>JAJLWO010000008.1:0-254436 GCA_030570775.1 Ogataea pignaliae | reverse complement strand
AATAAAGACAACCAACCGCTACACAACAACACTCAAACTTAGCATCCACACCACCACTAGCACCTGTCGTCTCGAGTCTACCGCTTCAGTAGAGATACAATGCCCACACAACATCTGATCTCCCAAAAGGGAGATGTATAAAATTGGATGTACGCCATAGATGAGGCATTCACCAGAGAACAGGAGATCAGGGATAAGACATGAGAGACGGGGGCAAGCCAGTGCGGCATCAATTAGCCTATAGAATGGTGAATTATTACTTGTACAAGAGGAACAATGAGTACTTCGGTACGACTACTGTACATCCTATTCACCCCACTGATGAGAATATGAGAAGATTGATACATTTCAAGACCCCGTGGTTCTGCTCTACGAGCAAGGATCTAAGAGCTAGATGAAGAGCCAACTCATTATAACCTCTTGGAGAATAATACCGTAGCAGGGGTCTTTAGAATTGGCAAGCAGCGTTGATATTATCCAACCAGAGAGTGTTGAAGGATAAGAACCGTTGGATTGATGTGTGAAACTGGTATGAGTTCTCCCTCATGAACAGTTGATTGAAAATAGTAGTATGGTTTGAACAATTGGACATACTCCCTCCCATCAACAATAAAAGATATCCATCATTGACAAACGGTTCAACCGACACGTAAAAAGTGACACGGCATCTGTTACAGATGCACATTCCATTGCCTATTTGGGATTAAATTACATGCATGCATGAAATATATATATCGCCGATCCTCCTTGGAATGAATCTATTCAGATCTCAAGCTCAATGGAGCAGACAAACAAACACCGTACAACCGTTACAACATTAATACCAGCTAATCACTACCAGGCCAAACTCAATTTAACTCACTTTCCCCTTCTGAAAAAGAGAAATACAATTCTCCATATAAATACTTATTTGATTACAATTCTATGAAGCCAAGTTGCATTAAAAAAACAGCAAAAAAAGAAGAGAAACAGGGCTAAAAATACTGATAGAATCAAACAGACAACTTGGCAAGTTGAATGGCACCTTCTTTAGTCTTAGCACCACCTATAAAACCAGCAGCATGGACAAAGACGCATCCAGGAACACCAGTCAACTCACTCAATGCCTCATCTCTAACTCCTCTCCATGCCTCAGGCAACTTCTTTCTCGATTCAAACGAGGAAGAACTCATAGGAACAGCAGCTATCCTCCAGGCACTGCTGGAATCACTAAATAGAACATATAGAATAGATCCAACTGCATCCTTCTCCTTCTCAACGTTATAAAGGTGTTCTTTCCATGGCGCAAACCTATCAAGCACTATGATTGAACCACTTGGATCAACGTTGAATCTTTCTTCAAAAGCCTTTTCAACGTACTGTCTAGCAGGTAAGAATGCCTTACCCATATACTCGAGATAATTCATGAACGTCATACCCATGATTTCCATGGCCCTATTGAACGAGGCGTCGTAATCTGCATCCGTTGGTTCTGTGATCCATGATGGGTTGAGGTTCGCCACAACTGAGGATAGCTGGAAATTTCTATCACGGAAGTTTGGCTTTAAAGTGTCCTGATTGTCATATTTGGTGATACCGTTGTCATCGGCATCGATGGCTTCGATAAAGTCCTTGTAGACTCTGTCGTACAGAAAGTTAATCTCTTTAGAGTTTGTAGTTGGGTCCAATTCAAGGTTCTCGGAGATGATGTCTTTGCCAAAGTGTTTGTACACTAGACCAGCAGATGATAGTTTTGTCTTGTAGGATTCATTGAAGGTGGTGTCAAAACCTCTCTGATGATGATCAAAGAATTTGGATTGATCGTACTGCCCTGAAACATCGACAACTATATCTGCTGCTTCCCAATCAGCAGGATTTCTGGACCTTTTAACTGGTGATTCTTTGAACTTCTTAAGAGTCTTCAACATGAAGACCGCTAGTGATTCATCGGCATGGAAGTTACCAGAGTGAGTACAAATGGTTGGAGCGGACATTGCTGATGATGTTGTTGAGAGTTTGGCTTTTTTGGTTAAAGGTTCGGATGTAGTAGCCATTGATAGCACTCCTTTCAAGATTCTAGTTGCTTTAAATGTTCTAGGTATGAACATTGACTCTTCTGAGATGGGAAAGAAGGGTCAGATTAGTGTGGTGCTTCGTTTCAAACACACACACATCTCTATCTCATCAACTCTTTCTACTTATCATAGTGCAAAAAAATTTTAATCTTCCCCTCAAGTTTCCTCTCTCCCCATGCGATGCGCGACCACCTACCGCGTCACATGTTTCTAACACCAGGGGAAAGAAAAGAGAGGGCCAATGAGATTAGAGAGCAATGTCATACATACTCTCTCAACAGTGAAGCACATTGAATTAAAATATAAAAATTCGAGCATCTTAAATTGATGATTAAGAGAACCAGTTTGTACAAGGGGTTATCAAGACATTTCAATTAATATTTGTAAGAGGGAGGAGGTTCCACCAAAAAGTCCCCGTTATATATATTCACCTCCCACGGCCAGAGAAGAAACCTCCAAATTCCCAACCTCTGCACCAAAAGATCCATCCGAACATTCACCTCTGCACGGTTAAAACCCACGCTGAAAAACTATGGAGTACCAACTAGTCGTATCTATCTATCTACACAAACTCTACATTTCAAACTTGATTTGGATCAGTCTCCACAAACCAGTGTATGGTATTCACTAGGTAGATTATCATAACTCATAGAGATACTCAAACTGTCGATACACACATAAAAACAGTCAACATGTTCAAAAAGTTCTTGCCTAAACTCAAACTTAACATGACAAGGTCGCAGTTTGAACTTGCAAAGGTAGGTAAACTGTCCCTTGAAGGTGGTTTAGATTTCCTTCAGATCCAAAAACTCCGGATTCCAATTACTAACAACCAACTCAAATTTATTATTCCATGATTCAACAGTTCACCTTCTATCTTTTAACACCGATATCCATCATGTACTACGTTGGTATAGATACTGACAAGAAGTTTAACGTTCCAGGTTTCTGGCCAGACCCAGACACCTTAAACAAAATTCCAAAGGAACCTTATGAAATACAGGCAGAATTGGCAAGACTTAGGGCTGCCAAACAGGAAAAGAGGAAAAGATTGGAGGAAAGGGCAAAGGCCCTTGGTATAACTCCCGATTCCGAAGAGGACAATGAAGAAGCTGAAAGGAGCGATTCTGAGAAAACTATAGAGTGTTAAGATTCGTCCAGTCTACTCAAAGTTCGCCATTACTTATCCATCGACTCACAAAGTTCTTTCCATGTACATAATGATTTATCCCAATTCATATCGAAATATAATACACGATCAAATCAAGCGTGTAGTTCGGATGTCAATCCACTTAAGTAAAACCCGAAGTAAAAATATAAGACATACATCTGCACACTGCCGCATTTTGCCAGTACTGAACACCGTCTTTCTTTGGCTGAGCTTCCCGTCTTAACAGCGGATGATAGTGTGTGGTGCTTAAAACGTTTATAAAAGAGAGCACCAGGCTCCTATCGGACATGATACATCAACCATCGTCTCAAATCAATTGCGAACTACTCAATCGAACATTGACTCATTTGCATTTTGTTTCAACGTCCAGATCAAAATAGTATCACACAAGCAGTCACTTTCATCTCAGTCATGGTAAGTGTCACCACTACATTTTTTTCAAATGCCGCGTTAAAAGTATAGCAACTTCTGGCCTCTAACCCTCCTCCTAATGCTCAATCCTAACAACATATAAAACCACCTCACACTCACATAGTCATCATCCTATCAGCACCTCGCAGACTCAACTCTTGAGCCTGACTTTGAGATCCAACCGGACATCGCACAAGCACCATCATCATCATCGATGCCACCCCCAACTTCAACTCCAGCGGCACAACCAACACCAGCCTCAACAACCAACCAAACTGCCACTTCCGGTGGAACGTGCATTCCAAAGACATTACAGAGACTGTCTGAATCGTCACATCCTTTAGCGCTAACGGTGTTCCTAGTTCTCCGTCTCATGCCTTTGCTAACGTACCTGTTCGGGCTTTTATTCACGTCAAACTACATCCTCAACTTCATAACGATCATTCTACTACTGGCATCGGATTTCTGGAACATCAAAAACATTGCCGGTCGCCTCCTGGTGGGTCTAAGATGGTGGAACGAGGCAAATGAACTAGGCCAATCCATCTGGGTTTTTGAAACGGCCGATCCAAACAGATACATCAACCCCATTGATTCCAAGGTGTTTTGGGCACTTTTATATTTCACACCAGTGATGTGGATTGTACTTGGTGTGTTTGCCATGCTCAAGTTCCAATTCCTCTCGTTGATCTTAGTCCTCGTTGCAATTGCGTTGACTACGATCAATGCCATGGCTTATACCAAGTGCGATAAGTTTGGTAAGGCTAACAGTATTGCTAATGATATGTTTGGAAGTGTCACTAGTACGCTGTTCAGTAGGGTCAATCCGTTCAGCAGTTCTATGTGAGGACCAATTGGCTGTCGCTCGACTTTTATTAACCATAGAATATGAAGTTTGCTGCTGCTACAATGGGTGATGCAAAGCTCTCTAACAATGTGTCCATTTTGGATGAATAGGAGATAAAAAAATAAGTGAGCATTTCGAAGAAATAATTAGGTTGTAAATAACTACTGTATGAGAAAAAAAGTGTATCGCAATAAAGTAAAAGGAAAAGCTAATGTAGGGAGTAAATGCGCCAGGATAAATATTCCACCACCACCACCATCAGACTCATAGAACAGTATCAAACTTCAACACTGGTAGTTTAGTGACATCAATAGTGATGTAATACCTACCATTCCCCTCCTTGTAAATCTTTAGATTACCACGCTGAATAGTTTTGATGAGGTCCTTTTTAAGCCAGTTTGGTGCATTTCTCCCTCTTCTCAAAACTTGCTCCATGTCAGGCTGGTTCTCAATAACAAGAATCCTGGACTCAATCACTCTTTTCTTAACAACTTTTGTTTGTTTCTTTAGATCCATAAGATGGAACAAATCCATCGGATTGGAATGGAAATCCGACATTCTTTTCTTCTGTGTGCTAGAAGGGGTACTGGTGGCACCGAACTCATCCTCCTGGAAATCTGCTACTGTTCTTTCATCGTTATATCCGTACGGCAAGATAGTCTCTGCTGCTACTGCAGCATCATTACTTGCCCCGCTGTGTTGATTTTGGCTCCTCCTTTCTCTTAGTCGCAATCTCCACCAACTGTCAAAGTCCTCCTTGAATTTTCTCAGTCTCATTGTTTTGCTTGCTCTGTTTGTGCCATTCAAAACATTGGCTGATACAGGAGAGTCCAATGCCAAGCCTTTAATATCTTGAATGTAAGGAGTATTTGAAGCTTCGTCGTGCACGGTACCGGATTGTTGGTAGCCATTTAGCCTCGGTGATGGGTTTGTAGGCAGAGACGTTCTCCTCACTGGGTAATCTGTTTCAGAGGAAGTCCTTCTTGTTGGACTGCTATCGGTGAAATCTGCACTTCGAACGTTGATGCTCATAGCGCCTGCCCTTACTCTGCCAGTTGCCGAGGCTCTTGAAACCATCCGACTTCTTTCAACAGAATAGTTGTATCCATCAATGATATCGTAAACATCAGCTGTGTCAAATGAAGTATATTTGGCTGATCTCGCCTGTGTGCCCACTTCTGATGCTCCCTTTTGGGTTATTCTATGGAACAACGAAGAGAAGAACTCAGAAACATTTGCCTTTTTGAAGTTAGATCGAACCTGCTCTGCTTCAACAACTCCTTCTTGTTCGTGATAAACAGATGAGTATTCTCTCATGGTTGAATCAAACTCGACTTGATTTACATATGACGCCATGCCTGTATCTGGCCCAAAGTTGTTTGAAGCATTAAAGGGCATTGTAGACGGTGACATTTTAGATGAAACTTTTGCAAATCTTGTTGGTGGGAATGCCCTGAAGGGACCAGGTGTACCATACCCCCCATTCAGCGCGTTTGAGACCCCTTGGACGGTTGATACAGTTGTAAAATCAAACTTGGTGGAACTGAGTGGTTGCCCGATCTCACTACTATCCTTTTTCATGATGAAAAACTGTGAATCTGGCGCCGTTCCCGGCATTGCAAAGTGCTGCTTCTGTTTCATGTCTTGAAAGATATCTGCTGGGCTTGGATCCAACAGTTTTTCTCCCTCTTGTGTCGAGGGAGCTGGAAACTGTTTAACCAAATGATCATTTGCAACGAAAGAGGGGTCTTCATTTATCAACTCTTGAATGTCAGCTTTCTGGAAGTGCGGGCTTGCAACATCATTTTCTTTATTTCCTGGCTCTATCCTTCCAGATAGTCTGTCTTTGTCCTTGTTTAAGTAGGGAGGTTTTCCGAGTTCATTCCCGCACAAGTTAAGGGCCCCTATCTTAGATTCTGATGTCATTTGACTGATGTATCAAAATTTCAAGAAACGACTCAAACTACCTGTACTTGATTTGTTGTGAGCCAAGCTATCTTATGATGGCGTGTTAATAGAAAGGATGTCATAAGTTGTATGTAGAAAGAGATCACATACAAAAGGGAGTATAGTGAAGCTAAATAACAAAAGAGGGAATCTTTATGTGATAAGGTGCGGCTCATGCAGTTGGGAGAAAGAAAAAGGCAGTGCAAAAGGATGAGATCCCAATTGCATCCTTCATTTTTGATAGTCACCACTCAGTAACTTCAAAGAGAGCAGGTGCCTCTTGATGAAAGACATATGAGTAATCTTATCGGCATGGCTAAGAGCAGTACCAGACCACACATTATCGGGACCGTTTAATAACTCTTCTTCTGTGATAAGTCCTTTTTCCTCATCGGCAAATTTGATGATTGTATCTGTGAGCATCTTTGGATGTGAATGCAATTCAAAGGTGTACCCTTTGGAGATCGCTCCTCTGTAGAGCTTGGTAACTTCCATTGTTTCATTTGAAATAATTTTCAAGATCATTTCGTGGATCTTGTGGTCAAGCTCTACATTTGTTGTAATGTTCAGCAATGCTTCCTTCAGTCCTTCTATCTCCACTCCTTTGGGTATCCTGCTGATGACAGGAATTGGATCAATCAAGTCACCAGTTGCAATCATCAACGTTTTGATAAAGTCCGGTTTACCCATAGAGTAATCAAGCAAGAAATCCCATAATTCCTTGTCGTTGATTGAGCTTACAAACGCAATGGCCCGCTCTGGATCTTCCAATTTGTCTATAATCAATATCAGCGCTCTCTTATTCTCTCCAACTTTACTCAATAAAAAAACAAGCTCAGAGATACAATCCTTTTCCTCGCAAACTTTGATAGCCTTCTCGATCGAATAGTTGTTGTGCTTAGTCAAAAATGAGATTAAGACTGTTTTGTTGTAGGATGCATATAGCTTGACCATCTCATCTTCGAAATCTTTGACCAGAAGTTTGTCCACTTGTGAAAGCTGTTCCAAATACAGGTAACTGACAAAATCCAAATCTGCTGAATCCATAACTTCAATGATAGACTGTGGCAGAACTTCATGACTATTCTCGGCTAATATCTGAATGCAGATTCCTAATTTGTCCTTCAGTTCATCAATTGATGCACTGTGTAAATCTTTGTCGTTAATTATGATCTTAACAATCTCTGGAAGTTTGTCTAAGGTTTTACCCAACAAATGGTGCTCGTCCAGAAATTGCATGATGTCCGGAGACTTCAACTTGATCATATGTTCCACACAAAGAACAGGCTCGTCTAGCTCTAAACACAGCTCAATATATAGGTTCCGTAGGTTTCTGTAAGCTTCCCTGTCGTGTCTCTCTGTTGTTGTGTTCGAATCATTTTGCTTGAGCTCCTCTTTGACCCTTGACGCAACTTCCGCAACATTGAAAAGACTATGATCCCAATTGTCAACCAATTGAATTACCCTCTCCAAAATACCAGTATCAAAGTAATGATCAAGTATCTCGTCATAAAAAGACTCGCTTACAACATGGTTGCCTGCGTAAAATGGGGCTGTTGGTAGCACATCCGCTAGTTCATCCACTTTTTGGGCTTTCATAAACAACGTTGCCCAGTTGTTCCATTCGCTTTCAATCCTGTTGATGTAAGCCTCTTGGGGAACATCATCTTGGACTTCTAACACCTTTTCCAAAAATTCACCTGCTTCTCTCCATAGGCCATTTGAAACGTATATGTCAACTTGCCGTATACCTATATTTATTCTCTCAATCTTATCCAACCAAAGACCACTCAAATGCCATGCCTCCAAGAAGCGCCCCTTGGCGTTTAGCCATGTGAGTCGGTCATGAAGATTAAACTCTTCCACGATGACTCCATCATTGGCAGACAATAAGAACCACTGCGTTGCAGACCCTCCAGCAGGTGGTAGGTATTGATGAAGATGATAATCATTAAGTCCCTGACTTGCAAAATGGTTCAGGCCTACCTGATCAACAGAATCTTCTTCCATGGACCCTCTACGCAAAATCTTCAACTCAGGAGGCTGCGGTTCAAGCTTTACAGCACCTCTTCTACCGACTTCTGCATCATCATCACTATTTAATTTTTTGGGAGGCACAAAATTCAAAATCATCAAGTCGTCGTTAAACTCAGATATACCTGCAATTAATGTATCGTCCAAGACAACGTGGCGCTCAACTTCTATCTTTTTGTCAATAGCAGTCCTGAAACTCGAAGCAGCAGACGACAGTATCTTGGACACTTGGGTGCTTGAAGGATCAGTGGCAATCGATACTCTAAAAAACCAAATATGATTGACCCATCCGATAATTATTCTATCGGCATCAGAATAGTGAACTTTGGGCCAATAAATCTCTGCTCTTGGAAACCCCTCAGGGAGAGGCTCGTGGTATATTTTGGCTCTTGCTGATATCTGACCTACCGACAAACCCGAATCATTGGACCATATAATCAAGTCACCAACAGTTCTGATCATTGTGATAGGACCATTCCCTGAATCCAATATTGTATCTTGTCTCTGCCCTAGCCAGTTGCGAGTGGAATGAATCACATTTCCACTAGTTCCACCAGAGATAAACGATTTTGTTGTCTTATACTCGCCGTCCAGGCTCACAGCATGCACTGGGCGCTTAAAGTCAAATGCTATAATATCTTTGTCATCGAGTATGGAGCCAATCACCACTGTTCCATCAATTGAAGCCGACGCAAAGTACTCGCCGTCTGTATCTAGAGATAGAATGGATGTTCTATGTGCCTTGAGTGTTCGTATGGGTGTAAAATCTGAATGCGTTAAATGGATAAAACCGGAGTGCGATGCAAATATAAAGACTTGCTCGTGGAAGTGACAACATGAAATGGGATCTTTATTGAAAAACCTCGCCGGTAACTTAGATAGCCTTGTATACTTTAACTTGGGGAGTTCATCATCATCATCATCATCATCTTCTTCTTCTTCTTCTTCTTCTTCATCATCGCCGTCATCTTTGCAATCGATGTCTTCCAAAGTACTATGATTATTACTGTTGATGTCACTATCATATTTGTTGTTACTGTTTTCCTTTTTTGAAGAGGATATAATACCTCCGTGATTTGAGTTTATCTCTCTTTCCGTTTCTTGAAGCCTCGCTGTATTATCCTGACTTTCGGAATCAAACACAGCTTTGCTGTCTGCCGTGTCCATTTTCTCGCTTCCCTGATCGATTGAGTCGAACGTCATATCGTAATCGAAAGTTGTATCAATGATCTCGTCCGTATAAGAATGACCAACTGCCTGTATATGCTTGTCTGTAGTTGAGGAATTGCCACTGCCGTGACTGTACCGCCTTCTCTCTGATAACTGCATTTATCTTTTCTACCAATTGTGTTGAATGTGGATAGTTGATTTCAACTACAGCTAAACTGTACAGAATAATGGAAGAACCTGAATGATAAATGGACCATGTGGAATATATTGTGTGTGGTACAGCTTCATGCAATCTTGCCCCTGAGGGTGCGGCACAGGTGTAGCTCCCCTTAGTTACTATTTACATGTAGAGGCGTCTTACCTCAGATTAATGATGCAAACTATACTGGTGAGATAGTTATAATCAAGATCGTGACTGATAGTGTACATGCTAGATCATAATACACTTTAAAGCATAGGTTTGGATTTGCAGAGGTTATCATACTTGAGGCCTTTTAGTGTCAAACTTAGATAATTACATGGCTAGAGCAGTGAAAGGAACCTTGGTTCAATGGTAAGTGAAAGATCCGTGGGATCCAAGTCAGATCCAACCTGGAATCACAGGTCACTCCATACTAACATTGACAATGGCTCTCTTCCAAAATGAGTCATCTTTCTTACTCCATAGCGATCCATCAATAAAGGCACTAATTGTTAGAATCGATGCCGACTATAGGGATATAGTCATCGAAGAATTGGATGATACGCATTTGCTGGTTGACCCGTCCAAGATCACATTCATCAAGCAGGAGTTGAATAGGATCTTAGCTAAGAACACATACAGCCTTCTTGATGATGAAACGCCAGTCGTCAGTTGATAAATAGAATGATTGCCGCCTTATTTAATTAATATATTACACTTTGTCTTTATCAATCATGAAATACATTGTCAAAGAAGTACAAGTACAGGTTATATAACTGGTATAAATCATCGTCTTGAATTCAAATTCAAGTTGCTAATGTCCCCATTCTCATTGTTCAATATGCTGTCGTCATAATAGTCCAAGTCAGGAACAACATTGCCAAAGTCTTTGTCAAGGTTCTCATCCCCGCTGAAATCAGCAATCAACATGTCGTTCACCAGATCGCCCCAAATCGATATCAATGTATCGATCTCAACTAGTGATTCAACGTTCTCGGACTTTTCATTCTGTATAACATCATTGTAGAACTTTTCGTATTCTGACATGACGACCTCTTGGATTCCATCAATCAAGTAACTCAGCACCTTGTTATCCTCAATATAGTTTGTAATACGGGGCTTCAACCTAGGTAACTCATCCTTCACGGTACCGACAAAGTTCGACATCGTGACAGGTAATGTTGAATCTTCTGGATATGCCTTGAGGGGTTCCAAAAAGATCTTTGTGGATTCTTCGATGAACTCATGAACTGCGTGTCTCAACGCCAATTGCAATTGGTACCTAGCATCAACGAAGTCGTTCACCACCTTAGGAACTGTACCCAACAACATATTCAAAAAGTTGGAACTTTGAGATTCTGGTGAAGCATGGTTGTTATCTAGAGTTTTCTGGGACGTATCGTTTCTAAGGAATCTTCCAAAGAGATTCTTCAAACCACTGAAATCCAAGTTGGTCTCCTTTCTAACGTATTCGATCTCAAAGGTAGAAACATACTCTCTGAAAAACATCAAATTCTTTATTTGATACAACTTAGCTTCCATACCGGCAACGGCTCCAAAGTTATCCACCATCGATAAGACAGCCAAATGAATGACAGTATTGGCAAGATCATCAAACACATTCTGGTTTAACAGCTGGTAGATCTTCAGTAGAAGTTTGATTGACTTGACAAACGGCGGATACATCAATTGAGAGGTAGTGTTCAGAACACCATGAGAACTCTCAATTGAAACAACGCTATCTGCCTTACTCCTCATAATCTCCAGAGGCTGATCATCAGCATTGCTGAGCTTCCTTCCAACTGCCACTGGTGGAGGTGGAACACTGGCTGCTTCGCTGAACGAACTATCCAGGTCTTCGTCATGACCATCAAAGACATTCGAAGATGTCGTATTACGCCTCTGGAAAATAGTCAATTCCTGGCCTGTCCTTTTATAACTGACAACATTCCTATCGACGTATGCCTGGACTCTGAATACAAGTCTCGTCTGGGCGTCTTCCAAAATTGGCTTGAATAACTCTCCTAGTTGAACCTTTTCCTGTAGCGTTTGGAAATGATGGTACGCACCTTCATTTCCATTATCCACTGCGTCAATGTCCTCAGTTTCTGAGTAGTTCTGTAAAATGGAGATCAACTCACAGAGTTCACCAATGTTGTTCTCTCTTATTATTTTATTTCTGATCAAGTAGTATAGAGGTTCCAGCAGCGATTCGAACCATCTATTTAGCGCATTCGAGTTTGTCGAATTGTCAATCTGATCGGTTATTCTATCATGGGGTATAAAGAACAAATTATGGAACATTGAATATTCTTTATCCATCAGTTTGTTGAAGTAGATGATGTTACTCTGTGAAAGCTGAACCAAGCTTTTACTCGAATCGTGGTTTGATAGATGCTGTTGAATCGAATGATTGAGCAAGTTAAACCTCGATTTGAAGTACTGATTGTAGCAATCATTCAACAACCCGATATATTCATCCGATGAATCCTGTGTCATCACAGCTCTGCAATAAAGCTCTTGAATCAAGCTTTGAAAGATCAAGCAGTCGTCTTCAAACTGGCTATATGTGTATGCATCAACGATAACAGAGGAAGTAGCAGACAAGGTGCCATTTGTATACCTCTTTTTTTCATCGTCTATTTTAGAATGTAATGTTGATTCTAAGTCTTTGATTCCTGTAATTACAAAGTTCTTGATCAAAGTTAAGGCCCTCACCATACACTGTTTGAATCTATACTTGTATATGTCGATCTCCTTGTACGAGGAATGAGCGGGATCGTTCACAAACTCTAAGCAAACGTCTAGCTTCTTCAAGATCATTTCATTGAATTGATCTTTCATCACGATAGATCCAGAACTGGAGGTGTTTAATGTTTGAACTATGGGATCCAAGGATTCAAACAGGGCCAACTTTGCCGTTAAACCGTGGTGTAAATTTGCCAATTTGTCGCCCTCAACAATCAGCTCGCTTGACTTTGTTTGAAAGTCTAGAGTTTGCAGTGTTACTTGGTCATTTATCGTGAGTAGCTCATTTAAGTCATTGATGATTGACGTTGTCTCGTTTAAAAAATTGTCATTTTCAGTGTGATTGGACTTGAGGTGCTCTTCAAAATCAAGGAAAGGTTCTTCGGAGGCTTGATCCATCAACATCTGATGTTCAAAACTGACAGTAAATTCAAGCTCGTATTTACAGATCTGAGCATTCCACAATTGACTCTTTTCTGATTCGGTTAAGGGATACAATAGGGTGAACTGAGGCCTAATTTTCAGTTGTTGTGTCGGCATGTCTAGTGAATTGAACGACTTTGTTCTTTTCTTGTGTGGAATGGAAGTGGCAATTGATATTTCACTGTCATTTTCGGACCCTAGGCCATTATCGTTCGATGGGACGTTCAAAGCAATGGATTGAACCATCGAACCCGCTCTGGTTCTTCTTCCAATGAAGGAGTCTGATACACTGGAGTTCCTTCTTCTGCTCATTGGGGACGGTAAAATATAAACAAGTGGCTTCAATCTATACCAGCAATTGCATGAAGTCCAGGCATTGAATCAAATTGATGAAAGGGAGATGAAAGTAGAAAGTTACTGACCTTTTTTTAAAAAAGAAGAGAGTACAGCTCACCTCAAGTGTGCTTACTCTTACACGTAGACCTGGTATACATGCCGTGCCAATGCCATACAACTCAGCCACACTTTAATCAACATCAACGTGTGGCTGTGCACCATATAATGCGCCACTTGTGGATAGGGTTGGATGCCTCGTGGATCACCGAAACGATATCGCAACCCCCAATTAGATCCAATCGTCAGTGTAATTGAAGGTTTAAAGAGCATACATGTTCTTACACTTTTCAGAGTTTTCAATTTCAGCCATTCAACAAACATACCAGAAGCATCACCCTTCAAGTTTAAACGCCAAGATGGCATCGTTCGTTCCACCTATAACATGCCATGTGTTAGACACAACCTCCGGCAGACCAGCGAGTGACATCCTCTGTGAAATGACCTACCTCTCGGCAAAAACTACAGCAACAACAACAACAGCAGCAGCTGATCAATCAACACCGTTCATCTCAGCGTACACGAATTCAGATGGCAGGGTTCCAAGATGGACACCCAACGAGAATGCCCAACTAGCTACAGATCTCGGATTCACAACATCAAGTACGAATGGTAATAGGCCAGTCTCGGGGGTTTACAGGTTGAGGTTCCATACGAAGGAATACTTTTCAAAGAAGGTTGGTGGGTCAGGATTGACCTTTTTCCCATTTGTGGATATCAACTTTGAAGTTCCTGATGTACCTGATGCGCATTATCATGTCCCTTTATTGTTGAGTAACTATGGGTATTCCACGTATAGAGGATCATGAATTGTTTGATGCCCATTTTGTGAGTTTTTGCATTCTCTATTTTTCTTACTTATCCTTGTAGTTGAATAAGTCTCCTACAAAATATTAATATCATAACGTTATGGTGATTTGGGAAATAAGGGTAGAAGTAAAAAATAGTTGGAAAAAGAGGTGTAATTAGATAAGTGCAGAACAGGCAAAAAAAGTTCGTTAGTACAGAGACATTAAAAGAAAAAAAGTAAACCAAAAGTAAATGTGGCGGTCTCCATAATGCATAGAAAATGTATGAATGAAATGAAGAACGATGGGCAACTGCATGTCAGGCATTGAAATGTAAAGTATCAACCCAAAAAATGAGTAAAGCATCTAGAGGACTCATGAACGCTCATGTCATATTTCTTGAATTTGTTTAACTCCGACCTGATATCCTTGATCATGTTAGGATTGGCAGAGAGCAACGAGTACTTCTTCTTCAACATCAAGTTAAACCTATCGTACTCAAATGATGAGTATGTCTCATTGAGACGAATCTTGTTCGAAAACGAGACAGACTGCTTCATCACCGCCAGCGATGATGACTTTTGTTGTTGTTGCTGCTTCTTCGAACTTGCTGATGCCAAGTTTGTAGATGATGAAGTAGCAGATGTAGACTGTGATGTTGACGATGCTCGAGAATGAACATTGTTCAACGAAGATGACGAGGAGGCTGGTGAGACGCGCGAAAATCTCAAGTCATACAGTCTGTAGGTGGCAGTGGATGGTTGTTTGAGGCAGCTCTTTGGTGGTGGCGACGCAGCAACATTAGCAGCCAACGGTGGCGACTTCATAACGCCCGATGTGATGATTTCAAAAGTATCCTCACCTGTCGCCACATCATCCATCGAAGTGACACTACCAGGGCCTAGGTGTCTTGCCTTGTAGTGTCTGTAATGAGTAAAATCGTAATCATTCTCCTCCAGCTCAAAGGAAATTCCTGTTGTTGAAGTTGATGATCTTGTGGCGACCGATTGATTATCAGCTATTGTGTCACTGTTTGAGGTAATGGTGTTGTTCCTACTCAAGGACTTCTTCCTTTCCAAAGACTTGATACGTAGTGACTTCCTCTTGCTCAATCTGTCCTTTGGAGAAGTTAATCTGTCATCATCAAAGAACATTGTTTCACCCAAGCCAATGATCGAAGAAAGATAGTCAAGGTCTTCTTCTGACTCTGTTGAACATCCAAAATCAGCAAATTCACTTTTTTTAACAGTGGAGAATACCTCGGTAGATTCGGTTGCGGCACTTGCATCAACATCGGCATCATTCTCGGCAGAAACAGTAAGAACACAAGAACTTAGAGGGGATGGCGTACTTGGCTTGTTCCTCTGCTTGGCAACATCGAAACCTGTCAGCGACTGTCTATCATCGCCGACAACAAAGCTCTGTGAATCATCTTCCTCATCAACGTCGCTGAAATCTAAGGTCATAGGTTGATAATCCTTAATGATAACAGCATTCAGCAAATCCAAAGAGCCAGCTAAACCTGCATCCTTTTCTGATTTATTATCAGAAGATTGGTTCTGCGACGGGTTGAAATTGGTCGATACGGTAGTACCAGCAGATAGTACAGGTTCAGCGTTCGATTCCAACTGTTGCTGTTGTATTTGTTGTTCTTGGTGCTGTGGTTGCCTCAATGGTGCCAAGTTAGAGGGTTCAACGTTGGGAGGTAGACCGCTACTAGAAAGTTTGCCCTTTAATCTATCAGACAGTGACCACATGGATCCACTACCTTCTTTTTTCAACTGATACAATGAACCAGGCTTCTTCAATTGATTTTTGGAAGCTGATTTCGGCACTGCTTGTTTTGAAGGGGTTGGGCAAATGGTACTTGATGTTTTGAATGATGATTGCGGTTGCGACTTTTTGGATGCAGGGTTTAACTTCTCTGACTTACTACCACCAAATAACTTTCGGAAGACCTTTTTCAGTGCTGACGGTTTCCTTTCAATGTCAGATGTAGTGGCCTTGGTTGGCTTATTTGGTGTTGCTGCCATTGGTGCTGCTGCCGTTGTGGCTAATATTGCAGCGGGTTTCTGCTGTTTTGCAACCTGTGGTGGTGGCTCGTCTTTTGGCATTGAATTGATAGCTGGGATGCTCTGAACAGTCTGGTTACCATCTGGAGTCTTTTCACATTGAGACAGTAGCGATGTGTAAACAGGGGTGGTTGGCTCTTCAACATCATTATGAGTAACATCTTCTGTTGCCCTACTGAGTGAAGCGTAGGATGATTTTTGACTATCTGGTGCAATGTAAAATCCACCCTTGGTACCCATGGACTGCTCGTTAGCTTCATCAGTTACCAATTCTTCGGCTGAACTTGTTTCAGATTGTAGAGCAGGATGTCTCTCCAACTGTTTGTGTTCTTCAATCATTGTGAGAGTGTTTGTCTTGGCGATGCTTGCGCTCGAATCCAGCGGAGCGCTTGAACCATTGATTTGAGATGAAGATGCGATCGATGTTGTTGGTGGCGCTTTAGTTTCAACTGATGGTGCACAGTGAGATATCATAGACGAAGGCAATTCAATCACAGAATTCAGAGTGTCATTACTGGATAGAACAGCGTGTTGCGGCATGGATAGTGATGCAGTTGACGGGTAATTATTTGAGCCAGTAGGTTGCACTGGGCTTCCCTCGCAAGTTATTGATGATGCCGGAGTATCATTACCACGATGGAGATCCACAGAAGGAGATGGTGAAACTGAAGAGTTGTGTATCGTCGATGAAGATGAAGTGCTTGACTCAGTTGGGTGATGAGACTGCTGAGATTGAGTTGCAAACGGTTCAGATGTCGTTGGGGATATTTCAACATCGCTGTTTTTAGTCAGAGTAACGAACGGTGTACCGTACTGATTCAAGTATTGCTGCTGGTGTTGATGTGTCAGTGACGGAGAGCTTTGACTGCGGGCGGCTGAGGGTTTCAGGTTGGGTATAGAAGAAGGCTGACTATAAGCATGTCTCGGATGCGGTTGGTGCTGTGGCGGGTATTGTAAATTTTGGTGCAAATGTTGCTGCAATGAATATTGATTAATCGACTGACCTTGATTTGTGCTGCTACTACCACTATTAGAATGTGGCTGTTGATTGGGATCATGCCTCTGAATCCTAGGTGGTCTAGAGGATCTGTTCTTAGGCTGTTGTCTAGGCGTGAAAACCTCACCGTTTGGAAAATAGTACATGCCATTCTGCGATGTTAAGCTGTGGGTCCTATGGTACTGAGGGCTCCTGCCTGAAAAAGAGACGGAGGACAACTGAGATGTAGAGCTTGAATGCTGCAACGTGTGGGGCTTTGGTGGTTGCTGTTGAAAAGAGGAAAAACTGGTCATTGATTCTGTTCGTCTATTTGGGAGTCTGCTGTTTGATCTGGGCTTTCTGATGAACCTCTCATCAATGTTCAAAATCGACTCCGTTGACACCTCTCTTGGTGCCTGACTTATTGAGGTTGATGCTGTCGAGTTGAGGGATGTAAACGAAGAGTTGGAGGTCTTTCTACTCATTGTAGGCATCACGTTAAGCGCTTGTTGTTTATCTGAAGCAGAACCTCGTCTCCCACTGGAACTCATCGAACCTATTCCAGGTCGTGAAGAAAAGTTTGGAAGGTTTTGAGATGCGCCTGGATTGCTATTCGAATGGTAGTTGGAATATCTGTAGCCATTGCCCGATGCAGGTTTTGAGAGCTGCTGAGCCGGCCGTAACGATAGCGAATCTGATGAAGAGGGTGGATTAATGTGGGCCTGGTATGGAAGCATGACTAAACGAGTGAGTGTATATATACATATATGAGTCTATGAATGACTTGATGAAACAAGGGCAAACTGCAGGTGGATGGCTTTCCTTTTAAAAACAAACTTGGAAGCAGTATACTTCTACCGAGATCCAAGCAACAATAAGGACAGATGAAAAGAGTGGCACAGATTGAGGCTCTATAGGAGAATTCAGTATCAGAACAATTGGAAGTTGAAAAAATTTGAATTCCACTAGAAAGAGAGTATCACGCTTGACAAAGAAGGAAAAAAGGTTTCTCTGGTCACTGACGGCGGACCGTTTAGTTGTAAAGTGTAGACAAGGAAGAAAGATTGTTATATTAAAGATGATAACAGGCTGCTCGTTGGTGTTGGTGTTGCTGCTGCTGCTGATGATGATGATGATGATGATGCTGATACTGCTGTTACCCTCTGATGTGGTTATGATGAGAATCGAAGTTCCGATTCCGACACTAAGTAATGAGACAAAGGTTCCTCCCGTTTGGAGAGAAGGAGACAAGAAAAGGTTGTGGGAGCTATGAGTTCCTGTGAAATAATTCAGCGATCTTGGGAGCGAAGGAAGGAAGGGGTCAGGGTCTGGGATGAATTCGTACAGATGTAAGTCAAGAGAAGATCAAATTTGGAATTGATGATAAGTGAATGTTGCAAAAAGAGGGAAAAAGGTATGTAGTAGGTAAGTAAGTAGAAGAAAGAAGCCTTGTTGTTGACACACTCACTCAAAAAACTACATACATATAAAACAAACAAAGGTGACAATAATAGTGTAATAGGGAGTAGTAATAAGAATTACTCTAAGGTGGTGACGGCTGTATAGATTATTTGGAGGGGGGCATACTACCGGGGCGGGCAGGCGGGCAGGCGGTTCTGACACTATTAATAGCACACATACAATACAATACATACACCGTGTACACACGTACGCAAAGTTAACCTACGGGGGAAAGAACACACAGCTCGGGCTCCAGCCCCATTCATCGCTCGGAAGCTATAAGAGCTTACAATATATTATATCATATTATGAGTACGTACAACTTCGACTTCAACCGACGGTTCAAACCGATCGCTCCAAGGTGCCGCCTGTCTGCACTTTCCATCTATTCTCCATTGTACTACTAATCAGTAGGATGAATCACATTGTAACTAGTACCAGTCTGTCTTACACAAAGCTATAAACAACAGACTGGCTCTGCACAACACCCTCCACCTGTTTATTTTCTATTCAGCAGAAACAGCTTAGTAGAAGCAAAGAAAGCTGGTACCGTACGGCTGCTGCCAACAACGTAGCAAGTGAAGTGAAGTGAAGTGAGTGAGTGGCCTGACAGGCCCAGTTTGTCTCAAAACGTCGAACAAAGTTTCCACCAGACGATGGTACGTACAGGTTTACAAACACCTCCCAGGAAGAGCACATCGGCCCCTAATTAGGACGCAGTCTCTGCCTCTGCCTCTGCATTTCCTCCCCCTGATGAAAATTTCACTCTCTGCAGTGCATAATAATAATGTACTCAGGGTGAAACTGACTGGAAGTTTGTTGCCAATAAAAAAGATCCTTGCAGCCAGCAACAAGCAGTAAAATCAATGGCAATGGCATTAGAAATCGGTAGAGCTAATTGGTGAGGTACCCTACCGCTACCGTAAGGTACCATCTTTCCTAAATAGTGCCATCCATTCGGTAATCATTGCAGTTGAGAGTAGTCCACCACCACCATCGCGTGCTATCTTTACCGCCTTGAGATCCACAACACTACCAACTGGTACCTACGACCACCACGCCTAAAATTTTGGGTTTTCATATATACAAAACTATAACCCTAAAACGCGATTGGTCCCTTCCTGATAAGAACTATCTATTTAACGTTTTCAAATAGCAACGTTGCTAAATATGGTGCCATGTTTGTTTTCTATCTAGTAGCCGTCGCTTCAAATTGGCAATGTATGTGAGAATGGGCAACTGCTACTCTCTGCTCTCTGGCAAGATCCATGAGTGAATTTACATATAGTATATATGATATATATACAATAACTTAGCCAAGCATCCATCTTCTGGTGCTGCCAATTCCGACATCCTCCCAAGCCACGCAAGAACACACTCTTTGTCCAACCCGCCAAGATCTCAACATCTCTGGGACTTCCAATTGTGCAGGAAAACACGTAATAAAGTGCGTCTCTCAGTGCTTGGATGAACTTGCTAAAGGACGGATGCTGAACACCGCAGAGGAATTTGGCGTATCAATTCAGGTACAGCCCTGCCTGTTTTACGATTGCTTCCATCTTCTATTGTGGATAGATTTCGAGCTGATTTTTTTTGGACCTTTATCAAATCTGGTTGGTTCACCTTAAACGGAGATTCAGCACAGTTTCAAATTCCAGATTATGCATACACACGCAAATACTAAAGGTAGACAATAAGCAGCAACCTGCAACCGGCAACCGGCAGCCTGCAACCTTTTCGCTCGTACCACTGAAAAAAAAAACATCCAGATCTCCAGAAAGTGATACTCACAAAAACAACCGTTTGATAATATACAACGTACAAATGCTCAAGATGGCCAAAGTTCCAATCTCAACGGTTTCAAAATCGTTCAGATTCCCAGCAGGAACATCCATCTCCAAATAATTCGCACCATGGCAAGCACTATAATCACGAGCAACATGGTACAGCTTGCTATGCGGATCAGAAACCAACTTGTCAACGCCTAATCTGTTCTCCCAAAATAACGAGCCCAAAATTAACAAGTGCTCCTCCTCGCTTATTGGACACTCCCAGTATAAATCCCCCAATGGGAAACTCAAATTGGTCTCACCCGAATCACTAGGCTTTGCATACCTCAAATGCAAAGGAACTTCAAACTTGCCATCCTGTTGTAATATCGCAGTGTCGTTCAATTCGAGTAATAGATGGGACCCATACACCTCGGATCTGTAATCAGGCAATTCTAAATCGATTTCCTTTGGTGAGATGGATACCGATGTGAATAGTCCCTTATAATTGTTGTTTGACAGTTGGTACTTGTCCAGGATTATTGACGATGGTAAGTCAAGGTTGAACTTCAACTTGCATGTGTCGTACGGTTTAAAAGGAATTCCGTCATCTGGAATGATGGGTTGGATGGTTACTTGGTATGTAGGATGTAAGCCAGTTGGTCTTTCTAGTGCGTGAGTTGCCCTGAAGCCATTCAAAGTGTTGTGGAACGAGTTGAGGTATAGCATCGTTGGTATGAATTTTGTAGAGGATGAGTCTACACTATCCTTGACGTTGATCCTCAGTCCGCTGATACAGGCATCGTAATCGTCTGGAGTTAAGGAATCGAGATGGAATATTCCTAGTTCTTGCGAATCAATTTGGCTGGATGCAGATTTGTGGATTGCGCAAGGGTGTTGGATCGAGTTCCAATGGAGTAAGAACGTCAAGTGGTTATCATCTAGCAAGAGTTCAAATGTGTCAGCCGATTGTAAGTCGGATTGAGAAATGGTGGGTATTGTAGGGTAATTGCTGTTCACAAGGGCTTTCCATAGTGATGCTATCGCCTTAGATGCATCAGGAATCGTATCCTGTGAAAACAGCTGAGTTCTAAACCAGTCTTGATAAAGAATAGGTTTCAAGCTGGTCAAGTTTTCCTCTTTACTACCATCCACTCCAATTAGTTTGAGCAATATCTCTATGGACAACTCTGAAACAGATTCGTACTGCTTGAAACTTTTCACTTTTTGCGGGGCAACGTTGATTGCAAGACCTGCTAGATCTAGACTATCATACTCGTTAAATATTGTCTTCTTAACAGACGAATTGGACCTCTTCGGACTGTTCAATTGAATATGTAACAACCCTATGGCTTTTAGAAACTCCTGGAACCTACCCCTGATGGAATCAAAATCCACCTGGATCTTCTCCTCTCTTGCCAGTGGCAACTCTGATGATGCAGGTATGAAAATGTCATCTGGGGTCTGCTTTAGGTAGTCAAAAACATCCGTTTCATTCTCGCTTGGGTATACAAAATAAGTGGATCGCTGCTTTATTGTCATTTTTAACTTTGATTTTTGACTTGTTAAAGCGATTCAGTTTTGGATCGTTGTATATATATTATATAGAGAGAGTAATACCGTATACACTCTCCATCAAGTCCTAAGAGTGTTAAATTCATGCTTTCATATTGAGCCCTCCAAAAGCGAAATAGATGTTCCGTATCTGCCAATTGTCCAATATGGGTCAATCAATTTGGGAGCAGTTTAGCTGGCTCCTCAGCTTCTCAATGGCGATACAGAGTAATACAAGATGTGCTACAATCAAAGAGACCAGGAATAACACGAAACAGATTAGTAAAATTCATTATGTATATTTTAAGCGCAGCAGCTGAATGTACGATTCTTATTCAAAGCGTCACTAATGGCCCTTCTTTCTGTGCTTCTTCTCGATCCTCTTCAAGGCTCTCATTTCATTCTTTAGAACACCATCAACCATCTTATACTTACCCTTCACACCCTTAGGTCTACCTGCCATACCCTTGGTACCGTTACGAGCAACAACCAAGGTTGTTCTCGGTTTACTCTTTGGCTTCTTCATCTTACCCATCATGGCTTGGATCTCAGATGCCTTGTCCAACTCAGACTTGGCATCATCATCGGCAATCAAGTCTGATTTTTTCTTCAACTTCTCTAATCTCTTAATGGCTCTGAGTTTCTTTCTCCCTTGAGCTTCCATCACCTTCTTAATCGGTCTGGCATTTAGTTGTCTCATCTTTTCCTTGATTGCAAGGGCAGCCTCCTTGGTTATCGGTCTTTGGATCTTATTATGCTCACCTTCATCCTCTAAGAACCAATCTGGTAAACCTTCTTTGTCCCTGAATGAGTACCTGTTGAATCCTTCTTCAATCAGATCCTTTTTGGATTTATGGCCTAGTGCTAACTGATGAGCCATTGTCATGGCAGAGACTGTAGCAATATCAACATCCTCCTTGTGTGTACGTTTTGCCTTTTCTTCCCTCTCATCTTCGGAATCAGTCTCGTAATCGTTATTGACATCTTGCTCTTGATGGTAAGTGTTCGGAACAAGCTGAAAGTCAGCATCAGAACCATTACCGTTGTCATCTGAGTCGGAATCGGAATCAGAATCAGAATCGTTGCTGTCTTTTTGAACTTCCTTCTTCTTTTGCTTCTTCGTTGCTGGAACAGGATGTTGCATCTTCTGATTGGCAGTTGTCTCCTTGTTTTTTGTCGTTGGCATGACATTCAAGTCAACATCGTTGAAAATCGAGTCACTGAAGAAATTGCTGGCCTTCCTACTCAATTGACCCTGCTTCTTCTTATCTATGGTAGCAATTAGGTTTGTGATGGCCTCATCATCGTCGCTGTCGATATCGCTATCGTCTGATTCAAACTCACCCTCATTGTCCGAGCTCACCTCTTTCTGCTCTCCTTCAGTTATACCTTCCCATTCTTCGTCGTTACCTCCTCTACCTTCTTTGGCCTTCATTCTTGCGTCTCTTTCCATCTTTGCCTCTTTGTAGTTATGGTACATATCATCCAATTGTGCTTCAAGATTGTCGACTTCATCTCCAGAATCCTCAACGGGCACGTGTTCTGGATCAACAACAATATCAACATCATTGATCATCTCCTCATGAGAAAACACCATTGATTTCTTACCTTGTGCCAAAGCGTTTAACTGACCAGTCTTTTCGGCAGTTTTCAAGTTGAACAAGGATTCAGAACCAATCTGTCCAGCATCGATACCAATCTGCATATCGGTAAGCATGTTCATTTGCATCCTTTGGATCTCGCTCTGCTTCATTTCGTTATTCTTCCTCTTTTCTCTCTTTCTCTTCAACCTCTGCTTCTCTTTCAATTCGTCCAATTCTTTATCGATCTGCTGGTCTTCTGTAAGTTCTTCCACTTCAATTGCTGGAGCCTTCTTATCCTTCTCATCTATGAGGCCCAATGCATCTCTAGCATGCTTTCTCCATTTGATTAACATTCTGAAATCTTTTTTTCCTAACACCTTCAAATCTTTGCAGCATTCGTAGAATTCAGTTGTCGTTTGTTTCATCTTCTTCAGTATTTTCCATTCTGGTTCGTCCTTTTCTATTTCAAACATCGAAACGCCACCCAAAGTGTTGATGACCTCATCTTCTTTCCTCACCCAGTCCATAAGTTTCATTGGATGGAACAAAGTATAATCACCTTCTTCATAACCATCTCTTTTTCTCTTTTTGATTTCCGGATTAAACACTTTACTTTCATTATTGGCTGGTCCTTCGGGCAACTCTTCAAAGACTTCCTTGGCATCGAGTAACCTTGGATCCAACTTTTTTGGAGCTTTGAAACCTTTACAAACAACGAAGATTTCGGCAGACACGTTACGCGAAGCAGGAGGCTTTGTGGCTTCCACTTTGTCGAACAGCTGTTTAAACACCCAAATTAGGTTGTTGTAATCTCTGGATCTGAAAACCTTGGTGACGAAAGTACCACCTGGAGCTAAATTCTCAACGGCCAACCTTGTAGCCTGCAAAGTCAAATGGGACTGAGTGTATGCATCTTGAACCCAACCCAAACCGACATTTGGAGCACCATCATGTAACACAGTATCCGCCTTCCATGTCTTCATGTGTCCCCTCAACTTTGATCTGCAATCTTCCGTTGTGATATCACTCTGGAAAGTGATACAGTGTGGCATTGGCTTGATGGGAACGATATCCACACCGATGATTAAAGAGTTGACAGGACATAGATGAGCTGCAACTTGACACCAGGAACCTGGCGCTGCACATAAATCTATGACAACCTTAGACTTTTCTAGGAAATGGCCGTATTTCTCATTGATTTGAAGGATCTTGAAAGAGGAACGAGCTCTGTACCCTTTCTCTTTGGCTAAGTAATAGTACTTATCTAGACGCCCTTTAGCGTTTTTCTTTTGTGTACCAGCCATTTCAATTGAATGATTCCAGCCAAGATTTTTATTTGATGGATTATATCAATGATGAATGATTCAGAAAATCTACAGTAAGATCTTTTAGTTCAATTTATCCCCTTGAGAAGGAGAAAATTTGAAATGAAAAAAAAAAATAGAGATAAAAAAACATATTTTTTTTGAAAAATTCTAGAGACTTTTGTGGTGCAAGGATGGGTTTGTAACTTGAACTTTTCATTTTTCAGTACATCAACAGAGAGATGTGTGTGAGGGACGGAAGGACGAAAGAGAAGACAAGAGGTTGTCATCATTCGACATATTCCGTGGTAGTAGAGGCAATGGAAGAAGATAGTAGAGCCTGATAGGTAGAGGGAGCATATATCGCCATGGCAGAGTCTAAGTATCCACCTCACACAGTGAAACTTTTCTCATCAGAGTACCCAATCCAGTACCTACCATCGGTGGACCTGCCCATCGAGAAAAGAAAAACATGCCAAGTGACAGGTATAGGGGCATTCCTTACGAAGACAAAGGACCATGCATATGAGTTCCGAGATTATAGGAACGATTTTGTAGACAAGGAAAAACGATTGAAGATAAAGAGGCAGCAGGCATTGGATAACCTACAGCTGAAGCTGTTGAGTTGGAACCCAGAGAAGGACTCACACATCACAGGGGATGCATACAGTACCATATTTGTTGGTCGGCTTGACTATACCATTGATGAACTGCAACTTGCGGAGAAGTTTTCAGCTTTTGGAGAGATTGATCAGGTGAGGATCGTTAGGGACAAGAAGAATCAGAATCAGAGCAAAGGTTATGCTTTTATAATATACAAGAATGTTGCAGATGCCAAGCTGGCGTTTCAAAAGGGCAATGGGATGCTCTTGAACGATAGAAAAGTTGTTGTTGATATAGAAAGAGGACGTATTGTCAAGAATTGGAAGCCTAGAAGGCTGGGTGGAGGCATTGGAGGGAGGCACTACACCAAATTGGAAAGAAAGTTACCTGGTACCTCTAATGGTGGCAGGGGCAATAGTGGTGTGGATGGTGATACAGCTGCTGCTCCTCCGTTGAGGAGTGGTAGGTCCGCTATTGATTCAATGCCTGCTAGAAGACAAATGTTTGCTCCTCCGACATCGTATGGGTCTGGTTATTCTCGGGGAGGTTATCAAGGAGGTGGTTCAAGTTACAGGGAAGATTACAGGGAAAGAGACTCTAGGGAAAGAGACTTCAGAGGTGGACCGTCATCTTACGGTGCTGGTAGAGGTAGTGGTGGTGCAGGTGGTGGCTATAGGGATGACAGGTACGGCGATCAGTATGGAGGGTATAAAGGTTCCTACGGGAGAGGTGGTGGGTACAGGCCCAGGGGCGGTAGATACTGAAGGGATTGGATGACGAACTAGCATGACCTTGATTTCAATGATTAAATTACGATTTGTAAGATTAAACTAGAGGATGTGTTATAATATATATATTACAAAACAGCGCAAAGAAGTGATAGGTAGTAAAAGTACGGTGTAGAAACCCCCAAACATGAGGCTGTGGATCCCAGGTTGAAATTTTGCCCCTTTCACACCACACACACACACACACACACAGAGAGAAAGAGAGATGGTCGATCTGCGACCCTTGCGCATACCACATGTATTATATATACGCAAGGAAGGTGTTGTTTGTTGTTTGTTGTTTGGGTTGATCTTGCCTTCATCGTTTGTTCCTACTCCATTAGAGCAGTCTTTATAACTACTTTTGAATTGGCAGTCCCAACACTCTTGCCGCACGAACGATATAGTCTTGATTTTATCAAGCAAAATCCATCACAGCGTTTGAAAGAAGAGACAGATACCCCAAGATGGCTCTCACCTTTTGCAATATCAGGAAGCTTCTCTCCTTGATCGTGATATTTTACACAATCTTCCACGTTGTGCTAGAATGTCCATTGAACAAGCCATACAAGTGTGATGATTCTTCAGATATGATCTGTAAGTACTCACATGTCTCATACCAACACTTGCAACCATATACCGAACCAGCATTTGGGTATGCTCATGCAAAAGTTGTCCAACCTGCTCTTGAATACTATGAAGCTTCACCGTTGAAGCCAAAGGTTGAACTAGCGAGCAGAAAGACATCAGAGCTGTACAGCAAGTTTGCGAAGAGGCACGTTGATATTTATTCCGACAGTCTCAGGCTAAAGGCAGTTCAACTCCACCAACAGTTCCACAATGCTGCAGCTAGGTTCCTTGCCACTTCCACAGAGTTCTTGAAGACAAAAGGATGCCACTACTATGTAGTGTCCAAAGAGGCAGCTACCAAGGGGTCCGTTGCTACAAAAAAGTACTTCCTCACAAAGGTTTATCCGCAATCGCTGATTTACATCGGTATTGTCCAGGATCAATTCAAGGTGTTTGCTCATAAGGCCAAGATCTACACTTTTTTACAGTACAACATTTACTTGAGGCCTCAATTGACTGCATTGTACTATCAGTTGCACTTGGATGCTCTGGCACCATACATTGAAAGATTCCAGACCACCTGGTTCTACAAATACACCAAAGATGCACTATTTCTGTTAATCAAGTCTGTCAACTCGTTTTTGTTCAGCCTGAAGAGTTTTGCAATTGCATTGAGCGAGGACAAAGTCAACTGGAAATCCACCGAGGAATACTTGAAAGTTGAGCATAAGAAACAATTTTTGAAGGATGAATTCAACAAGATCTTTAATGCGAACTTCAAGATTCCAAACTATGAGGATATGGAATTTTTCAAAAAGTTGCAAAAGAAGATGGAGCAAAAGAAACATTCAATCTCATCAACAATTTCATTTGCTGCTTCTGCATCTGAGGAGATCTCCATGTCTGAATCCCGATCGACTTCATCGGTTGAGACTGTTGCAGCTCCAACTTCAAAGAAGTACGAAGATCTACTAAGAGAAGTTGGACAGAGTGCAGTTGAGGATTTTGCCGTTGAAGTTTCAAAAGTTGAAGAGGCAATTTACGAGAAAATACATGACGAACTACAACCCAAATTGCAACAGTTGAGCAAGAATGTGAACTCTGGATATGAGGAAGTTCACGTCATGTTGAAAGATATCAACGGTGACACTGAAAACTTTGTCAGTAGACAGGACATGAGAGACATTCTAGCAAGACTAGCTTCCCAATTCAACGAAGAGGCTGCTGGAATCACCGAACAATTCAAGAAGTACGAGGATGAAGCTTCTCAGCTAATCCTGAAACAGAGAGCATCCATCTTGGAAACTTTGGAGGAGTTCAGTGATTCTACGCTGAATGAATACTCAAGAGAGATCATTTCTAAAGGCGATGACTGGAAAGAGTGGAAGAAATACAAGGAGCTCAAGAGTGAACTCATCAGTCTGAGAGATAGCATCGTTCATGCTGAACCTGGGCTACATAAGGTGAAATCGTTGTTGCAAGAGTTGAACCAGACTCTTTCGGTCTTGTTGAACGATGGTCAGTCATACTTGGCCATTCTTAGGGCTAAAGCTAACATTGAGTTTCAAAGCAGGGAGAAAGAAGAAAGGTTGAAGGAAGCCGCTGCCGCTGCTGCTGCTGCTTCTACTGAGCAAGATGAAGGTGAAGGTGAAGGTGAAGATGAGGAATACTGTTCTGACTGTGAGTATGAAGAAACATCAACTAGCACAGTCTACAACACTGTCGTTCTGGATGACCATAGGCATCCATCCACCACTATTATTAATGTTCCAACGGAGCAAGCTACGGCTGAGGAGGCGGAAGGGTCTGTTGAAAAGGAGGAAGCTCCACCTGATGTTGGTGAGGAGAAAACACCTGAACTTGAAACTGAAGCTAATGAAACTGTTGAGGAGCAAGCATCACAGGAGGAGGTTGAGGAAGTTGCTGATGAGACTGTTGGGGATGTTGCTGAACCTGTTGAGATTGAGATTCCAGATCCCGATGCCGAGGGGCATGAAGGGGGCCAAGTGGCATTCCAAGCACCAAATGAAGAACAAAAAGAAGAACAAGCTGAAGAAGGTATCACTTTGACCATATAATTGCGCTCCAGCTTTTATACTCATTGACTTTTGCCTTTTCCATGAAATTGTTGTCTATGGCACCTGTATATCTCTTTGTGTGTGTGTGTTTTTTTGCCTTTTCTTACATTTTCGAGCTTTGATGCTTTGCTTTTTTCCCTGTCTTATGTTTTCTCTGGTTCTTTTACTTTGAGTTTCGAGTTTGTTACGCTCACTCTGATTTTTGACACCTTTCTGTATAGCTTTAATTAACTTTCAATCTCCAGCTGATGATGGTTTTTTAGGTAGATTGAAACACAAAACTTGCATGATTTCTTCGTTTATATACCATCCCTTATCAATGAGGATTTAAAAGACGTTTAGAAAAATAACCAGGTATCAAACCAATCGGCCAGAATATCTACAGTACATTTTGTCTAACGCTTCCCATTACAGCTTAAAACTCGACATCCCTAACTCCATCCTTGTCGATAACCTTAACGTAGAGTCCCTTGAAATCAACAGGCATTCTCTTATCCAACTCTTCATGACAAGCCCTCAACAACTTCAATCCTTCCTCCAAGCTCAGATCGTCCCTATAATGACGATCCAATAGAGACATAGTGTAGAATGCGGCATATCCATGGGCAGCGTATGGCAAATCCACCCTTGTACCCAAATAGTCAATCATTGAAAGGAATGGTTCCTCTCCTTGTTTGTCCATACCACCAATCAACACCTGCACCTGGTATGGTTTCCTCGATCTTAACGAGGTTGCCAACTGCTGCCTTATGTATGAGGCCATAGGTTTTGAATCAAGCTCTGTGTTTTCTCTCATTGTGAACAATTGAACGTTTGCCTGGATGTATTCTGCAAATTGGGTGGTGTCTCCTGATTCTCCCGTAAAGGCCATCAAGTTGTACTTATTTAAGACTCTCGTCTTGTCATCTGTATCTTTCAAGATGGATATACCACGGGTGAAGGCCTTAGACGTGGCTATGATGACCGAGTCCTTGACACGGATTCCTAAGATGATATCCATTGTATTTCGTTGCTGATGTGTATGGTTTTAGATGTGGGTGTGATTGAATCTATCAATTGAGGTTATTACTCTGAGATATAACGTTTTAACAGCACCACACTCTTCTCTACTTTTTCAAGTTGTTTGTTCTAGAGAGTATGGAGGTATGGAGAGACTAGAGACCTCTATCACGGGTGGCGATTTGACCACTATACATAGGCGCATCAACGCAGCGACCCTCCAAATTGTATGGCGGGCCCCTTCTCACTCCTTTTGGAAAGTGGTGCACGACCTTTTCAGGTGATTTTTGCTCCCTTATCCCATATTTATTGACCTTTTCTTCAAGTTACTAGAATATTCAAAAGTGTTAAAGAGTTTTGTCCGTTTTATGATTTGTCTAGCTAGAACTAGAGACGTTGCCCTCTCTATTGATGTCCAACTGGGTCTTCTTCTTGACATGGGCATCTACTTGCTCAGCAGAGGCAGGAACTGCTGGAACATACGTCTCTCCATAGCTCTTCATTCTCTTCTGCCACCATTTCTTATGGGCACCTTCATGAATCTCGTCCAGTTTCAATGGTGCATCGTCATCGCCATCATCGTTATTCCGTTGGCTTTCAAACATCTCCCTTGAGCCTCCATCCATTGTGAATCGTGTACTCTCGGTTTGCTTGTCGATGGCTTTTTTCTCTAATTTGTAAGAACCGCCAAGCATGAGGTCCTTCAGTACAATCTCTCTGGTACGTCCCAAGGATTCAATGTCACTAACACGATCAACCGTCTCTGAGAGAAGTTGATCAAAGTCTGGCTGTGATACTATCTCGTGGAAGGCTCTCATCATAGGAACGGAATCAGCACGCACCTTGGAGTACGAATCAATGGTAAAAATGTTGAGGTTATCATACACTTGGATGTAGTCTGGTCTTGTCATGATCTGTCTTGCCCTCCAAAGTGGAAGTTCAGGGAGAATATGCTCTTTAATTGCTTTCTCCTTTTGCACAGGGTCTTCAAGTTTGGTTAGTTGGGCCAGTCTCTTTCTATCCATATCCACCAGTTCTCTCATGAGCAACATTGCAGAAGTAGCAAATTTACCCTGTTCCATAACGTCATCGTCCATATCTTCACCGAGCAGACCACATTGATTCAAGAACCATATCTTTTCCTTGTCTATTACGTCATGAGAGGCCTTAATCATGTCCTGATGGGAAGCAACATGATTGATATGCTGTGGACGACCACCTACCAAATCATAAACCTGCTCACATTCCTCATCTTGAGCCTCGACATTGAAGTATTTCAATCTGGCAACTTTCAGGCCATTGATTGCCTCCTTTCTTGTCAAATCTTTGAAGTTGATAACTTCCAATCTTGTTCCCAGCTTCTTAAACTTTTCATATAGCCAATAATCATCACTGTTGAAAATCATTGTGACTAATCCTGAAGCAGATAGAGATTCGGCTTTCTGTTGTAACAATTCAACCAACTTTCTACCTTCATCATCGTCCTGTATCAAGTGTGCATTGTTGAACACTAAAACCAGTGGTTTTCTATCGGTTGCATTCCGAACCCTTCTCAAAGAAACCTCCTCCAATTTAGTAAATGCACGTTCAATGTCCAACAAGGCACTTGCATCCCTTGGACCTTTAATGCTAAACAACGATCCCAAGTAATCTTCGTGGAATTCAAAGTTTAGAGCAGCACCAACTCTTAACCTCAACAATTCCAAATCAGAAGAGCAATCAATAATAGCACAATTCTTACCCTTGACTCTTCTGATGGATTCCAAAATTGCTGAAGTTTTCCCAGTACCTTTCTCCCCAATGATGAGCATGTACCTTCCTCGTATCTGACCAGTTACAATCTCATCCAACACTGACTGTTGTTCCCTTTCAACCCAATATTTTCTCTCCGAAGTTGAAATCTTGTGTTTTTGTAACTGTAATGTCAAATCACCCTCATCGAAAGATTCCGATATCTTATCAAGGACGTTCCGCTTGTAAAACTTGTGATATACAACACCACTCATTCCAAGAACAAGCAACGAAGTGAACGTGATCAATCCCGTTTCAAAAGCACGCATGAAGATCGACTTTGCCTTTTCCCATCGTTCTTTCTTTGCATCATCCTTGATCTCTCTTTCACGTTCTATTGGTGTTTTGTAATGATACTTGTCATACTCTTCCTTTTCTTTGTTCCTCTTTTCTTTCTTGGCTTTAGCTTCGGAGTTTTCTTCGTCGTCTGGTTCGTCCCTTATTAGATCTGTGGGGTCGATAGGTAGCAATGGGTTGATTAATGAGCGATGAGACGTGTGGAAGGGCCTATCCGGTTGACGACCAATGAGTACTGAATTTCGCAGATTTGGCGATTTGGAAAATGGTCGAAGTACTCGCATGTCTAGTTAGTTGATTTCCGTAAGTGAAGAAGCTGTTTGTTGGTTCCAACAAGTAATTAGAAAGTTAGTGAGAAATTAGGTAGGTTGCTATTCAAGACGACGTTGAGATTTGAAATATGGTAACCTCAGTTGAGTCAATACTCAGGCTTCTTGTTTTGGTCAGATGGAGAGGAGACTCAATTCCAACTGCCCTCTTGGCATTAAGATGAAATTGGATGAAACTTGTAGAGTTTGGGTCTCAATGCCCTTCATATACATAAATGTGCTGTGCCAGTTTTGCATTGAGTAATTAGAGTGCATGCATATAATATGTATGCATACAATGGAGAACCCTTTGAATCTCTGGGCAAGGGGAAAGGGAAGGCGAAGGGGGAATCACTGGAAAGTGCAAGTTTCTTGTGATTCGTAGAAGAGTTTAATTAGTAAAAATAACGACAAGCAAGCATAAACGTTATTTTCCAGAAAGAAGCTTTAAAAGACAAAGTCCATGTCTCTACTTCGTATAAAAGTTGTGGAAGTTTGACCTAAATTTAAATTTCATTTAAAAGATAATAACATTTTTTGCTGCAATCTACAGAGAACAATTCATTGGATCTTGTTTGTTTTATACATATTACACCTTTATCTAATTAGTTATTTCTTCATATAATAGCTAAGTCATATACAAATTTGTATATGGCTTTGGTAACCTGGGGCATTGTTTAAAAAACGTTAAAAATTGATGAAGGGAGGAGAAAAAAAAAGAGGTGAACTCTAAGCTTTTGGGAAATCCCGTTCTGAGTTCCTTCGCAACTATTTCTATTCTCTCGACTTGACATTTATTAAACCATCAACGACTTGTAATCTTGAAAATATCCATTTTCCTAGTCAATTGTTGTTGGGTATCAAATGTTCTTTCTTTCAACAACGGAGAGACACGATCTCGACCCCTCTAAAAGCAACATACTGGTCATAGCATTACCCCACTCATGACGTAATACGTTATATACACATGTGACAGACAGAGGAAATACTGGGGATGATTATGATTAGAGCCTCTGTTGGTGTCGGCTTGACTCTATTTATCCCATATTCTGGAGATAAGAACCATCAACCATCTTGCTCATCACTCACTAGCTACTCAACAATACACTCGCTGCCGAACATCTTGTGATTTGACTTCACGGAAAACAGCAGCACCAGTGACAGTGACAGCAGCACGAATCCAGAAAGGAAGATGACCAAGAAGGGCTTTACAAAGACAGCCTCGATGGCTATACTATACCTGGCCTCACTGATCATCAACAACACTCCACTCATAATATGGAAGCTATTATCCTTCATATCAGATATTCTTTTTTTTTGGGCTAAGAAGCTGATCAGCATACTCAGATACTCACCCATAAGACTGTTGAAGAGATCTCTGGAAAATTGCACCAACTATCAACAATGGGAAACAATAACAGCTGAGATCGATCGATTGAACGGGAACGATGTGTGGAGGCAAAACTTTATTAGTAAGAAGTACGATTATAAGCTGATTAATGAGAGATTGAATGATTTGAGAACCTCTAGGCTCAACGGCGACTCCTTTCGAGTCATGAGTGTGCTAAGGTCGGGCATATTGAGGAACTTTGGAGGAATATCCAATAAGAAACTGTACACCAAATCATACATTGGTACAAAAGTCTTGATTGAAGATTACATTGAAGAGGTACTCAAATGTTTCCAGTTCATCGATGAGCTGGAGTTGCACGATAGGGTTTACGAGTTGACCAAGTTTAACCAGATGAAGCTAGATTTTTTCCACGATTCAAGGCAAACCTTGGGAGTTACTGCATTGATCTTACAAGGAGGTTCCTTATTTGGATTGTGCCATTTAGGGGTTATCAAAGCCCTATACTTCAAGAACTTACTACCAAGAATAATAGCTGGCTCTTCAATTGGTGCGTTGGTTGGTGCCTTAATATGCTCATTGGATGACATGGAAGTCGAGGAGAATCTCACAAGTCTTATCGATCTACTACCTAATGATCCTTCCAAGGCAATTAATTCTAATGCAATCGAAGATGTGTTGAAAAGGGGGTATAGTCAAGACATGCTACTGTTCATCAAATATGTCGAGTTAAAAGTTGGAAACCTCACATTTGAAGATGCCTATTTGAAAACTAACAGAATTTTGAACATTCTAATCCATCCATCAGACCACTCAATCCCCTCCTTATTGAACTACATCACTACTCCAAACGTGACTATAATGAGTGCAATATACTGTTCCATTGGTAATGGAATATTAAAGGATGATGTTCAACTATTCATCAAGACACCAGAAAATGGTATTCAAATTTTGAAAAACTTGGACAGGCACTGTGAATACCTTTCTCCACATCATTCTAACTCGATCAACGTACCCAAATCATTCACTCCAATATCCCAGTATACAAGACTAACTGAACTTTTCAACGTGAACCATTTTATAGTGAGCTTGGCAAGACCCTACTTAGCACCATTAGTTGGTAACGATTTGAAACATTCTCCAACCTCTTGGTCATTGACCAAAAACTTCAAAAATTTGATCAGTTTGGAGATACGTCATAGGTTAGACATTATGGAAAGGTTTGGGTTATTACTGAGTTTTCTCAAATGGTTAGCAATCGATGAGAAAACCCCACAGTTTGAAAACAGTCATATAACAATTGTGCCTGAGTTGAAAACGTTGATGAAAGACTTCAGCCGGATTTTTGACGTTGGCAAGTACCGTGAAAATATACCATACTGGATCCAGGTTGGTGAACGATCAGTCTGGCCCATGTATCCATTGTTGGAATCGAGATGTGCCATTGAATTCGCCTTGGATGATTACTATAATTTACACAGGAGCAGGTAGCCTCCTGCAAACAAAAGAGACAGAAAAATTATCATCACATATTATCTATAGAACAACTTCACATTACCTTCCTTGTTCACCAAGTATAGGTACTCCCTCTCACTCACTTTAATAACGTCATTTTCTATCAACCCTTTACTAATCTTTAATTCCCCAGTGATATCAAGGGCCCTACCTGTCTTCAATGGTCTCAGACTCAACACCACGTTGGCCTTGTGTAACAGTTTAATGAGAAAGCTAGAGTGAATCGTGGATAGATCTTTTGGAAATTCGCTGTAGTCTAGAAGAGCCTTGTCGGAGGATACCACGACGAACAAGTTACAACTCTGGTTCAACACTTGTAATTGATAAAGAAGTTTGTCAACACTTAACTCGTTGTTCATGTAGAGTAAAAACTCTGGATTTTCCAAAAATACATTGATTTTCCTCGTTTGTGAACCACTAGCACCATCATCACTACTAAACTTAAGTTGCATCTTTTTGATTTCATCCTGGATAGATTCGAACCACTCACCATGTTGTCCAGAATTCCCCAGGAAATTCAAAAATTTGAAGCCTTCTGTGTGATCTTCACCATTCACGTCCAAATTGATAAACTTCTTGAATTGTTTCTGGTAAACCTTTGAATCGTTTATGAAACTGGATAGTATAACTCCAGATTTAACACCGTTGCCGTGTGAAGAGGCCAAGCTATACCTCGATCCACCCTTGTGACTTGCATTCGTGGTGTTGAGGTAGCACGAGTCAAGTAGACAGTCCTCGATGAGGCCCGTGAGGAGCCACGTTGGTTTTGTCGTAAGCTGGTTCGTTATTAATGTCAGGTTTTGGTATGCTGATTGAAGAATCTTGAATGAATTGATGGCATTGTCTTGGTAGATGTGGAGGTCTTGCTGTTGGAGGTCAGAGGATGAGGACATCGTGTGGGAGTTCGTACGTTCTAGAGGAATCGGGAGACGACTCTGTTGTTCTTAATTCAGTATTGTAATTCGGATATCTATCGATAGTTGTGATTGAGTCGTTTCAGCTATGATTGATCTGCTTATTTCAAGCCAATTGAAGGTTATTATAATCCGGCTTAGAATCAACAGATAGCAGAGACATGTCTCGCTATCATATCCAACCATAATGCACAGCCTCTAAATTACAGCACTGAAAAATTTTCGACTTTTTGAAGTAGAGGGTAAGAGTGAGTTGATTGTTAGTGGTGGACGGTTGGTATACAAGATTCTGTTCGTCTCTCCCAAAGAAGAACATAATTGCCTACAATACTAGGAGATGAACCGTTTGATCATCACAGAAGACTACTATTAAACAAAAGAAAAAAGATGTCTTTACCAGCCATCCCAGCAGGTTTTTCAGGTGACTTCAAGTCCGTCTCGAACTATTCCGCCCCAATCAAGAGACCAGTCGAGCCAGTTGGCCAATACTTCCTTGCTCATGCAACAAGAACATTGAGAGGACACACATGGTCCGAATTTGAAAAGATTGAAGCTGAAAAGAACGTCACCAGAGTCGACGATGCCTCTGACGAGGATGACTTTGATGATGAACAATCTGCCGATTTGCTAGAGCATGATCCAAGAGATTGGAAAGAGTGTGATTTGTACGAGGTTTTAGGTATGACCAAGTACAGGTACAGAGCCAATGAGGATCAAATCAGAAGAGCCCACAGAAAGCAAGTGTTGAAGCATCACCCAGATAAGAAGGGTGCTTCTGGTGGTTTAGACCAGGATGGTTTCTTCAAGATCATTCAAAAGGCCTTTGAAACCATGTTGGACCCAGCCAAGAGAAGACAGTACGACTCTGTCGATTTCAATGCCGATGTTGCTCCACCTCCAGCTAAGTCCACCTATGACTTTTACGAAGCCTGGGCACCAGTGTTTGCTGCTGAAGGTAGATTTTCCAACAGACAGCCAGTTCCAACTTTGGGTGATGTCAACTCCACCAAGGATGAGGTTGAATCATTCTACAAGTTTTTCCACAACTTTGACTCATGGAGAACTTTTGAATTCTTGGATGAGGATGTTCCAGATGACACTGCAAACAGAGACCACAAGCGTTACATCGAGAAGAAGAACAACAATGCCAGAAAGAAGAGAAAGGTTGATGACAACAAGAGATTGGCCGAGCTAGTCAAGAGAGCCAATGCTGAAGATCCAAGAATTAAGAAGTTCAAAGAGGACGAAAAGGCTGAAAAGGCAAAGAAGAAGTGGGAGAGAGAAGCAGGTGCAAGACAAGCAGCCGAGGAGGCCAAGGCCAAGGCTGAAGCTGAAGCTAAGGCTAAAGCAGAGGCTGAAATTGCAGCAAAGTCATCAAAGGAGAACTCCAAGAAGGCCAAAGAAGCAGCCAAGAATGCAAAGAAGAAGAACAAGAGAACTGTTAGATCCGCAGTCAAAGACACTGCGTACTTTGGTGATGAAGCTAGTGCCACTTTCATTGATGCTGATGTTGAGACTTTGATTGATGCCTTTGACGATGTCACCTTGGGTGAGGTTGCTGCAAAGTTGACTGGTGCCGATGCTTCTACTGCTAAGGCCACCTTTGAGGGGGTTGCTCAACAGCTTTCTGCTAGCGGTAAAGTTTCTTCCTTGAAGTATTTCGCTAAATAGTGAAGTCGACCCTGATCTATTTACTACACAATTAGATTCAATCAAAGATGCAAGTTTAGAATTAATATTATTTACATATATGTAGAATTGTAGAGATATTTTGAGAAACTTACTCCCTCACCATAAACTCCACCACCTTCTTTTCCCGCCAGCCCGCTGTGTGCCATCAACATCACAGGTCAACCTGGCGCTCTGATCATCCAATAATTCTTGCACCTTTTTCTCGTATTCTTTAATTCTATTATCCATCTCAATGAGATGCTCCTCTCCTTCAAGATAACTCCAGCCGTACTGTATGGTCAAATAGACAGCACTGGCAAGGAGAAGAAACGTTGTGAATGGCCTCTTGAAATCTCCCAGTTGCGGTTTCAATAGCTCTTCTTGTTCAGCTACTAGCTTCTGATATTTCAGCTCTTCTATCCTTTGCTGTTGTTCCAATTTTGCCGTTATTGAGTCTATCTTTTGCTGAATCAAGGAAGCTTTGGAAGGTTCTTTGAATGGGTCGGTGGGTTGATATAGGGACGATGTAACATTTGATATTGCTTCAAGCTGTTCAGGGGTGAGTTCTTGTTCTTCCCCAATTGCCTCAACGTGCGTCTGTTCCGTATGGGGATGTTTAATGCTGTTCAAGCTGGTTGGTGGCTGTTGTAGTTGTTGTGATGTTGGTGAAGGTTTGCTTTGGAGCAGCATGCTTGATCTGCAGGTGCTGAAGGGCCTTATGCGATGGTGCGGTATTCTTCTTAACATAGTGCTTCTGTACTTCAGTTGGATGTGCGACATATGTAAGGGGTATGATTCTGATGTGTTATCAGATTCCTGATAGTTGTTGATAACTGAAGTTTAAATAATATCTTTAACTCTCTCAGAAGATGTTTTGAACCACCACCACTATCAGCATGATTACCCTTGTTGAGTGTGAGTGAAAAGTTGAAGACTGGGGTCCTCCCTGCGTGTGTAGGGGTGTGTAATATCCCTTCAACTCTGGTAGCACAATCACTATCAAATCAAGCCAGCTAAGTTGACTTGTACTAATAAGTGTGTCTGTCCATGATAGGTGTTGGCCACTTAAAAGAATTGCAAGAAAAGCGAGAATTGTACAAACGATTAAAGTCCGAAAAGATAAAACACAGAACTAAAGGTGAAGGAAAAAAAAAAGAGGGGCGAGTTCAAAAAAACTGTGCTAACTTGTAAGTCAATTTTGACAGAGAAGGGGTCCCAATAACAACAGGTTATGTAGTCTAACCTTTAAAAATTCACCATTCAGAATCACCCGTTGCCTTCTGGAATGAGTAATCCTTACCTTCAATATTGGCTATACCATCCTTCAAATTACACTTCCACTTATTCTTGACCCTTTGAACCCTATCGTAAAGACAAAGCATAATGTTTGTCTCCGGATCATCATTATCCTCATCTGAATTATTATCTTCATCTTCAGGATCATCCAATTCCGAATTGATCTCATCCGAATCAACACCCAAATCAGACCCCAAATCGGAGTCGCTATCATCCTCTCCCAGATCCGAATCTCCATCCGAATCGCCATCTAGCGCACCATCCGATTGTCCTAGGACTCTCGTCCTACAGTGTAGTTTCTTAGCCTTAGCTTTTGTGTACCGCTTCTGTTTTTCCATTGTCCTTTTCCACTGCTTTAATGTACTGTTGTTAACGGTTAGCTCAATTACCGTTGTATCTTGGCCGACACCGACAACTGCACCATCGGACTGACCCATTCCTCCCGGCAGGACTATTCCACCTGATGAAGGCGGTAATCTCTCTTCGTCTGATGTAGTCTTTATCTGTATGTTTGCACTTGGCAAGTGAAGTCCATGAGCGGATGGTGTTGGTAATGATTGTGATGGCATTGCAATATCTTGATATATTGGGTCAATTCCCGTATGGACATTATTATTTGATATGCTATTGGATGATGCCTTTGATTGTGGTGCTGTTTCTTTTGATGTGTCTTTAGGTTCCTCGTCTGACTTATCCCAGGTGAATTTGGCAACCGAGGACTTGCTCAGTCTTTCTCTCCAGAGTCTTCTGAGGTCCATCAATGTCTGCTCGTCAATTCCACTGTCTTCAAAATCTTCCCTTGATTCTTGAATGACATTCTCAATGATAGAGTTGTATAGTTCGGACTGTTGAAATCTAAAAGTGTTAGTACGTGGGATGGATGGATGGATACAAGTGGAATTGGAAAGAATGTATACTTACGCATTCTCTATTGGACATCTTGAGGTGTATATTATAGTTGACAAAGTACGAATTTGTCCCTCTGAAGCACAATTGATTCACCTGATGAGGATGATGATGATGATGATGATAATTGGAATGAAGTATAAAATACAAAGACAAAGAGAGTCCAAATACACTTGTCTATTCCAAGGTTTATCACCCAGAGCTCTCTTTACCTTAAGAGGATGTGGCAACTGAATCGTAATGCGTATTGTGATTATGTCATGCATTACGGCAGCAGAACATAACTTGGATCCATTACCTCACTCTTCTCTTACTGAAAAGAGACACCATCAATCTTGATCATCCATCCTTGTGTTAACGTTTACAACACAGACCTCCAATTGTATAACAACACTACCAGACTAGACCAAATATGAGCGCAGAGATATTGAAACAGGCAAGTGCATTTCTCCCTGGAGTATCACTCGAACTGATCTCCCAAGGAGCTGAAGCGTTGGTGTTCCTAACGAAGAGTCATCCATACCTAACTTCAGACCTGACTCCATCAGACATATCCAATCCATCACAATACATCATCAAATACAGACCACCAAAACCTTACAGACATGAGGTGCTGGATAAACATCTCACAAAGTCAAGGACAAACGGTGAGGCGAAGTTGCTCAACAGACTCTACCAGTTACAGATCCCTGCTCCGAAATTGGTTGCCCTTGATGCTCCCAATGGTTTGATCTGGATGGAGTTTATTGGATTCCAGTTGGATAACGGTGAGATTAGTTCTTTGAAAAATTGGTTGTGGTTGCTGGAGAAGAAGCAAGAGGAAGGCCTTTTCCAGAACAACGTTGCCGTTGATGATGAAGCTAAGCACGTCCTACAGTTTGTTGGCTATGCATTGGGTAGGCTACACCTAGAAGATATAGTTCACGGTGATCTCACCAGTTCGAACATAATACTCGAGAAAAGGGAGACGGGGAAACATCCATCAAACTTACAGCCAACGTTGATTGATTTTGGATTATCCTCATACTCGTCACTCGCCGAGGATAAGGCAGTTGATCTGTACGTCTTGGAAAGGGCTTTGATATCCACGCATCCCGTCTACTCTAGTACCTACAATGAATGGTTGTTGGAAGGTTACCAGAGAGCCCACAAGGAAAACAAGGCCAAGTCCGGCATGAAGAAGCATACAGAGGTCATCAGAAGGTTGGAGGATGTTAGGATGAGAGGTAGAAAGAGAAGCTTGTTGGGATGAACTTCAACATTTATTAGATGATGTATTATATAATCTGTATAGTTGTAGATTTGATATGTTAATTCACTAAAAGGAATGTTGTAAGATGGGAAGGGGAATAATAAAGGGGGTGAGAATGGATAGAGAGTATACACCCGTGCACCACCATACACCTCGGTCAACTCTCAAAGCGTCTCTGCTGGAGGTGAATCTGAGCTTGAACCTGAGCACTGTTTTAACATTTAAACAGCATTCATTAAGAGCATAGTATGACAACACTGTACTCTCTATACTTTACCCTTGTACACACCTACCCTGTCTTGACAATCAAGCACATCAATTACAAAACACATACAATTACTTTCAAATGACAATGGATCAACCAATTGGTAAGTATCGCTCTCAATCTTTTGCCCCTCCTTGCGTAGCCTCGTCTCTCTCGGCACAGAGTACCGAATGTCCTGTCCTGTAACTCCAAATTCAGCTCCATTCGGTACCAACCAACCTTGCAATTGACTCAATTGACTCAATTGATCTAAATTACTAACCAATTTCGCCCCCTGAAATCCACCTACTCATCATTAAACAGTTCTCGATCAAGGTACAGGTTTCGTCAAGATTGGCAGAGCCGGAACGAACTTCCCAGATCACACATTCCCATCGATCGTTGGTAGACCCATCCTTAGAGCCGAAGAAAGAACAGGAGATGTTGAAATTAAAGATATCATGTGTGGTGATGAGGCATCCCAGATGAGATCATCATTGCAGGTTTCGTATCCAATGGAAAACGGTATCATTAAGAACTGGGAAGACATGGAACATCTATGGGACTATGCCTTTTACGAAAGGATGAAGATCGATACAACCGGTAAAAAGGTGTTACTAACGGAACCACCAATGAATCCACTAAAGAACAGAGAAAACATGTGTGATGTTATGTTTGAAAAGTACAACTTTGGAGGCGTCTATGTTGCAATTCAGGCCGTGTTGGCATTGTACGCACAAGGCTTATCCTCTGGTGTTGTTGTTGATTCGGGTGATGGTGTTACCCATATCGTTCCAGTTTATGAATCCGTGGTGTTGAACCATGTCACCAGAAGGTTGGACGTTGCAGGTAGAGACGTTACTAGAAACTTGATCAACTTGTTGTTGAGAAGAGGCTATGCATTCAACAGAACGGCAGACTTCGAAACGGTTAGACAGATCAAGGAGAAACTATGCTATGTTTCTTACGACCTTGATTTTGATTCTAAACTATCCAATGAGACAACAACACTTGTTGAAAATTACGAGTTGCCAGATGGTAGAATCATCAAGATAGGTTCCGAAAGATTCGAAGCTCCAGAGTGTCTCTTCCAACCATCCTTGGTTGACATCGAACAGCCTGGTGTTGGTGAATCCTTATTCAACACAATCCAAGCATGTGACGTTGACATCCGTTCCACCTTGTTCAAATCGATTGTTTTATCGGGTGGCTCTTCGATGTATCCAGGTCTACCATCAAGATTGGAAAAAGAGTTAAAACAACAGTGGCTTACAAAGGTGTTGAAAGGTGATGCTAGTAGGTTGGACAAGTTTAAGGTTAGAATCGAAGATCCTCCAAGAAGAAGACACATGGTGTTCATCGGTGGTGCCGTGTTGGCCAACATCATGGCTGATAAGGATCACATGTGGATAAGCAAACAGGAATGGGAGGAGCAAGGTCCAAGGGTGTTGGAAAAACTAGGACCAAGGTAATGATGGTGGTTTTGTTTGGTGCGGTGCGGTGCGATGCTTCCCCATATGCTATCCTTCGCTATAGGATTTCAACTTTCATTCCCGCTTTAAATAAGATGGATTTTTTATCACCTGTTGCGTGGATTTTCTTTTTTTCTTCTCTTCTCTTTCATCATTGATTTCTTTCCATTATTTTCATGTATAACCTCAACCAGTTTGTATTGATGTCGCCTCCCTTGTCCGTCTCTGTATCCTTCCTTATCCTTTCAAACCTGTTTTCGCTATGCACATTCTCAACGGCATTTTTATTGACAATGGTAATATTTTACCGTTCGGAAGCGATTAGTAATAATCGAAATGCTGAATGATAATGAAATTAGAAAGAAAATTAATAATGAAGAAATGAAAGTGAAATAAAGGTAAGATCAGAAACACAATAAAACTTTTATACAAACATGGACGCAAACAACAACATTCAATACTCGTTAATCTTCCTCCAAACGTCATCACACAAGGTCTTCATCTTTGCATCGGTAACAACAGGATGTGAATTGCCATACTTAACAGCATTCTTAATAAGATCATTAATGAAGGTCTCAGTAACTGATCTAGGTCTCAAGAAGTCGGTTTCTAGTAATTGATCAGCAGTAATTCTCAATTGTGGATCTCTCTTAAGACATCTTTGAATGGCCTCAATCACCAAACCATTAATTTTAGTAGATTGTTGCTGTTGCTGTTGTTGTTGGTCTTCATCATTCAAACTAGGAATTGTAGTCACAACTGTGCGTGGATACTGGATTTCAACCTTTGGGTTTGTAATTGCCATGATTCTTTTGTTTCCAGAGTACGCGGCATAAGGTGGCTTCCCATAAACCATCTGATAAATGATGCATCCACATGACCAGATATCAGCGGGTTTGCCAACTTTCCAAGTTCCGTTATTCAATGGATCATCCACATTCCCACCACGTAAAGTATGGTTCACCTCGATCAACGTTTCTGGTGCCATGTAGTTCGGAGTACCTATCTGGCACTCCCTATAGATATTGACCGTCTGATCAGAAAGAGAGTTAGAGATGCCAAAGTCAATCAGTTTGAGAGTACCCTTGACGAACAAGAAATTAGCAGGTTTAAGATCGGAGTGGACAATGCCAGCTTTATGAACAGCAGCAACACATTTTAACATCTCGACGGAATGGTATCTGACAAACCCTAGATCAAAAGGTTTATTAACTCTGCTTGCCAAGACATGAGCAAGATCAATGTCTCCACATTCCATAACGACCATCAATGATCCATTCTTGAGACTGTGATCGATCAACTTCACAACTCTTTCTTCGTTTCTAAGTTTTTTCAAAATGTCAATCTCTCCTTTAAAACTGGTTATGGACCCTTCATCAAACTGGTCGAATGTGACCACTTTGATCGCATAGTATCTCTTGCCGTTTTTGGCTCTTGCCTTGTACACTTTCGAAGACCCACCTTTTCCTATTTGTTCGAGACATTCAAAGTCTTGCCTGTTGATGGTGATGATGTTGTTTGCGGATTCCTTCTGTTGTCGTAAGAGATTCAACTCTTGTTCTCGTTGATCGGCCTCAAGCTTAATGCTGTGTAATCTTTGAAGACGTTCTTGCTCCTCCTGGTCTTGCTCTTGACACTTTCTATTCTCCTCCTCTTTTTCTCTCTTCACCTCAAGCAGAATCTGCTCTTTTTGAATCCGAAGTTGTTCCTCCAAGATACGTTTGAAATGTGGTAAATCGTGATCTACCTTTGGTGAAGTCACAGTTGATTTTGAAAGGCTCAATTGATTTACACCGGATGACGGTTTTCTTGTTGGTGACTTTGCCAAAAAGTCAAACTGCAAGTCAGAACCAATGGCATTCATTCGTTCCTGTGACAAATTAGTCAATGCCTTTCTGCCTTGCTCAGGTGTGCCATACTCGTTGAATCGAGGGGTGTATCGTTGTTGTTGTTGTTGCTGTTGTCGTTGTCTTGATTGTCTATCTGGAGTGACGTTTTCCTTTTGAATATCCACCTTTGCACTTTCCGCTTTCAAGGTAGCTTTTCCTTTTACATTAGGTTCATTAGCATTGCTCATCATTCTTTTCGCCAGCGGGGAATAGGCACTGCTATTTACCGTTCTTTCATGTCTTGGTGTACTCTTGATGGAATGCTTTCTGCTCCGATCCCGTTCGTATTGGTGATACGTGCTCCTTTCCGTTGCTGTGGTCATCGTGGCAGCCTTTGCGGTATTTGTAAAGATATTCGTTGTGTTTGCAGTGACTTTATCTGGATGGATATCGGTATGTTGGTGTAACTGAGTGTTTTGATATGGGTTTGCGTTGTCATTATGTATCTGTGCTTGTGCATGCGTACGGCTACGACTTTGAGTATGTGTTTGTGTTCGCGTATCGGTGAGTGTGTTATTTTGATATCGCTGTGTGATGTCGTTCATCTCATCATCGGCCATTCTCCTCGGGGCGCCCAGATCAAACTTTGAAAACATCATTCTTGAAGATCTAAACGAGTGCCTTGAAGAAGAAGCTGGGGGCTGTTTGGAATATTCCATTCGCAGATCAGAACTAGTTCTAGTGATTGAACTATTCAAACTTTGAGTGGTTGGCGGTGGATCAACAGAGAAAGAGCCGCAACGTTGACTCAATAATCTTCTACTATTGGATGTTTGTTGCTGTTTGAAAGCTCCCTCTTCCAACTGATAATCGCTACTTTTGGTTTGTAGATGAGAATGCCGTATATGATTGACGCTGCTACTTATATTTTCCTTGGTTTGGAGTTTGTCTATGTTGACGCTGGTTTTCTTTGTATTCTTGTGGAGTTGTTCTAGTAGGGACATGGCATAAGCGCTCAAGCCAGGGGGGCTGGGTACGAGATCGTCATCGTCATCATCATCTTCGTCTTCTTCTGAACCGTACTGCATTTTTTCATCATGATATTTTCCGCTGTTGCTATGTGGTTGGTGCTGATGGTGTCGTGATTCTGGGGGTATGCTTGTCAGATCTGTCGAGTTTAGATTGATCGAGCTCGGGGAGGAGAAGTTGCTTATTCGCTTGTGCAATTCCGCCATGATCCTGATTTATGCTGTTGTAAGTAAACCACCGAGGCTAATGTGTTTGGTTCTATTTGCAGTCACGGTTCAGTCTCTTTGTATCCATGAGATCAGCCAGCCTATGATGGGAGTTTCGTGTCTGTTTTGTATATGGCGGTTTCCCGAGCTGTTTGTCGGGGATGTGAGAGGTGATGTTGTATCTGAACGTAGCGTAACCTGGTAGTTATACAAGCCGTATATATAACGTTGGTTGTTGATCAGACAGTTGAAGTTGGGATGAGACGAACTCAGAAAAGTATATAGTGCAACAAAAAGAAGGTTAAAGTCCTCTTCCTTTCTCTGCCTCTCTCTCCCTTGTTTTGTTTTGTTTTGTTTTAGGTTCCTGTAAGACCGGTGCGGCTTTCATCACGGTGCACGGGTGTGTATCTGCCATTTTACGAGACAACGCGTTCCACAGCTTCATAGACTTTGGCTCATTCAATGATATAGCCAATCCGGAATGGATGTTAAAAAGCAAAAACAGCAAAGCAGTTAAAATATTCAAAATACAAAATACAAAATAGGAAAGGTCAGAATGAGAAACAATATAAAGAGTCCAAGTAAAAAAAATCAGCGTCAGATCGTAAGGTTTGTGATTTATAAAGCGTAAAAAATTGTGGTTAAGATAGTGGTCAAGAACTCACGCAATAACTTCAAGGTAGTTGCTTGGACACATTCCAATGTCCCCACTAGAGTTTTTACCTTGCCACCAGTTACCATTGGTATCTTTCACCTTGAAAATCTCGCCCTTCTTGAAAGAGAGCTCGTTGATATCATCAGGACTTGCAGAATAGTCATACAAACCTCTGACTAGTATAGGATAATCCTCATCTATACTCGGCGAACCAGGGACAGAAAGATTGTTGGTATTGTTAGGAGTGTTGGAACCTCCTCCAAGAGAAGACGTTGCTGGAGGAGCAAGCATTGCAGAAGATCTATTGTTGGTGGATGCATTCTCCAATCCTTTCAGTTGTGCGTTGTAACTGTTAGTCACTTCGAATGGATTGTGATGTCCTTGTTGTTGTTGCTGCTGCTGCTGCTGCTGCTGATTTTCTAGAGCAATGGTTTCATCCTTATAATAACTCTGCTGCCTTGGTAATGGAGGATGCTGGCTAGCTCTGAAAGTTTGTCTGTTGTTTGTTGATCTCTTTGAAGCGAGCATTACATTTTCACCATCTCCAAAGGAATCAATGTATGAGATGATTGGTGAATTCGGTTCACTTCCAAAGTAGAATAACCATAGTATGTTCGTCATACAAAGAATAACGAATCCGGCACTTGCGGCACTTCCTGAGGATGTATCTCCATAAATAAAGTTATTGGTTGAGTTGGAGTTGTAGACCAATGCCACTGCTATGGAACACGTTAGGAACAACCTGTAGAAGTGGAAAGTGTTGGTTATGTAGAACACTGCAGTGACAATCAATAACACCAGTTGATACACTATCCCCCACCATGAGAATTTAGGGAAGTATGATAGAGACTGGCTTGCCGCAATACATCCAGAGAATGCAATGATCCATCCAATGGATGCAATAATAAAAGAGCCCAAAGCAAAAGGGTTGAATAGTTTTATTGGAGAGGATTTGGACATGCTTTTGGAGTTCGCTTTTTCGTTCTTGTTGTAGTAATTGAAGCTGTCCTCTAATGATGAGAGAGACATGAACTTTTGAAGTTTGATTGGGGGAATTTATCTACCTGAATGTTTCCGGTCTGAATCTTGAAAGGAGAGTATAGTTTTTGATCGTTTGAACGTGGGAGGAGGACGAATCAAACTGCTGGAAGATCAAAAGGTAAAATCAACTTTCTTTTTCAATACATCAATGGCTCTCGGATCTTTATCAATAAGCCATAAAGTGATAGATAGATAGAGAGATAGATAGGTGTCTGTGATGATCAAAACAAACATTGATCCAATAATCTAGAGAGACTACATTGCAATGTGAAATAATTTTGGTGAAAAGAGCAAAAAGCGCGTCCTCTTAAAAATATTTTAGTATTACGTATGTTGTTACGTGATACATATACCTGCCACAGTTTCTTTAATATTTTACCCCCTTCTTTTTAACTGTAAATGGGATATGTTTGTAACTAACTATTGAAGAACAACAATAAAAACTACAACGTAACTATCAAGTGATAGTTTTAATGCAACATTGTCAGCATTGATGCAGTATTGATACAGTATTGGTACACCGTACGTCCTCCCCCCTTCTGAAACTAGTCCATTTTCCTCCTTTTCCTCCTCTTTGCAGATCCCTTCTCATCGTTATCATCAGCTTCCTCTAAAACATCATTCACTCCACCATTACCCTTATTGAAAAGAGAAAGTGCCAGTGTTTTTCGTTCGGAATAGGTCAATTCAACCTCACTCTCCATATGTTCAACCTTAAATCGTTGAATGCACCATAGTGTATTCTCCACAAGGTTAAGATCCCAAACTCGTAATTCCTCCCTTTTCTTTGCATCATTTCCACCTTCAATGTCAACCAAATCAAACAACCTCGTTAAATACAAATCGAGGTATTCCTTCAGATTATACTTCAACTTGATCGATCGTCCATTGTTGACCACAGCATCAAATGCTTCATCCGAAAAGAATGGAGGGACAATCAAGTCTCCACCTCGAGTGAAAAATTCCAATGGGTCGTTATCCAGATAACCAACCATGCTTAAAAGAGACAAGATTAAAGTTGCTGTTGCTGGTCCAACTCCCCTCAACTTACACATGATTCCAATGGAATCCTTGATGTTTTTCAAGCATAATTCTCTGTTGAAAGTGACAGGTAAGTTGGAATAGTAATCTAGCATGACTGAGAACCCAGATTGAGTGATTTTTTCAACCTCTGAAGCATCATTGGATTGTATTAGCTTTGGTAAAGTTGGACGGAATTTCCCCTTTGCGAGCTTCCATTCCATGAGTTTGATCAGTTCTAGTTTTGTGAGGTATAGTTTCCCACTTTTTTTGTATCGTTTGGATAACAGTTGAGGTAATGTTTTGCATCGCCAGTTATCCAGGTCGGAAAATGTGTGATTATCGGAGTAAAGTTTTGATTTGGTAGTGTTGGTAAGGTGATCCACCGTCTTTTTGTAGAGCGTTTGGTTTGTATCTAGGAGTTTGTTCAATTGAGCATTGCTGGATTTTGGAAAACTCATTTTCAACCTGCTGAAGCTTCTGAAACTGCTGCAACTGCATATATTCGTCAGTCTACTGATTCTTGTGCTCGGTTGAATATTGTAATAGACTTAGTTGAATAGCAGATACTGTTCAAGATAGATGCATGCATGACATATCACCTGTGCATTATAATCCCAGACGCGTGCAAATTTCAAAGCTCATCACAACGCGTACCACTCCCTCAAGAGACACCAACCGACATTTAAGAACCAACATCAGTATACACATCATCATCGGATAATTAACCCTGAATATACTACCATCCATATATGCAACAGAATGACAACAATCTCTCAGCAACAGCTCACTGAGAGACATACCAACATGGAAGAGGAAGTTGATAGTAACATGAACGAAGCACTACAACCAATCCAGCAGGTTGAAGATGAAGAAGAAGAAGAAGAGCCAACAGCGCTAGATCGATCCCGACACCTAAACTATAGGATATGGAAGAAGAATGCCCCGATACTATACGACCACATCCAAACAACCTCGTTACTCTGGCCAAGTCTAACAGTACAGTGGTTCCCCGACTTGGAAGAGGACATCCAAAACACAGAGTCAAAGCAGGTCCAACAGAGGTTGCTACTAGGCTCATACTCGAGCGGATTCAACAAGGTGGAAAGCTTGAGTCTATACAGTGTCAAACTATGGGACGACAAAAAGTTCAAAAAGCAGAATGGAACAAAATCAACAAGATATTTTGACATCTCGAACGACTACAATTCAACAAAGAATGAGTTCATTGTGCAGAATAACAACCAAACAAAGTCCAACACCACAAAGGTTCCACCACCACCACCACCACCACCACCACCACCACCGAGTATTTCCTTGATGCAGAGGATACCGCACAAGGGAGACATAAACAAGGCAAGATACATGCCTCAAAATCCAGATCTAATAGCAACGATGACAAACACTGGAGATGGATACCTTTACGATCGAACCAAGAAATCGAACAATTACAATCCAGATCAGATAGATTCAAACAACGAACAACTTTCAGACGTCCAATTGCAATTTCATAATGGTGAAGGATGGGGATTGGATTGGAATTCTCAAAGGGAAGGAGAACTAGTTACTGGTGGTTCGGATGGAGTGGTTGCTTTATGGGACATCACCAGTTTCAACAGGGGTTCGAAAGGGTTGATGAAACCAATCATGTCGTATGCTGCACATGATTATGGTGTCAACTGTGTCGAATGGGTTCCTCATCATCAAAGCTTGATTGGGTCAGTTGGTGAGGATTGTAAGTTTAAACTGTTTGATACGAGGAGTCCGGTTGATAAGCAGACGAAGCAACCCGTTAGACTTTCTGGATCACCTATCAATTGCATCTCTTTTAATAGGTTTAATCAGTTTGGGTTTGCCGTTGGTGATGAAGATGGTCTGTTGAGGCTGTTTGACATGAGACGTCTTGAGAATCCTGTGCAAGAGGTTAGTAGTGCACACGATGGATCCGTCACGTGTCTCTCTTGGAACGCTGAGTATGGATCTGTTGTTGTTAGTGGTTCTTCTGATGGTCTTGTCAAGATTTGGGACTTCTCCAAGGTGGACAAGGGGGGAGAGATGTTGATATTTACGCATGGAGGACACATGTTGGGTGTGAACGATGTGTGTTGGAATCCTGCCGATGCCAAGATGTGTGTCAGTTGTTCGAACGATAACTCTGTGCAGGTGTGGAGGCCGTCGTCGTCAATATTCTAGTGGAAAGAAGGAGAGAGAAGGAGAAAGAAAAACCAAAGAAAAAGAGATGGTGCTACCTACAAGCAAGCAAGCAAGCAAGCAAACAAACAAGCAAACACACCAGTTGTTATTATGCCAGCGCCCAACAACAGCTAACTAAGGGTTAAGCCGCAAACAATAGACGTTAACAATAGATATGAAACGGAACAGACATACGAGGCTGTGCACTGTACTTTTCTACTGCCCACCACCCACCAGAGCATAGAAAATAGTGCAGATCCACCGATATGGCCCACGCACCCAATTAACAGACAGAGAGCCCACATACAATTCCATAACAATGCCCATACAATGTAACACAGCCTTTGTTCTTTTTGCAGAAACGGCTGTAGATCTCTCTTATTTTTATGGGCCACGAAGCTTCCATTCCCGTCATTTTGGTACGTACCACCAGATGATCAATCAATGATTGTTCAATTGATTACCTGTCTATCTGTCTGTTAAATTCATCTCTCTAGGTATATTCTCTGTCTAACTCAAACTCCATAATTTGGCTCTCTATCGTTATACAACACCCACCACCAACCATCCAACCAGCCAACCACCACCATTTGATCTGCTCCCGCAACGGCCACCTCCACCCTATCCGCTATATTATATCCTCCATTGATCCACAATCCTTCATCACTTCATCACACACACACACACACACACACCTCGAGCAACAGAAGAATGCTCAAAAGAAAGGCAGGAAAGGGTCTAAGAAGATGTATATTTCTCACCATCACAGTTCTACTCGTAACAACAATGATCTACCTCACCCCACCATCGTTGAATGCATCCATCAGAACAGCAGCTGCTGGAAAGGTGTCATTCTTATCAACGGTAGCACCAGAGGAGGTCTCAATTGAAGTTCAAGACCAACAGGTAGAAAACACCACTAATACCAAAGATGATCATCACGTGGTGGATGATGATGCACCAAATAACGCTATAGAAGAACCATCATCGGATAACAACTTGCTAGAAACCAACAAGAGCACACAAGGCATAGTTTTACCGTTACTTATGGTTAACTTGACCAAAGAAAACACATCATCCGAAAAGGAAAACACCTCCATTGATGATACCGTACTCCCACTTCCATCCTTCAACACGGAAAACGACATAACGCTCAAACTGCCATCCGTTGGAACAACAATTGGGGACACCCTACTTGAACTTCCATCGTTTGATATTGATACAGGTACGGAAGTTTTAGATTCCAATGTTGATAAAGAAGAACAGGAACAACCAGGCGCGCAAAAATCAAATTCAAAGAGACCTACAAGCTTGAACAGAGTTAGTGACAGTCGAGCAACGAAGGATGCAAAATTGGAAAAACTGTTGAATGAAAAACTAGCGAAAAAGGCAGCTTTGGAAATAGGCCCATTGCCAAGGCCTAAACCAGAAGAAGGTAAAGAAGAGAGTAGCCTCGATAGGATGCTTGCAGAGGAAGTGGCTAATGATGTTGGACCTATGCCTAAGCCGAAATCAAGAGAGGAGAAACAAGAGCAGTTGAAGGCTAAGATTGCAAGCAACATGGAAAGATTGTTAAAGGAAAAACTTGCCAAGAAAGCAGCCAAAGATATTGGCCCTATGCCGAAGCCAAAAACAGAGGAAGAGGAGGACCAGCAGAAAGAAGAAACACAAGGGAAGAAAGTTGATGACAAGATAGAAAAGCTGCTGAAGGATAAACTTGCCGTTAAAGCAGCCAAAGATATAGGTCCTATGCCAAAGCCAAAGACAGAGGAGGAGGACAATCCCATAGTGCAATTGGGAGGAAATACCATTAAGGACATTGGCCCGATGCCTAAAGGGCATGCCTCAGTCTGACGCATTCATCATCATAAAACACCAGTATAGATTACTTATTCTTAATTCGTTTTAGAAATATAAAAAAATTTGATACCACTAATACCACACGGTTTACAATCATCGTTGGATACTTACCAAACTGAATGGTCTGATCTATAAAACAAAATTCTAAACCTTATCGGCACCGCTCAACCTAACAGCAGCACCATACTTCTGCAACTTGGTCAACAAGGCATCTCCATTCTTGATCAATAGATGGTACTGGTTGTTTTTATTGTCAGGTCTATTAGTCTCCACTATCCCATTGACCCTATCGATGATACAATTGAGCTTTTTGTTAGGTATAAACTTGCACAAATCGGCATCCAAAAATTCAACAGAGATTCCAAATTGACCAGCCATGGATTTTAAAGAGAGTGACTTGTAACTTTCCAATAGTTGGGCATATGCACGGCATCTTAACTCACGAAGATAAAAATTCGTGTGTGGATATAGATACTTGTTCTTGGTGAGTATCTCGTCATGGGTTTTGATCAAGCTTGGGAAGAAAGTCTTGTAATCGCACGTGTACAACGATTTGATCAAGCTGAAAATGGATTCTAGATTGGTCGATGTGGAGGCGATGGAAATAATCTCTGGTGATTCAATAAGTTTCTTCTTCAAGTCGGATCTTTCTAGGGAGATGGCACCACATATTAGAGAGTACTGTGCAACCTGTTCGTAGGTGGAGATTTCGGTAGATGTAAAGGTGGCCAGTGAATCAATCAACAAATTCGCAGCCTTGTCAAAACTTCTTGTTGACATTAGGTAGATGCCTAGATACGTCTTGTATCTGTTTCTTCTTTCCCAATCGCCACCTTTTTCAATCAAAGTGTTGGCTTCGTCTAGATACTTCTTCGTGAACACTTTATCGTCGTAGAAGAATCCCAACCTCGCAATAGTCAATAGTAGATCAATCTTGGACCCTGTGGACGGTGCTAATTCGATGGTTTTCTTAAGAGTCACCAGAGCATTTGACTTGTCACCTATTGCAGCATAGTACTCGGACAATTGGGTCCAAACTTTCAAAGTTTCCAATTCGCCTTCATCATCCTCGGCCAATTTGTCAATCTGAGTTTTATAATCATCTATCTTTTCTGTATTTTGCTTCAGCAACTGGTCATACAAGGTTTGATCAAACGATAGGTTAGGCAATCTTAATTCTGAGGTTAAATGTTTGTAGTATGGTGCCATTTCGTGTTGCTTAATCTTTGCAATCAGTTGTTCAACATGCTGGACGGTGGATGGTGCTGTTGGGTCCTGCTTTATCAAGAAGACCAATTGAGAAACCTCAAAGTCTGGTATTCTCTCAACGCCGGACGATAATGTGTCAATGATCATTTTGAGTACAGTATATGATTATGATGATGCGAACGATGTTGCTGTTGTTTTGAATGTAACTCTTCAGTGGTGTTGTAAAAGAGTATAAAGTAGTAGTACAGCTCTTTGTATATGATGATATTCACATTTGCCACTCTCACATTGGGGAACACTCACTCTCTGTCTCTCTGTCTGTGTGTCTGTCATATTTCACTTGTGTGCGCTTCTTACTTTACTTTACTTGTACGAAACACCACAACCTTTGACTGTTCTTGATTGATCTTGATTCAACTTGTGTGATCATGTTGATTCCTCAGTCTCATCAGCTGGAATTCCCAAGATAGCTCCATCAATTATAAAAGGAAAGTATCATTGACCTAGTTGTCCACTTTGACATATCCTCACTCACGTTAAATAGACAAGAACAATTGAGGTATCTTTGTTGCTGCCCTGCCCAACCTCACTCCTTCAATGACCAAGACAATATTAGACAACGATTTGGACACTTTTCGAACGTACCTCAAAGAGATACAAGTGATCAATTATACTCTAACGCATCCCTTTGCATGGTCAACTAACGTGGATTTTCCAACGCTTAGAAATGACAGCTACACAAGGGTGCTAGAACTATACGACTGTGTCGCCAATATAAAGACTACGCTCGAAATCAACATGTCACTATACCAGTACGTTGGGAGCATTACAGACTACCAATTTGAGTTTCTCAAGTTAAAAGAACGATTCACAGATTTGAAAATTGATTTTAGAAAGGCCCAGTTGTTATCGAAAAGTCTTGAAAAAGACCAGTATCTCAAACAGCAACAACTGAAGTACCTAACTTCAGAAGATACCCTCAACGATGGCGAAGAAGATGACTCTACAGAGTATGAACCGACACTTCCACAGAGACAACAAGCATTAAACGACCAGACGTTGAAACAGCTCTCCAACCAAGAAAAGATATTGGACAAGAACACCGCAATAACAGATAAATTGCAAACGGTAAACAACATGCTCCGTTCGTCGATAATGACAAGTGAGATGAACACCCAAGATCTTTCGCACTCGACACACTCTTTGACTCAATTGTCAAACAAGTACAGCTATTTCAATGATATCCTAATCAAGTCCAACAGATTGGTCAAGACGATCAATGAGACAAGCAACGCGGAGAGAAGACAGATATATAGGGCACTCTACTTCTTTGTTGCCGTCTGCATTTGGATCTTGTACAAGAGAATTCTAAGGAAGCCGATACGATTGTTTTTCTGGTTATTTTTCAAGATGATAAAGGTTTTCGTTTGGAGAGCTGGATCTGTGGCAGGTAGAGGGAAAACCGAGGAAGATTTGATTTTAGTGGCGACGGCGACGGCAACTGCAACTGCAGAAGTGGTGATTGAATCACTCTACTCCAGCACTATTGAGACAGAGATTGCCTCGAGCATCAGCGCCATAGCCAACAGTACATCCATCGAGATAGATACGTTGGCACAAACGGCATCGTCACTTATCGGATCGTTTGCCGAAGATGTTCAGAGCGTCGTTAGTACTACAATTGAGTCTGTCGTTGCTAAGGCTACTGAGCTTGTGAGGGATGAGCTATGAAGCTGATACATAATGAGCAATTGGCTATAAGCTGATCGATAAATCTGCATAATGAATGGCGCATCTTACGAAAGGATACTTAGAAAACTCAAAAAAAAAAAGACTAGTCACACATAAACGAAATACATATATATGCTGCTGACGTGTAATAACTTAGAAGCTTCAAGCGTAATGGAATGACTTCCCTTTAAAAATCATCACCTCTAGAAACAACCTCCTTTCTAGTTGGATGTAGCAAGATAGTATGTTCAAACTGCGCAGTGTAACATCCCTTAGTGTCGAGCAATGGTGGATGCTCAGTAACCAAACCGGCCTTACATAGCTGATTCAACGCAAGCAAGTACTTCTCCTCTCCAATTCTGTCCAAATACCTACGGCAGAATGGCAACGATCCAAAGTTTTGCTCAATGGTATTCATCAACTGTTTGGATCTAGTCAGCCTGATTGGTGCATTTGGAGGAGCTTCCAAATTCTTCATGTAGTGGGAACATTCGCCACCGTGAACAACGTAACCTTTACCAGTTGAACCAAACGTCTCAATGGCAAAAGTTTCGCCTTCTTCCATCTTGGTATTATCACCATTCTTGACAATAGGAACCGATTTACCACCATGAATTTGGAATTGACGGATGTTATGACCTTGTAAGTTCCTAATACACTTGACAGGATAAGTCTTACCATCAAGCTCAATCTCATAGGACTCCATCACTTCTTCAACAGCCTCACCGATATCGGTCATACGGACATCGATACCGGCAGCCTTGATACCGGCATTAGTCGCAGATCTCACGGCCTGCAATAATGGATCGTATCTTTCCTTGTTCGAAACATGAGTGAAGGCACTATCGATGATGTAACCGTTCACATGAACACCAAAATCCACCTTCATCACATCGTCATACTGGAGCACAACTTTATCTCCTGCATTTGGGGTATAATGGGCAGCACAATGGTTCAACGAAAGACCAGTTGGGAAGCCTGGTCCTGCGAGTTTCGTATCTGTTGTCTCGCTGAATGCCCTAACTTGATTCTCGATGGATTCGGCAATCTCAGTCATCGTCATTCCAGGCTTGATGTTGTTCTGGGCGTGCTGTCTCACCCTTCTGTGAATCTCTGCTGCTCTTCTGAAATCGTTCCATTTTGATTGGTCTTGGTTGTCCAGATATCTCTTTTCTTCATCGGTGGATCGTTTGAGGTTTGACTCTCCATGGTAGTCCATCCATTCACCTTCAGGGTAAACTCCATTTGGATAGTGTTGGGAGATTCCAGCAGGTGACTTCTTCTTCTTCTTTTTTTTGTTGTTCTTCTTTTTTTTCTTTGACTTGTCAACATCTTCGTCATCTGCAGCAGCGCCTGTTTCCTCCCCTTCATCATCGTTGTTGTCAGCTTCGGTAGCTAAAACATCAGCTGGTTGCTCTGTAGCCTTGGAGACATCGAGTTCCCGAAGCTGAGAGGTGGTCTGATCGACACTTTCTGTAACAGTTGAAGGAGCCATTATGTCTGATCAATGGAAAGCAGTGTTATATTATATGCCTGTAGCTTCTATAGTATTGTGGTGGGGCATACATATGGTGATGATGTTGCCAATGTCAATCTCGTACTAGGAATTCTTCTCTCCCCAAATTTTTCACCACCCATCACTGTACAGAACAGTACTGCATGACAGAACCTGCAGTGGAATCATCAACACATTTTCTATATGAAAAATTCAGCCCAACTGTATACGAACCAACAAACGAAAGCTTTCCTAGTGATACAACCATATACACCGACTCCAGAACCTGCTTCGTTGAATCTATCAAGATTGAGCAAAGTTTTATTAGAGTTACTTGCGATCAACAATACCGAACCGGTTCTTAACATATCTTTTTTTACGCTATCACAATGTTCAGGCATCTTTCACGCGGAGTGCTTTCAGCCCAAACGACAACATCAATGAACAGAATAGGAACTATGAGGTTTAACTCTTCAAAGACAGACCCATTGGCTATCCTTGCAAGCTTGTCCAAGTCCAACGCTCAGTCTCTTAAAGACAGCCCATCGTACACCCAATCCAATTCGTTGTTCAAGGAACATAAGACGGAACCAAGCGCTTTAGAGAAAGCCAAGCAGATGCCAATGTTTGCCAAATATGCCGGAAGAACGGTGCTTGTGAGGAACGGTGCCGTCAGCAGAGCAGAAAGAGATCTAGCTTTCTTAGTGTCACAGAACAAGTTGAAGGACACCTACCACAAGCAGAAGTTCTTCATCAAGCCAACCAACTTGAGACGTATGAGAAGAATCACCGCCCTCCACAAGAACTTGAACGAAGGTGTTAGCAGGTTGTTTAAGGTTGTCAGAAACGCAGTTAGAAAGGGTTATTAAGTTCATAATGAGTTACTAGCCGGATGCTTGAATTCTTTGCAACCGGTTGTTACTGCCTGTATATACACGTATTTTTTTAAGTTATCTGTAATACATTTACTTATTGCTTCAAAGAATAGTCTTTGCTATTAATAATTCCTTTATTTTGGCTCCACTTGAGAATGTGTAGTCCAGGGGTTGGTACGTTAAAGGCCAATGAAAAATAGCAAAGATGGGCGAATGTATGGATGGTGTGGAAGGGCAGAGGTTGCGCGCAAGCAAGGACACAACGTATATATATAGTTTTATTCCTGGTCTCATCCAGATTGAAAATTACTATTACATATATATATCCCTAAGTTCAGTCTATGACCCAGTTTTGAGAAAAATCACTGCTAAAAGAGCCAATTGGTAGAGAATTGTCTCACGAAATTTCCACTCTTCAAAGGCTAATCTATCATCGATTACCAAGCTGAACATCTAATGGTTGACATGGTGGTAAGTGGTGGTCCCGTCAAAGGTAGGGCAACTGCCAGATCAGGAATCATCAATTTGATGAACACAATCTTAGGAGCTGGTCTCCTTAGTATCCCATACGCCGTCAAGTGTAATGGTGTATTTCTTGGTGTCCTTTTCATCACCCTATCCGGTCTAACATCTGCATTTGGCTTATACCTACTAGCAATCTCATCCACCTATGCTGTACCAGGACATGCCTCGTTCTTTGCCTTATCAAAACTAACTGTGCCTCAAATGGGGATAGTGTTTGATTTGGCGATTGCCGTCAAGTGTTTCGGCGTTGGATGCTCATACTTGATCGTCATTGGTGATTTGATGCCTCAGATCATGCGTTCTGTTTGTTCGGATGATTTCATACAGGCACATACTTACATCGTTAGCAGAACCTTGTGGATCACCGCGTTTCTAGTTCTCATATTGCCTTTGGTGTATAAAAGGCACCTAGATTCTTTGAAGACTGCATCCATGGTTGCATTGAGTTCTGTTGTTTATTTGATGGTTTTGGTCGTTGTGCACTTCCTTCACTTGCTTCTTGGCGGCTCGGAAGATATAATTAAAGGTGACGTTCATGTGTTCAAACCACAGTCATTGGTAGCAGTATTGTCTTCCTTTCCTATTTTAGTCTTTGGTTTCACCTGCCAGCAGAATCAGTTTGGTGTCATCAATGAGCTAGAAGATAGATCGCCAACGGTGATAAACAAGATCATTGGCACCTCCATTGGATCGGCATTTTCAATCTACCTCATTGTTGGATTATCAGGATATCTAACATTTGGAGATAACGTTGTTGGTAACATCATCACAATGTATCCAGACTCTGTGTCATCGACAATTGGTAGAGTTGCAATTGTGATATTAGTCGCCTTGAGTTATCCATTGCAGTCCAATCCAGCTAGGGCTTCAATTAACCATGTTGCCTACTACCTGAATGACTCCAACTTGGCCAAGTCAATTAGATCCCTGTCTAGGTCCACTACAACTTCTTCGTATTCAACCACGGTGGATGAAAGGCGCAATTTACTGAGAGCATCGCCTGGTCCAACTCCTTCAACTTCCCTACAGCAACAACAACAGCCACCACTTGTGATAGACGAAGAGGCAATTGCAGACGACTCCTTGCTGATGGATCTAGATAACGAAGAGCACCAAAATGCTGAGCATTATGTCGAACTAACTAATCAGAAGCTATTTATAATAACTACCATCATAGTGATTCTTTCCTATGGTGTGGCAATTACCGTGACTTCTTTAGAGCATGTGCTAGCTTTTGTTGGTTCCACCGGATCTACTTCGATCTCGTTCATTTTGCCTGGCTTTTTTGCTTTCAAGTTGATTGGATCTAATGGTGATGAATTGTTATTGAAGGAGAAGCTCACAAAGTGGGGCGCATTCATTTTGATCATTTGGGGTTTTATCGTTATGACTGTTTGTCTCTCCGCCACGTTGTTCTTGGGTGCCACACATTGAAAGAAAAAGTTAAACTTTGTTTACTGAATCATCTTACTTTGTATCCTATAGTTCATCTGCCACGTTGAAGCATTGGAAGTAACAAAATTGACTGTGTAACTAGTAAATATTTATTATCTTATTTCACCGATTCAATCACTTAGTATACTTGCATGAAATATTATGCCATTCTGCCAAGAAAACATAATCAAGGTGGGACCAAATGTAGATTGCCTCTAACTGGAAACTGTCAAAACCCTAATTCTCCTGACCTTCTTGATCACCGACAGTATCATCCAGCTTTTCCAACGCTTCTTTGATCAAGTGAGACCCTTTTGGGTCCAAGTTCAAAGCAATTGTGAACTGCTTAACTGCATCGTTCTTACGACCGTATATCCTGTACAATTTTCCAAGTAAGAAATGAACGGATGCTTCATCAGGTGCTAAATTCTCCAACTTTTCGAAATCTTTCAATGCTAAATCGTATTGCTTCAAGGAGAACAACGACTGTGCCTTTTTAAACAAAGCGAGCATTGACATCGGTTGTAACTTGGATGCAAAAATGTATTGGCGTAATGCTTGTTCTTTCTTTCCCAGCTTTTCCAAAACCATACCAACGCAACAGATTAAGATGACATTCACCGGATTTATCTCAACGGCCTTCCTGAAGTGGAATTCAGCCTTTCTGAAATCGCCAAGTTTAAGGTACACCATACCAATACCGTAAAAGGCATTGTAATGTCTCTTATCCAACAGAATAGCATGCCTGAAGCATTCCAGGGCATTTTCAAAAGCATCATTGGATAGATACTCATGACCTTGTAGAGTGTAAGCATAGACGAAATCTGGTTTGGAACTGTTGGCTTTTTGGAAGCATTTGATAGCTTCGTCCGGTTCACGCTTCAATGAGAACAAATTCCCCACCGAAATCCAGGCCTCTGCAGAATCCTTGTCAATTTCGTGTAGTTCATGCGACAAGAAGCTCAACTCCATCTCCTTGTGTAGATGCCAAAGCAGCGTTGAATAATACTCCATCTCTTCAATTCTTGTTCTATCTAGCTGTCTCAATCTGATAAAATAATTTTCAGCTTCTTCATAATTGACAATCTCAAAATGCAACCTTCCCAACTTCCCCAAAACCCATGGTGTGTTCCTTTCATTTTCTGGAAGAGAGTCTAGGATTCTTATAGCCTTGAAGCAATCATAAAAGCACATCGATTTGAAACCTTTTGCAAGCTTGGAGTATATCGATATGAGATATTGGTCTGGATATCCATTCGGTTTTTCGAAAGTATCCATCTTTGCATTAATGTTACTGATGGAAGGAGTTGTGCCAGTGAAAGTTAAACCTATGGCCCTCTTTGTACCTGTGGAATCTTTGCTCGACGCAGATTGTTGTGTGTTTGAAGATTGGTTGGACCCCGTCAAAGTATTCAATGGATGGCTCAATAGTCTAGAGGTTATTGATGTTGAGTTTCTAATTCCCTTTCTGTGGATGGTATCTGTGGGTAGGGTTGGGTGTTTGAACCCGTCAAAACTGGATCGCCTATTAGACCTTCTGTTTGGTGGTTCTGGTATTTGCAATTGTTTCACTCTTGGAGTTATCAGGAAGTTGGTACGTTGCTGTGGTTCAGGGGTCTGGGCAGGTACCAGCGGTGGAGGATTTGACCCAGATGCTGTTTCTTGTACAGGAGTGTGATTTGATGCATTCCCTGCTTGCCCTGATGTAGTCTGAAACATGTTTTTCGACATACCATCATACTTGCTATTAATATCTTTCCCCTTGTTGAATCCAAAACCAAAGGCATTTTTATCACTGCTGTTATTCGAACCACCTGAAATATTTTTGAACAGATTTCCGGATGCTTCGTCCACTGTGTTGACTGTATAAAGGGAATTCACTTTCACTTTGACACCTATCTTGCACATCTCTTCAAATGCTTCAAATATGAACGGATTTAGCTTGAGAGCTTGTGAATAGTTCAATGCGCTTCTTTTGACATCACCAACTGAAGCGTAGAGTTTCGCCAGTAGGATATAGCACGCAATATTATCTGGTTGAAACCTTTCAAACTGTGTGTCTTCAGTTGCGGTTAGATTGCACCATAATGGTAACATCTTTGATAACTCTGAAATACCATCTGGCTCTTGCTTTAACTCCAATGCACATTTTGCAAAGATATAGGAACATCCCACATGTTGTGAGCTGTGGTTTGCACAGAGATTGTAAGCGGCCTTGTACCGTTTCATCCTGAAAAGAACCAGAGCATATAGATGAACTGAGTCTAAGTTTCTGGGGTTCTGGGCTATTAATCTTTCGCAAGTGAATTCAGCTGTTGACAGTAGATCATGATCCAGAGAATACAAAATGGTAGATCGTAGCTTCTTTATGGATTGCTCTGACATGTTCATGTTACTGGTGGCAAGTAAATATCCGAAGCACGATGTGTGGAATATGGGATGAGGTCAAGAATGATGTTGATCTAGAGGATAATACAATAAATGGATGAGGCAATGGGGTAAGGCTTTTGACTAGGACTTGACAGTTTGTGGAAAGGTCTCTATAATACAGTGATGTTTGATTCGAGTTGCAAAGTTGGGTAAATGATGGTTTAATGGGTCAAGGAAGTGTGGTTTTCTGTTTCTGCTGTTATCTGCCGACTTAGAGGAAGAAGAAAAGAAGAACCATGAATCAAAAAGAAGGCCAAAAGAGTACAAAGAAGATCACCACAAACAAACAAATAAAAACACTAACAAATCAACTATAAAGCGTGAGTATGGGGATAATCGCGTAGTGGCACGCTCGCTATATTTGGCAGATGTGCTGTTTCACCCTTCTTTGGTAGTAGAAGTAGATGCTTATCTTCTAATCTGGTCTTTCAATCAATTCAATTGTTCCCAAGTGCTAAACATAATTGTCATCTCCTTAACTTAAGGGTTTGATAGACATTAGAAAGTAAACCGTTATATCTGTATACTATTTTTTGTATAATGTTAGAATCAACAGCTTATCCAAGAACAGATGAGGAGCCATAAAGTGAGCTATCTGCCTCCAGAGATTCCAATGAAAGTCATAGCAAAGAGTAAAAAGGATAGGAAGAACAAAAACACAAATGACTAGTGTACAAAATTGAGGAAAAAATCGTATTGATGAGTGCACAAGTTGGTGTACATATCAAATTTTGGTTTGAAAAAGCATTGAAAGTAAGGACCATAATAGATTAACAAAGTGATGAAAGCTTGCAATAAGACTCAGTTGTGATCATCACTTGGGGTCTCCCTACGATCGCTGTCAAAGTCGGAAAAGTTATCGAGTTCGAAGCTGGCTTCTGGTTCAAAAGTTTCCTCCTGGCGCACTGCTTCATCGTCACCCAGAAGTTCATAGTGGTTCTGGTCGTAGATCGAATATCCCATTAGTCTCAAGTAGAGTTCAATGACCAATAGCAGCCATAGAATCAACACTGTTGCACAGCTTGCAAGAACTAATATGTAGGAGTTATGGTCAGCACCCATATCAACGACCAACTGAAGTTGTTCCTCCGTAGCTCCCATAAACAAAATACCAGCCAAGATCAACCCATACGATGGGGCATACTGGAAGGACAAAATTCTATCCTTGTCGCATCTCTCATCCTTCAACAAAAAGGAAATTTCCACGATTCTAGCAAATCCAGAAAAGATCAACACCCAACCAAAAAATCCATGAACTTTCGTCGAAATGTTCAACTTTTGAACATGGCCAGACATGGCGTATCCTGTCAAGATCAAAGTCAGCGCAGGCATGAAGTTTCTACGCTTGTTTCTCGATAGATAGACACCAAGCATACCACAAGCCCAAAAGATAATACCCATACTGGTATGCTGGTAATCACCCATGGACCAAGGTTCCCATGGTCTATGCTCGGTGAAGGTGTTCACTATTCCCCATGCCATAATCATCATGGAATCGTAAAACTCCTGTGAGAATTTCTGGTTACTGCCCAACCTCAACCAAGGAACGACCAATATAACACCAAGGAAGCATCCATACGAGATAAATCCTGTTCCCATTATACCATGGGCGTTACATTGGCCCGTATGATTGTTGTAGCAGAACCCAAGCATCGAAACGAGGGACATGCCAGCCTTGATGAATCCACCTAGGACAGTCAAGACTGAGCAGATCTTGTAGGCCACAATAACCACTTTGGTTCCCACCAGTCCAATCCTGTTGGCCATCCTCTCACTCATTACTGCGGATGAGCCAGCAGAGAGACTGCCGAGTAGGATGGTGAAACAATAGAAGAAAGCCATAAACCAAGAAGTGCCTTTTGAAGCGCTACTTTCATGCCCAGCCGGGTCAGGGAATCCCAGGATCAATGCCTCGATGACTGCGTAGCCGGCAATTAGGATTTGGATAAAGACTGCCGTTGTGTATCTGTTGGCGATGGCTAGTGGAGCAGCCACTGATGGAACGATCATTAGGACGAACAGAGAGGTGAACCAGTGGAAGATCTGGCGCTTGTTGATGTTATTCTGGATAGCTAGAAGGTATGACTTATCTTCGCTCTCGTCTGCACTTGGTGCCATGTCATGAGCAATGGCCAATGGCATGAATACCAACAGCAATGGCACCACCGTGAAAAGTCGGTTTGCATTGAACTTCAGCATTTCCTAGAGAGAGTATGATGCTGCTAGGTATGGTTGAAGCGTTGTGATGGAGGTGGGCAAGTGATGACTGCTGAAGCTCCAACTTATGTTTCTTATCAGTTCTCTAAGGTAGTGTTTCTTTCACCGTTAAGACCTGTCTGATTGATGAGTTGAACAAAGCTTGTTGTAGTTGCAGTTGAAGCTGCAGTGTCGAACCATGCCGCCGTACCGCACCATTGAACAGTATAGTACCATACAACAGCACTGAATTTTTCAACCGCGTACCACTCTCCACGGCAAGTCCATCACGGCTTCTACGGAGAGTCTGCTTACTTCAAGTTGCACCGCCCCGTATATGGCTTACTACTATTCTATATTGCACTTTCTATTTTTCAACTGTACTAAACCATACAAAAAATACACACTGACTAATCACTTCTTCTTAAACCCAAATGACATCCTATTCTTCTTCTTTGGTTCCTTCGATTCTCCCGTCTTGAGACTTGGGTCAACCTTCAACGACGACCCATTAGCTTCACCGTTGCCAACACTTGATGCTGGTGCCGCTGCTGCTACAGGTGATGTCTGCCATCCGTTCGTTTGATGAGCATGGGATGTCCCCGTGGCAGCAGTGGTGGCAGCTTGGACATGCATGGTTGGACGTAGCGTTGACCTTGACGAGTTTGGTGCCACTGTCGTTGCCGCAGTGGTATGACGTGTTGCATTCAGACCAAGAGAGGATCCAGATGACACTGTAGGGGTACTAGCAAATGGATCGTCACTCTTCATCGAGCTGCTAGTTTGGTGGTTGTGGATGTGGCTGTGGCTTCCATTTCCATGACCATTGGCAACGGGAATTTCAGAGGTACCATTATTCAATGCAGTTGCATCTATTCCGTCGTCCTCATTACAAGCGTCGTCTAATCCATTGAACAAATTTCTGTCCCTATACTCAGCTTCATCCTTCACCTCTTTGTAGAAGAGCAAGTATGCAGTGGATAAGCCAGGACCATCACCAAAGAAACGATACACGTAGTTTTCATCGATCGATTCGACAACTTCATCGTCAAACAGCAACCATCCAAACTTTGGAGTCTTCACCAAGGAGACATAGTGGCCATGATACGGTCCTCCGCCAATGTGGACAACCACTGCGTAAAGTTCGTACAGTTTGTCCATGTATTCAGATTCGTCCGTGGTGTTGAAGATACGCAGCTGTTTAGGGTACTCGACACGATAGAACAACTTGACGTTTCTTCCTAACTCTTCAGCATACTTGAAACGTTTCAAATGGAGAGCCAACACCTTTGGAAGGTTCTTCAACTTGATCGTCTTTGCTGCCTCCTGTAAAGAATGGCAGTTTTCACAGTAAAACTTATTGGATTCGGTTAACATTTCACTCTGTGAGAACATCTTTAAACAGTTGGTAATTGAGGTGTTTTGCTGTAGATCGATAGATAGATCCAAGAATAGTTCGTCCCTTGTAGAGACATTTTCACAGGATAAACATTTGGTCTCACTTGTCAACAATCCTTCAAAAATGTCATGAATTTTGGATTTAGCGCTCGATCCTTTACCAGAAGACTGATACTTATCAACACATTCCAAGACATTGTTGATCAAAAAATTCAAAAATTCATGTGCATCCTGATGCATCGAACTTCTAAACATCTCGTTTTCCCTCTTGACAACATCAACCAGCTTCTGAGCGGAAACAATCCCCACGGGAGATAGACTCTCCGCCATGCACTCAAATGTATCCTTCAACGTTGTATATAACGACTGTTCCATTCCATACTCGTTATGGTAGGTGTGGTCCAAGTTGATAATGGGACCAGTGACCAGTGCCTGTCTCTTGCGCTGTTCCGAATTGGCATTAATATCATTGGTGACACCAACGATCGTTATGTTTTTCTGATGATTCAACGAGTAGTTCAGCTTGATATTTTTGTACTCGGGATACTTGGACACCACGAGATGTTCAAGTTCGGGATTGTTCAACTCTACATGAGAGCTGTTTAGCTGTGTACTGCCATTGTTAGAGGCGGAGGAGAAGCTATTGTTGCTATTGTTGTTCGATGAGGAGTCGATCGATATCTTGCCGAAGAATCCTCTCTTCTTAACAGACGCATCGTTTCCCTTGCTTGATCCATTGCCGTTCTGATGGCCGTTGGTATTTGATGAGGATGGTTGTGAGGAGGAATGGGATGATTGGTTTTGTTGCTGCTGCTGTTGCATGGCGGCTGTGAATGCGTGTAACTTGGTCCCCGGTACTCTAACCTTACGTCTTCTTGGGTGATTTGGGTCCCTTTCTGGATAGGACAGAATCTCGTCTCTAAATTGATTAGTATAGTACAGCGCTTGTAGTATGGACGCTATGTAACAGGTGTAACCAAAATTCTCCATACCAAAGACTTTATTTGAGCCATCTCCGTATGGCATGTTAGGGTCATCCTTGTCCAGCACGGCATAGTCAAGAGCGGGGTCGTATGGTTCTTGTTCGGGCGCTCCTATGACTTCAATATGTGAGGTTTCTGCCTTTTCTTCTTTGTTGCTGGGAAGAGAGGAAGAGAAGCTACTGCTCGGTGTTGTTTTCTTTGAGGGGATTGGAGTGCCACTTGATGATTTTGATGAAGCTTTGTCACCTCCTTTCCATTTTTTAAACATGGTAGTTTTTCTTTATGAATCAAAGTAGAGAGATATTAAGAAATAATGAATAACCAGCTGAATAAGAGTCAAATAGATAAGACTTAGCAATGGAAATATGTGAGAGTATGGCTTGGCCAGTTTTGGTGTACTCCTGGAGGAAGATAGATTGCAAAGAAAGTAACAATTGAATGGCGGTAAGAGGGTCAATTGTCTGCAAAGTCTTTTCCTCTGATACAGTAGTAATATCACTGTAGACTTGAATGGTACTGTTGGGATGTTTGATGCAAAGAAGGAGATTTTGTTAATAATCAACTGGTATCTTGAAAAGTTCATAAATGTGTATATATATATTGAGCCTGAAGATGCATCCATCTTTCTGTGCATAGTTAACGTTCTCCAGTTCTCCTCCCTCGCTCGTTCCCTGGGAGATCGGCAACGATGATTGCTCAACTTCCCCGGTGGATCACAATTCCAACGCCAATCTCCCACCCGCTCAGCACGTACGCATATTACGCCATCCATTACGTCATCATCTTTTTTCAGAGACCAGCAGCGACGACCACCGCAGGGAAGAATGCCAATCTGAGTAGCATCTCCTTAATGCGGGGCTCGGCAACCAACCAACCTCCCCCGCTCTTTTCATAAGCCTTGCAAACGATCACTGTTTGAAAACCAACCAACATGCTCAATGAGAGCATCATCAACTATAATAAATCACCATCATTGGATGGAAATCAGGGACCTTTCTTCAAACATCTTTCTGAGAGTAAAAATTGAAGAAAGATTTCCAACTCTGCGTAATCTTCTCTGAATGTGTCTCAACTTTATCATTCACGAGCGATTTGAAAAATCGGTTTTTGATCAACAGAAGGCCGGCTTCGGATTCTTGTGAAAGAATTCCAGAGGTGTTTTTCCTCATTTTGTAAGATGCATAGAAGCTATGGCTCGTTTATTCACAAAAGACACTCGATGTAAACACGTACATACAAGAAAAGCGCTTTCTTCCACGTATGAAGAAGAGTCCGAAATGTGTGTGCATCTGTTATTGTCGTTGAAAGTGAGCCACCACTCTTTCATACAGTGTTGTTGTGAATAACCTAATAAGGGGTGAGAGACTGCTGAGCTAACAGGTTCTGTGGTTCCATGGCCATGTCTCCTGTAGGATGCTGTAGGATGCTGCATGGTGAAGCATCGGTGAATGTTTCAACCTTCGAATCTGTGTACTGCAGTTATTTCACCAGAAAATGGGCTGAGGCTGTTTTTCTGTCCTGTATTCATACAGTTTCCCCGCTGGGGTTGGACTAGTAACCCTTCCATTATGGGATGTGTAAATTGAGGCACAACGGCTTTCAATTCACAATCTCTATGCTTCTTACGATAAATGCTCAACGAGTTGGTGCCCTTTGAGAAACCCAATCAGCGAATAATAAAACGCATCCTAGTTAATTTTCTGTGACGCTTTCGGCGAATCTTGCTGATACTTCCATCGCATGGAATTTGCTGTATGGTTGCGTAAACTTATCAAGGCTGAAAAACAACAACGTTACGTTACTTTCACATCTTCGTATATCAAGTCATCATTCTGAAATAAAATTTTCATGCAATATTGGCTTAACAATTGTGCATATTTATCTGCGGGTGCCCGTACGGCTTAAAAAGTTTTTTCCCCTCGAAAAACCATTCATTCCGAGGATTCTCAGGTTACGAACCGCAGAGTCACTTATTAGTCCCTCTTGATTACATCTAAAAGTGATGAAATAGTCCTGTAACGGAACTCAATCATTTAGGGGGATTTTCCTTAGACAAACGTTGCTTCAAAATCAAAGGGAATGGCCAATCTCCCAATATGATTTGGTGAAAGGTCCTTCTATCTGACTTTAGAACAGAAGCACTAGTTAAAAGAATCACACAAACAATAATGGTCTGAAATGTTTGTCCATAATATACAGTACCTAAGACAAAGATGGAGAGAAAAGATAGTCAAGTCCAGCTTTACTTCGACTAAGCAATAGTCTTTAGGCTTCGCTACAAGGAGAAGAATTTAATCTTGCTTCAGGAGATTCTCGTAGATCACGGCTACCACTCACTAGCTTGGTTCTACATATGGGATTCAGGAATGAAAGATGGTGGTCTCTGCAAATAAGGGATTAATAACATAGGAGATCCACGATGTAAACCTCTGCTATTCTTGATCTCACAGGTTATCAACCTGCATGATACTCTCTCTTGGGGTCATGCATGATAAAAAAAATTCTTATTGATATGCATGATGTGGTATGGGCCGTATCTCGAATGTTTAGAAAATGCTGTCCCTGTTGAGTGTTCTATTATAGAAGGTAGTACAACAAAGGCATAAAGATGTTGAAGGGAAATAGCCTGTGAGTTGCTTCAGCCGAGAATGTAGGCGGAAGTCAGATAATTGGAGAAGATATTGCCTGAATCTACCATTACAGTTTTTGTACGATCATCCAATCATTGAATAAAGCAATCTTTCCATCTCTTGAGCGAAGTTTGAAGATGTAGTATAGTCGTAGTTGAGACTAGTAAGATGGAAAAGGATGTCAGATCTCTTGACAATTTCAAAAATTATACTGGTAAAAGCTTGCAAGATCATTGGCCCACTTCTAGTTCGGCTCTAACCATTCCCTATCTTGGCCGGGCAGCTTAACACGAACCATATTACAGTTCCATCAGCGTATGAAGAGTATCTGTCATACTCTTATCATGTATAACCAATGCCGATACAGGGATCTAAAGTGAATCCCTCGATATGATTCGCTAAGTGTAATATGGTGGATCATCATCATCATCAGGGACACCCGAGAGATAAGGGTGTGTAGCTCTACCAACTCCTCTGCATTTGTGTGCGTCACTCCAAATAATGGAAAATATCATTACTTACATGAAAGGCTGACCTTTAGACAGGTAAAAATTATTTTCTTCTTTGAAATTTGAACAGCTTGAGTTGTTCCAGAGACATTCGTTATCTACCAACACAGCAATATTCTTCGCGCAAAATTCCAGCAGGTTAACATAAGTCACAGATACAGGGCCGGTACCGTAGGTTGAACAAGAGACGTATTGTTCCTCAAATCTCCGGAAAAAAAATTCGCATTAAAGCTTTATATCAAAAGCTTCTCTTGCATAAGATAAAAAACTTCCAAAGTGTTGAAACCTTCACTTGCATAGTCATTCTTTTCACTTTTTTTTGCATCTGGGCCATGAAGAGAAGAGAAGAAGAGAAAAAGAGACACATTGCATGTGCCTTTTAGGCTTTCTCTCACATTCAAGTATTGTTTGGTGGGACTCCTTGGGAGGATTTACCGTGTTTATAGTTTGTCACATTGCGACACTGGATCGATCCTATTATCATCGTTGGACTGATTTAGTTCATGTTTCGCAGTTCGTCAAAGATTGAATGACGCAAGAAGAACCCCCATAGGAAATATGTCACAGGTCTTTAGTTTGGCTTTTGTACCCGGACCCCTTATATATACCTTTCATTTTCCCCCTTCCCCTTCCTCGTTTCTCTTTCAAATTATGCGATCTCAAATGGCTTATTCAAATTACCCATAACTGTTGTAAACCATTGGCTTCGGAGAAAAGCACTGAGTGACTATCAATGAACAGAGAGTACAACTCAGTGCAACCTCAGAAACTCATGTTGGACATTCTCATAGATCAACCACTTTGATACTCGCCTATTAAAGAAGCTGTTATACTACGAGGCTGGACTTCAATGATCAACAGCAACACATGGGATCAAATGGATAACGATCCCATTCATCCACCCAAGAGGAGGAGGGGTCCTGTTGCGTGTCAATTTTGCAGGCATAGAAAAGTGAAGTGTGACTTGAAAATAAGGAATCCACAGATGAGTTCCAGCGTATCAAAGGACACAATACCTATGTACTCATGTTCTTTTTGTATCAAGCACGGAGTAAGATGCGTTGTTCCTGAGTCTAGAAGAAGAAAGCATGGTAGGAGAAACTCTCATGGCAATGGGTATGAAGATGGAACAGAGTCAGCGTCTTCTGTACAACAGGGAGATGAATATGTTGCTCCCAATACCGGCAAACAATTTCAACCACCTAATGATGTTATGCTTCAACTACCTCCTGCTCCTCTATCTCTACCCTTTTCAAATTCCTTATCATTCCACAACAGCGACACCAATTCATCCACCAGTGTGGCTACCCATTTCGTCGACTACACAGCAAGTAGCAATGACAGCAGTCATGGGAAAGGATCGGTTGATACTACTACATCGAACAGGAAATTGCAACCACAACTCGTGCAAAAGTTCATACAACATCAACAGCAGTTAGACAGATCATTCCTGAACTATACATCTCAGCTTAATTACAATCAACGGCATAGAACAGTTCAAGAACGGCCAGAGCAAAGAAAACCAACGATGGTTCAAGACAGACAGATACAATTGCAAGAACCACGGGATCAATGCCAGCTTCAACAACAATCACCTTCAGAACTAACGAGAAGCCACTTATTTGCTCAACAGGAGCAGCTGGTCAAGGTACGAAGCGTGTCTGAACCGTACCTGGCAGATATAGAGATCATGAGCGAGATACTGAGTAACCCCAGGGCTCTATCCTTGGATAACATCCCGTTTGCATTCATCACTGGTTCTGTTGCAGATGGCCAGGATTTTATATTACATGATCAAAATCGGATGCAAAGCACTGGTGGGGTAAGGTGTTTGGATGAAGAGAATGGATTGGATGAAGAGGATGAAAAGTATGAATAGCCCTGTTTGTCGCTTGTATGATGAATGAAGTTAGGAAGAACTACTGGTAGCCACCCACCCTCCACCTGCTTATCGCCCATGTTATATATATATATATATATTGGCGTCTTTTATTCAACTTCCAATGCATTGGATGTTTTTATTTCTATTCGACTTCTTTTATAAATTGATCAATTTTTATTGATCCATGTTTTCTCGTATCCTCGTTGACTACACAGTGGCATGATATGTATGGAGGATCCTAAGGGTGCCTCAAACTTTCGCTTCCCGATCCGGCAAAATTGCTGCAACTACTACTACGACCGCTATTAATTGAACCCCGAAAACACTGGCACAGTTTTTTTTATGAGAGTCAATGTCTGATTCAATTCATGATTTAGGAGAGAGAGAGGGAGGAATAATTCTAGCAGTCCCGTCCCCGCAGGTTCCTTCACAACATCCTGCGGCGTTTGGCCATGGTGGTGGCTTGAAGCTCTTCAACTCACTCCGAGCCGGCAGCCTGGAAAGACCCATCATTCATTCCCCTGTAAGTGTGGTGCATGTCTTTAAGGAAGTATTAGGCTGATATACGGGGATGGTCTGGTCTCTCTGAATTTGCTGTTCTCCAAGGCCAGTGTGTATACAAACACATGCATAGGTATATATATATATATATATATATGAATGAATTAATGAATGAATGAACTGAACAGAAACATATACTTATAATTTTATGATTGGGTGAATCAGATGTTCAATCTTTTCAGCAATCCCGTAAATGTCACACTACTGAGGTGAGGTGAGGTGCATTGACAGAGCTAAGAGAGCCGTTGGTAACTTATAGACACCACAGATTTTGGGGAAAAGATTTTAGCTGGTTCCATCTGTATTCGTTACTGTCCCGTAAAACAAAAGGTCTAATTGATTTTGCCATATGGGTGTAATGTTGCAGGGCAAGAGAGAGCTGCTCCCCCATTGAATAAATATCCCGAGCAATTTCAGTTCTTTCGCTGCCCTGAAAAAGATCAAAAACAATTTCTTACGTAATATGTGACATACACTACACTATATATCCTACGGACAAAGTTTCAGTACATTTTCAGTTCACTAACCTAACACTAATGCTAACCGATTGAGCTACATTGGCCTCGACTCAACTTAACTCATTAACCATCCTTTCTCTTGATCATCAGATATAGCACCATTCACTGAATCGTATCACATCAGTCAAAAGTCCGCACCATAGTATTCCTCCAAACTGCTCAAGCTACACAACAATACTACATCGCCCTCCCCTTATATCCCCCCACCTCCCCAATCACCCCTTCTCCCACTTTCACAACTTCCCGTTCTGCTCACTTTTTTCACTACTCTTTTATCGATCTATATCTCCCCACCAATCACAGCATTCCAAATTCGATCATTCATCTTTCTCCTCTGATTTATTATCAATTAATTGAGTTACTTTGATCCATAGTTGAAATCCGTTACCTTGAAAAGAAAGAGAAATTTCAAAGAAAAAAATACGTTTAACGGCGACCCTCAGTTCATCATTACGCAAAGAATCTCTCTGTTGCAACACTATCCCGTCTTTTTTTTAAAAAAAAGTATCCCAACCACAAAGCAATGACTACTTCAGAATCATTGTTTGACAGCAACTTTGTGTCTGACTCAAACACAGAATCTGACATCCTACCAACAGATGTCGACATCGGGAAGAGTCTAATAACGTTCAGAGTTTTAGTCTCCAGAAGAGAAGCCGGTGCTATAATCGGTAAGAACGGTGATTGCATCACCAGAATCAGAGATGAAACAGCAGTCAAAGCTGGCGTTTCAAAAGTGGTTGACGGTTGTATCGATCGTATCCTAACCGTCACGGGTATCGTTGACAACGTCCCTGAATCCCTCGTTCTATTCTCCAAAGCTGTGACAGACTCCAACGTTCAAGCAATCCAAAGCGCCACCTCGAACGGTTCCGATCCAACCGCCCTGATCAGTTACAACTTCTTCCCATTGAAGGCCCTATGCCCTGCCCTATCTCCATCAGACACAAACTACGCCGACACCTTAAACCTAAGGCTACTCGTCCCACACTCCCAGATGGGTACTTTGATTGGTAAGGGAGGTGCCAGAATAAAGGCCATCCAGGAAAACTACAACGTTAAAATGGTGGCTTCAAAGGACTACTTAAAAAACTCAACAGAAAGGATCGTTGAAGTCCAAGGTACTCCAGACAACGTTAGAGAAGCCCTAACCATCATTTCAAAATGCTTGCTTAATGACTATCATGGTGCCGTCACCACTTCATACTACACCCCATCTCCACGTAACATGTCCTTCAGGGGTGAACCAATGAGAGGTCCAAGATTACCACTGGGTAATGGCACTTCACAACCAACAGGCCAATCACCTCAGCAACAGCAACAACAACAAGGTGCAAGGGACGTTTCTGAACAGGTTAACTTCCCGGGTGACTTTGTCGGTGCGTTGATCGGAAAGAGAGGTTCAAGAATCCAAGAAATCAGAAGAAACTCAGGGTGTTCGATCGATATTGAGTCTGAGGATAACGACGATGGTGAGAGGACTTTCAAACTTGTGGGTAGTCCATCCTCCATTGAAAAGGCGCTGTCTTCGTTGTACCATTACTACGAGGGGGAAAAAAATAGAAGAAAAGAGACAGAATATGAAGAATAGATTGCCTTTGTTGGCCAGCTAATTGGAAACCTTTTAAGCAGGCCTTGCAATCCTGTATTTTTTTTTTGTCCTGTCTGTATACACCGTGTTGTTCAAACTTGGTTTCCACGATGATTTTTTCCCTGCTGTTGAAGCAGTTTCGTGGCATGGTTTGCACTTGAAGGGCACTGTGTGCATTTTGTTTAGCTCAACCAAGCTTTGAAATACAGCAGCGTTAACGTTGAGAGCTTGTTTGGTTCCCACTTGATTCTTACTTTTTCCCTTGGTTGGAGTAATCCCCAACCCCCTTTCTTTTTTCCTATGTTCGTTTTACTTCCTTCTTATAACCCCCCTATTGCTTCTTCATTTTGACTATTGGAGAGTGTGCATGTCCTACCTCTGTGGGTGCCTATCCTACATCTTCTTTCGTTTTTGCTGTTTTAAAATTTTCCTCTTCTTTTTTTGTTTTCAGGTGTGTTTCGGTATGCCTGGATCCTGTTTGATTAGCTTGACTTTGTATATAAGGGATGATTATAGTTTTTAGTTTATTTGTGTTTTCATTTTTCTTCTTTCTTGTCGTTTAATCTTGTGCAATTGATCCTGAACTTGTATGTATGGATGGATGATTTGACTAATGACACACCAAATACGTAAGTCTTAGAACCAGTGGGTGTCTCTTCCCTGCTGATAGCCGAACGACTCTTTCGGCTTAAGACATTAGATCCACAACACATATCTGCAGCTAAAGTCTGCTGGTTTTCTTCTATTCTTCACCACTAGAAATCATGCTCCTGCTTTTGGGGATCCTGAAGCCTTACTAACATGCAAGCTGATGTCGGCCACAACGTCAAGATTTTGTAGTTAAGAGCAGGGCTGTTACCAAAGTCCATGTTTACAGGGGGTGTTGCTGTCGATGGATAAATTCGTAAACTTAAATCCTTCATACAAAGGCGAAAAGATATATAAGATAATAAATATATAGGATATATTTAGCTATTGAAAAAAAAATGTGTCTCAAGATATAACTACCAAAGGCTCATCCACTCATCAGAAATTTTGGCTCTTCAAGACCTCTCTGATGGAAATCTTTGGTTAATCTACACAATGTGGTTCTTCAACATGATTGTACTCCATCCATTGAAAGCAGGGTGAACTATTTTTCACGGATATGTTCAACGTATATCCTACAATTTCACCGCTGTGTGCCCACCCCTATAAGCCTCACGTGGTGGCAGGCAACCCTACTATAGCCTTACGCCCCGGAACAATTTTTGATCTTATCCTACACGCACAGCCCAGAAGGATACGAGAAGTCCGCCAGGGCCTCCGTATGATCCAGGGACGGACGTCTGCTGGAATCATACATCACATGAGCCGGTTACGCCAACAACAACATACATTCAAACCCCGAAACTCTAATTCCAAGCAAGCAAGCAAGTAGGAAAGAAAGAAAGAAAGGAAGAGCACGATGAAGTCACATCAGTCCGAAATTGTACCTACAAATAGGTGATCTCTACAGGAATAGAAGAACAGGCAACACGCATCTCACGTGAAAAAATACATCCTGGAAAAACTCTGCCCTCATGCACCACGCCTCACGCATGTTTAGCCCAGGCGGCAGTGATGAGGGCCATAGCCGGATTAAATAGCAAGGAGAATAACGGGTGATATGAGAACATCGCCGCAGGTGATCTGACTGGTGTGCACAGGGCAGGCAGGGCGTGCATATTATTTTAAAAAAAAAGAAAGGTAGATATACACCACCAGACTCTCTTTCTCGCCTTAACCCCCCTTTTGCACAACCATATCCCTTATATCTAGATGGCTTCAACAAAGCTTCATCTGCTATGCACTGTTGACATCCGATCTATTGTCTCTTGAGACTAAATTTCTGGGCCCCTCGATGGCTGAGATAGACTATCGTTTAATATCCCTCAATAAAGGTAAGTCTTATATAAGCGATCGTTCACCCCCTCTTTTGGATGATTGGACCTTAGGTATGATCAATAATAGTCTTAACTTACTCAACCAAAAGGTCAATTATTAACACTAAAGACATACATTAACATTCACAAATGTCGGATATCCAGTCTCTTGAAAAAAAGGAAATGGATTCCATTAACGCCGCAAGTTACTCAGAGGCATCATCTGAGGCACAGAGCCAATGTGATGAGGAATCTATTCACAGCATTGATTCCAGCAACAACGAAAGCGATTCAGAATCGCTAGCAAGCTTTGGCGACACGCCCCGTATCACCAACATAGAAAGCTTACAACCCCACGCGATAGGGGAGGAAGATTCCAAACGTAAGCGTAGGAACAGTCTTGCAGAACTAGGGCGTCGTCAAAGCATACAGAGTTTATACCCAGATCAAGTCAACATTGATGATCTTTCAAGACAAGCAAGCAGGAAGTCCGAGGGTGCAAACAATACAGACGGAGCATTGACTCCCACAGGAACAAAAGAACAGGACAAGTCCACCGATTCTTTAGACTCCATCGATCTCAATGAGGTGATACTCGAACCTGGTGAAAAATACGATGTGCTGATGCTACCACTATGGAGGAAATGGGTAATCACTTCAACATTGGCACTAATAGGCCTAGACATTTGTCTACTTTCCTCATGCTGGTCATTGGTGACTCCATTGAAGACCAAATATAACCTAAATAGTGAGGTGTTTGTTCTAGGTGTCACATTCTACATCTTTGGTATGGCATGTGGTCCATTATTCTTGTCGCCAATTAGTGAACTTTATGGAAGGAGATTCACCTACATTCTAGGTCTTTCGACTTCAATCATTTTCCAGATCCTAACCTGCTTCGTTCACAACTATGGATGTATGGTCTTCGGCAGGTTCATGACAGGTATGTTTGGATCTGTCTTCCTATCAGTTGCTCCGGGTACCATTTCTGACATCTTCACAAAACAGACAATTGGAATTCCACTAACCATCTATTCGCTATGTCCATTCTTAGGCCCAAGTTTAGGTCCATTGCTCGCTGGTATCGTGACCCAATTCAGTGGTGACAATTACATGTGGACATTCTACTCGTTGCTCATCTTTACCTGCACCTTACTTGTTCTCCTGGTAATTGTAGTTCCAGAGACCTATCAACCGGTGCTATTGAAATGGAAAGCACAAGCATTGAGAAAGGAGACGGGTAATATGAACCTGTATGCTCCTTTGGAAAGATCAGATAAGACGGTACTACACTCCATCCTGGGAGCACCAAAGAGACCACTATCGGTGTTATTCTTGGATCCAATGATGACCGTGTTATGCTTCTATTCAGGTGTTGTCTTGGGTATCGTGTACTTGTTCTTCGTTTCCATTCCATACACTTTCAGAACCGTTTATGGATTTGATTCGGCGGGTCAAGGTTTGGCCTTCTTAGGTATGACCATTGGTATGTGTTTGTCATCATTATCCTCCCAATACTTCAGCAGGCTCTATCTCCAACTGTGCGCAAAGAACGGTAAGGCTGAACCTGAGTATAGATTCCCTTCGTTGATGGTTGGTGGTATCCTTGCTCCAATTTCGCTATTCATCTTGGCATTCACAACTTACAAGCAATGCCATTGGATCGGTGCCATCATTGCTTCTGGTGTTTATGGGTTGTCAACCGGTTTGATCATATCCAGCATTTTCACCTATACTGCTGATGCTTATAGACTATACGCTGCTTCTGCCGCTGCCGCCAACACCTTTACGAGATGTTCCATGGCTGCCATCTTCCCATTGTTTGGACTTCAACTATACGAAGGTTTGGGAGTCCACTATGGTTGTTTGCTACTTGGTTGTATTGCCTTGCTACTGGTTCCTATTCCATTCTTGTTTTACAAGCATGGTAGGGCATTGAGAGCCAGAAGTCCATATGCATGGACAGACTGAAGAAATGGAGGTATAATCGATTTACCCTTAATCCTTAATCCTCAAAACTTTAATAATATAATAGAATCCAAAAAAAAGAGAAAAAAAGGATAATGGTTTTTATATAGTTATTTTCTGTTAGCATAGATCATTCAATCTCTGCAACCCAATCTAAACTTATCAAAAGGCTGTCTCTTAAAATAGATACAGTTGATATTTGTATACTGAGTAGTCATAAAATTTATAGCGCACAATGGATAATACGTGTTTTAAATTTGGTATTAGAAAATATTTTTGAAGAAAAAAGCATAAGAAAAAACATTCAAAAAGAGAAGTGAAAGTTCCATCAAAAGATTTAAGCTTCAACTGGAGCAGCTTCTTCAGTGGCCTCCTCTTCAGCTGGAGCAGCCTCTGCGGCAACTGGAGCTGGCTTGTAGTCCTTGACGTAAGGCTTCTCGACTGGTTGATCTTCCTTTGGATCGTAAACCTTAACAAAGTCAGGTAGAGCCTTTGGACCAGACTTAGCGGTAGCTGGATCCTTCATGATCTTAACCTTGATACCCAAAACACCTTGTCTCAACAAGACGTGTCTGGTAGCAACATCAATGAAATCGTTGACTGGTTGACCAGAGTGGATCATGAAACCATCACCAAACTTCATAGCCTTAGCTCTAGCACCCTTGGACTTACCAGAGATGACAACTTCGACACCCTTAGCACCGGATTCCATAACGTGTCTAATGACACCGTAAGCGGCTCTTCTGACGGCTAAACCGTTCAACAATTTGAACTTCAAGGATTCACATTGAGTGACAGCGGATAGACCTCTCTCTTGAACTCTTTCAGCGAATAGAACAATGGTACCTGGAGCAAACTTGAATCTCTTTTGGATCAAAGAGGTCAATTCCTTGATTCTTCTACCCTTTTCACCTAGAACTTGTTGGGTGTTGGTGGCTGAGATGATAACCTCGGTCTTGGTTGGGGTGATTCTGACTTCGACACCAGCATAACCTTCTTCTGGCAACTCTCTGGTGAAGAATTCGTTTAGTTCGGCGTAGAAAACACCGTCAGCGACAAGCTTTCTGGTCTTGGAAATGTTGGCAACCATTTTTGTATATATATAGATTCGTTGATGTGAGATATAAAGCTTCAAAGGATGGTATCATGTGGGTGAGCTCCTAAGAGAACCAATGATTTAAAGCATTGAACTCTCTTGTCAGAGGTCTATTTTTCACCCATTGAAGGTAGAGAGGTCCAGCGAAAGAGTATACTCAATTTTTCATTAGCGGTGCCCGCGTCTTTATTTTGGCAGTATTGCAAAATAAGGGTTTGAAGACCTTACTGAGTATCACGTGATATGTCTATCCTTTAGCCTATTTACTGAAAATTTGCTTTGCCACAAACACTCTGTGGCTTGTTATGGGGTGGCGCATGTAACCTCTATCCCCTTCCTCCCCCAGATACACTCACGCGCGGATCTACTCTATTGGACAATGCATAATGCAGGTACCATCCCAAAAAAGGAAGTAGCATTGATGAGGAAAAGCATACAAACATAGATGAAGCTGGCTAACTCTTCCTATCTTGCTGGTATGGAAGTTATAAACGTATGAACTCAGAATGAATAGGTAGATATAAGCTTTAATGTTGGTATCTCGCGGGGTGATCTATTCCCATCAAAAGATTGCAGAATGTGTTCAACAAAAAGCAGGGAGAAAGAGCCGGCTGCCCAGCCAAGCCCCTTGGGCCGCTGTTAGAGGTTTTGAGATCCAACTAGATGTGATCAGCGTGTTTCAGGTTGTAGCTCTTTGCCGATACCACAATGCCTCACGCAGGTGAAACACCCATGACTCAGTGATTGTAGTCACAAGGTAACAACAACTTCGGACCCTATTTTTTCAGAATTAGCTTCATCCCTACTGGGCTCGTGGATATGTTACAGTCCTCCACGTCGAAAATGGAACAATAGAGCCTTTGTGCTTGGAAAATACAGTTAGCCACATTATAATTATTGATTGATCCATCCAGATAGACTTTGGGAAGGAGTATCACAGGTTTGTGATAACTTAATCGTTTAGCATGTAAACTTTGCTTCAGGTTGGTATGCGGGGAAAAGTATAGTTTGAAAGAGGCCGCTATGACCAAGTGGCTTTGCTTTACCGTAAGGTGAGATGATCAGCGGTGAATTCTTTTTAAAAGTCAATCATCCTTACTCAGGTCTAATATTTGTAATGAGACTATGGAGGTTTGATGGATCCCAGTCGGTCCTGCTTTCCTTGTCCCTGTTCAGATCGAATCTTAGTTGATGTCAATCTAGTGAATATTAGAAACAATGCCAGTACTGTGTGGCTTGGCTGCGCCTTTGAATTTTGACGGACGGCGGCCGGTGCTTCCAGGAGGGACAGGCTAGCCCCCTTGGCCCTCGCTGCCCACGGGAGAGTCCCCTGGTGGCAGAATGTTCTCACTATCTCTCCCGAAGCCATCCATCCCGCACTACGCTGCAAACTGCACGTCGATCAGGCAAACGGCTGCACCCCAACCAACCCACAGGCTGCACCTTCTGGATGTGTGGATGTGTACGTGTGTGTGTGTGTGTGTGTATGTATGTATGTGTGAGCACTGTTGCACATTATAACGTGTTGAAACCGAAATGAGCAGAGTTCAGATCAACACCATCCACCATCATCAATTTCACCTCATACTAGGTTCCTGTCAGCATCGATACTGCTTGCTATCTTTGTTTCTGCTTTTTGGACAATTGATTCTTCTACCAGCTAGTGCCTATGGACAGCTTCTCTTCATTTCATCAAGAAGCTACTCTTACGTCCAAATTTCAAAGGTACCGGCAACAACCATTCTCCTCTTAAAGCCAATCCCTTGAAGCACTTTGAATTGTTATTTTATAACACAAGTCTAAGACATTGCTCTATATCTAACTGCATCAAAACTCGTATTCAATCGAGTCTCAAATACTATAGTTTGATTCCATTCGATCGTACTCTACCAATTACTGAAATTTTTCACCTATATGAAGGTACTATTGCTTCTGATCAACCACATACTAAACTGAAGCAACAACAACAACTACAAAAAATATCAAAGGCAACTCCCCGTCTACATTATCAAATGCAAAGAATGTCACAGACTCAAATAACATTCAATGTTAGCGACTACTATGAAATCAAGGACATTGTGGGAGAAGGAGCGTACGGTATCGTGTGTTCGGCCATTTACAAGCCATCGCACCAAAAAGTTGCTATTAAGAAAATCCAACCTTTTGAAAGATCAATGTTTTGCCTTAGGACCCTCAGAGAGTTGAAACTATTGAAACATTTCAACCATGAGAACATCATTGGAATACTAGATATCCAAATCCCATACAGCTTTGACAGTTTCAACGAGGTGTATCTGATTCAAGAATTGATGGAAACGGACCTACATAGAGTCATCAGATCTCAAAACCTTAGTGACAACCACAGTCAGTACTTCATCTATCAAACTTTGAGAGCATTAAAGGCATTACACTCGGCAAATGTCCTACATAGAGATCTCAAACCCTCAAACCTATTGCTGAATTCCAACTGTGATCTCAAGATCTGCGATTTTGGTCTAGCTAGATCAGTTGCTTCCCAAGAGGACAACTTTGGGTTCATGACAGAATACGTCGCCACGAGGTGGTACCGTGCTCCGGAAATCATGCTTACTTTCCAGGAATACACCACTGCCATTGACGTTTGGTCAGTTGGTTGTATCTTGGCCGAGATGCTCTCCGGCAAACCACTCTTTCCTGGAACGGATTATCATAACCAGCTATGGCTCATCATTGACACGTTGGGTACTCCAATGAGTGAAGATTATAACTCGATCAAATCAAGGAGGGCCAAGGAGTACATTAGAACCTTACCATTCAGGAAGAAGAAACCAATGGCTGAGTTGTTCCCCGGTGCTAATCCCAGCGCTATAGATCTACTGGAGAAACTTCTCACGTTCAATCCGAAAAAGCGACTCACCGTTGAAGAAGCGTTGAACCATCCATACGTTTCCTTTTACCATGAACCTAACGATGAGCCCATAGCTGAGAAGATCCCTGATGATTTCTTCGACTTTGACAAGAAGAAGGATGAACTTTCGCTGATAGAGCTGAAGAGGATGTTATATGACGAAATTATGAAACCACTTCGATCTGAATAATTAGAGGGAACAAGAAATTGGACCGCATACCACCTTTGTCATTCATTTTGATATATCTTTGAATAAGAAGTTTTTACCCAGTGTACTAGTTAACTACGTTTATCTTAGATTTGAATAACCTCGTAGCTTGCCGTGTCGCGTGCTCGTGACTGACTGGCATGCCTCGGTCTGTCAGCTCTGTTTGTACACCACTCTGTTGATGGTCATAAACTCATCCCTCATTCCTGAATTCAATTAAAGTTAAGTGAATGTAAAACTAGAACTCGAGTTCGTTTTGTCGGTGCTAGCTGATTGAACACTGTATCAACATGTTAATACACCAGTAAGCAAATTTGGAGGAAGACTGACGCAAAGGGCCCCCAACCCACACGGCGCGAGCATACATCCATGCATGCATGTCACCTTCTACACTTCTCCGCTTCAACAACAGATCAAATCATCTACGCTCTTCCTTTCACTTCAAATGCCATTCAGAAGATACCACAGCACATTTCAATCGAGTAAGATCAGGATATTTTGAATACTAAATTTCACCCCAATAATGGAAGAAGAAAGCATATTAGATCGATTTCCATACGATGTCTGGTGCTTGATTGCTGAGCATCTATTTCCAAGGGACATTTTCAACGTTTCGCTAACGAGCAAAAGGTTCTATGATGAACTTACAATAAACCAATTCTGGAAGCATCATGTGAACAACACTTGGTTTGATCTAAAAGAACAACAATTTCATGAGGAGGAGAGTAATGAAAGATTATACTTTTCCATCTTTAAAAATCGAAAGGCAAAAGACGTGAAGTTGAAGAAGTTTTTCAACTCAATTAGAAGAGGTGATCCGTGTCCTCCTGAAAAATTGGTTTTCTTTTGCGACGAAGTTTTCAAAGAACAAGATTTGTACATTCCAGAACTTGTTAGAATGTCCAGGCACCTTAATGAATCTTACAAGGATTTCAAAAGAGGAGGTTACACCCTCAGAAAGATAAACGAGCATATCGAGTCGAGACTGACAAACCTATGTGAGATATACCTAGCTTCACAACTACTCCACACGATCAAAATGAGAAAGTTTACCCAATTCCTGTTTGATTTTGAATCCAAAAAGCTCCCACCATCCTGTCTCAACCCAGAAGGTTTACTCATGAAACTCAGCCTACTGGATCCAATGTACTACGAATTCCTACCGATTAGAGAGCGAGTCATTAGAGAGACGATCAACGCATATCATAAAGAACTGGAAGACTCGAACGATGATGATGAGGAATGTACCAGGAGGACATACTCCGAGACTAGCAAAGCTGCCAAACTCGCAACGAACCTAATGATCAACATGGCAAAGGAAAGAGGAAGACAGGTTCAACGGATGCCCGAAGTGTTTGATCCAATTTTCGCAAACGATGAGTTTGTCGTTCGTTGTTACTGCGGTGGCAAGGCCCTGCCTCCTCCTTTGGTTCATGCCATGCTTTATAACCTTTGTGAGATGGTTGGTATTTCCGTTAAGTTTACCCTTCATGATGTTATTGTCATGGATCCCAGTATGCCTTGCGGTATGGCGTTTGTTTCTGTTTCATATGGTGTCGTTCGGGTACGATCTACACGTGGTGAGATTATTGAAGAAAGAGGAAGAGGAAGAGGGCGGTTGTTTGAGCAATCTGTTGGTGTTGATGAGTTAGGTTTAGTGAAACAGAACAGGTATCATGATGAAGTGCAGAAGTATCTTGCTATGAAAGAGTTGTTGAAATATTACTTTGAACTGATCCAGATCCGAGTTCGAGACTTGGAATCGGACCATCAATTTTTGGACGTTGAGGTTCCACAGGACAAGTCGGAAGGGCGTCTTGATGTTCACCGGTATCACTGCCATGGAGAAGAGTGGGTTTATCAATCGATTTACAGTGATCATGCGCAAGACTTGCAGGACTGTATAGTGTATGGGTATCAGAATTTGAACGCGGAGAGAACCACGTACGACAGAGTCCCACGTCATCAATCGCAAATCCTTGGCCAGTACGCCGGTGTTACCAAGATGGCTGCTACTTATGCCTTGGAGATTCGGAAGTTTTTTCAAAGGTGGGACGAGGACAATAGACTTGAAGAGTTTGTTAGTTCGTATGGTGAGACAAACTGGTATTGCAGCTCGCCATTCTCCAAGGTTAGTCTGATCCGGTTTTTTGAAGCAAAGTCTGGGAGTGCGTACATGCAAGAATGGCTCCATTTGAAGGTGTTTCCCGTGGACGTGTATGCCAGACCAAACGTTGAGTGGCATGTGAATGAGTTTATGCTGCCCATTGATCGTTTTAAAGATCTGAGAGTTGGTGATGTTGTAACAACGGGGAATGGAACTGGAAATGGAAATGGGACTGGAACTGGGACTGGAGCTGGAAACGGTGGTGATGTTGCAGTCGTGGTCGGTTTCATGGTTGAGGGGGAAAGTGATGCTAAAGATCAGTCTCCATACGTTGTCACGTTCAACTCGCTGGCTGGTGTAGGTATCTTTTCGTTCGATAGATGTCATAAGGATACCATGTCTCAAAAGTACAAGGCTCTAATGGAGAACGATTCGATCGGACAATTTTTTGATAGATTTGACGTTGAGAGTCATAGATTCATACCAAGAAACACTGTTTCTTAGAAAGCTGTATACATTTTTTTTGTACAAAAAACACTAATAAATACAAAACTTCCCCACGATGAATCACTCGATCAATGGAACGGCATTTTTAGAATCTTTGGTTTTACCGGTACCAAATCTCGAGTATGGAGTATAACGTATAGGCATCATTTTATCCAACACGAGATTTTGCAGTAGAGAGTACAAGTTGGAACTGATCCAGTATAAAACCAAAGCAACTGGTGTTTGCGTGGCCAACACCATCATGAACACTATGGATCCTCTACTAAGATTAATCACAACGTCAAATGCAGTTGGACGTAGTGAATTCTTGACTCCTCTTGTAGTCAGCTTCATCAAATCTGCAGTTTTGAAGTTCCATTCGGCATTTGCCAATGCCACGAGACCCAATGCCACCGGGGTCAAAAAGAATGGGTCGTTGATTGTTAGGTCATGAATGTAGAGAAATCCTTCTGTTGTTAAGGTTGGATCCAGTGGTTTCGTTGAGATTGAATGCGACCAGCCAGTGAGGATTCTGAACACCATAGACATGGAGATCCAAAGTGGGATTTGGATTGCTGGTAGTAGGATGAACTTCCATGATTGACAGTGGTTCTGCTTAAAGATTCTGCGTTGTCTCTTGTACTTCTCCTTGGTTGCAAGAAGGATGATTTTATCTGCAGTTAGCTGTTCGGTTTCCGATTTGACCGGTGAGAGGGGCCGCGTTAAAGAAGATGATGATGAGGAGGAAGAACCGGATTGTCTGTTTGCTTGTTCTCTTTGTGCATTAGCGGCAAGTTTCAATTTCAAGACTGGGGAGGTGGCATTGATGATTGGCCGTAGTTCGTTCTGTTTTTGAAGGCCTTTTCTCTGATAGATTGTTAAGGGTAGAGTGACGCAGGTCCTTATCGTGAAGGTTGCCAGTGGGATGAAAGCATACCATGGTAGTCCTGAGTTTGCATGTACGAGTTGGAGATACTCGGAGCCAACTGTGAAGAGATCGATCAATGGTTCTGTTGAGAAGGTCCTGTTTCGATGGTGGAGGTGGTGGTTGTTGGGAAGGCCTTTAAAAGAGCGCACTCTTAGGCAGGGTGACGTGAGATATGTGGGACGGGTTCCAGGACTGAGAAATCTGCCTTTTATCAATGGCATCTTTAATTGTTAGTGGTGGAGGAAGGAATTGGCTGGTTGTGAGATTGTGATATCTGTATTGTAAGGAGTAGGTAGTCTGGAGGATAGATAAACTTGAGTTGTACCGTTCCGTTCCATAATAACCACTGACTGGTGGATGCTGGAAAAGTCGTGAACGCTCTAAAGTGAAAAATGGTATTACTGTACTATATATACACTCACTACTATTTATTATACACATACGCATTCTCCATAAGACAAAATACTTTGATGATGATAAGAGAGAGGGTTGGTTAGTTTGGAACAGTTTAGCTTTGCTTTTCCCTTTACTTCATCTTGAGCCGTTGTCTGATATACATTGATCGGATCAACGTATAAGAATTTGATAAAAAATGTCATCAATCAAAAGAGGAAGACCAACACCAAAGCTCAATAGAGCATGCATGCTCTGTGGTATAGTGCAATCCATGACTGTAAGTATAAAAAACAGTTTTACAGCCATATCACAACGTCCCCCCCTCCCCTTCTCGAAAGAAAGATACTAACTAACTAACTAACCAATCAATTGAACTATATTATATTAAAATACAGCAATTTAGAAATGATGGATGTCCAAACTGTGAATCTGTGCTTCATTTTGCAGATAACGATGAACTAGTTAGAGAATGTACATCACCAACGTTTGAAGGTCTTGTAGCCAACAATGGTAGTGAGGCATCATGGGTTGGTAGATGGATCAGGGTTGAGAATTTTGTTCCTGGGTTGTATGCGGTCAGGGTTGTTGGAAAGTTACCTGACGATGTGCGTAACGATCTCTTCTCTCAAGGTATTGAGTACAGACCTAGAGATGGAAGTGTTATTGATTAGTGAGAGAGAGACGGAGGATGGGATGGGGATGCAGTTGTTGACAGTGACACATACACACACTGATCAATCGTTCTCTATATACGTATAGATGTATCTATGTATCTATGTATGTACATGAAAAATATTGGGATTGTTAATTAATAGTTGTAGTTGTAGTTGAATTGAACCGATATGAAAAGACTACAAGGTTCATGTAAGTAATTACTGTTGTTGGGTAAGTATAGTAGTAGTAGAAGAAGAAGACATACCCCTGGCTAACTCTGTATATATTGTTAAAAAGTGAACAAATATATTATCAATCTTAGTGTGATGCCATTTTGATTCATATAGTAATAGTAATAGTAATAGTTGAGTGAACCGTCTAAAATCACATGTGATAGCAGTGTGAAAGCCCTATTAGTAGTAATTGTTAGGTGCTAAACGAGCTTCAAATTAACTATACGAAAGATTCACCACCACACGTTGCTGTTGCTAGTAAAATGAAGGTAAATCAATCAATCAATCAACCACGCGCTCTGCTCTGCCGCCCCCTGCTCCTCCCCTCCAGCACGGGGGAAAGAACCCACATGCTGCTGCTCCCCCCCCCCCTCCCCTCCCCCACCACTTGCCCAATAACTTTTTCAAAGCCGCGAAAAAAAAAAGAAAAATGTTGAAAAAAAGAACAACAAAAATTGAAAATTTTATCCAACCAAAGTAAGAGTTCTCTCTTCGTTTAAATACCTAACAACCTATCCCCTATTTATTATTACTGCATTCTCTTTCTTTATCCTTTTTACACTATCCCTTCCCTTCTCTCCTCTCCCTATTCAATTGATTCACTAACAATCAATAATTCATCCCACACTCACTCTCTAACTCAATGTCTTCCCCAGCTCAAACTTACAAAGTCGCAGACGTCTCCCTAGCAGCCTTTGGTAGAAAGGACATCGAACTGTCCGAAAATGAAATGCCAGGTCTAATGGACATCAGAAAGGTCTACGGTTCAACCCAACCATTAAAAGGTGCCAGAATTGCAGGTTGTCTACACATGACCATCCAAACTGCCGTCTTGATTGAAACTTTGGTTGCTCTAGGTGCCGAAGTCACCTGGTCTTCATGTAACATCTATTCAACCCAGGACCATGCCGCTGCCGCCATTGCTGCCTCTGGTGTTCCTGTCTTTGCATGGAAGGGTGAAACCGAAGAGGAATACCTATGGTGTATCGAACAACAATTGTTTGCTTTTAAGGATGGCCAAAAGTTGAACTTGATCTTGGATGATGGTGGTGATTTGACATCCCTTGTCCATGAAAAATACCCAGAGATGCTAGAAGGTTGTTACGGTCTATCCGAGGAAACCACCACTGGTGTCCATCACCTTTACAAGATGATGAAGGAAGGTACTTTGAAAGTTCCAGCTATCAACGTTAACGATTCCGTTACAAAATCAAAGTTTGATAACTTGTACGGTTGTAGAGAATCCTTGATTGATGGTATCAAGAGAGCCACCGATGTTATGATTGCCGGTAAGGTTGCAATTGTTGCCGGTTTTGGTGACGTTGGTAAAGGTTGTGCCATGGCTCTAAGAGGTATGGGTGCAAGAGTCATCGTTACTGAAATTGATCCAATCAATGCTTTACAGGCTGCCGTTTCAGGTTATCAAGTTGCTCCAATGGATGAGGTTGCATCAATTGGTCAAATCTTTGTTACAACTACCGGTTGTAGAGATATCATCACTGGTGAACACTTTTCAAAGATGCCTGAAGATGCCATCGTTTGTAACATTGGTCACTTTGACATTGAAATTGATGTTGCTTGGTTGAAGGCTAATGCTAAGGATGTCGTTAACATCAAGCCTCAAGTTGACAGATACCTATTGGAATCCGGTAAGCACGTTATCTTATTGGCCGATGGTAGATTGGTCAACTTGGGTTGTGCCACCGGTCACGCTTCATTCGTCATGTCCTGTTCTTTCTCAAACCAGGTGTTGGCCCAAATCGCCTTGTTCAAATCTGACGATGCCCAATTCAGAAAGCAATTTGTTGAATTTGAAAAGACCGGCCCATTCTCCATTGGTGTTCACACCCTACCAAAGATCTTGGATGAAACCGTTGCCAAGGTTCATTTGGATCACTTGGGTGCTAGATTGACCAAGTTGACTTCAGTCCAATCCGAATACTTGGACATTCCAGCTCAAGGTCCATTCAAGTCCGACAACTACAGATACTAAATTTTGTTGTGACAACTAATTAGTCATGCCGCCCGTTCATGAATATTGTCTTTATTTGTACAACAGATTAAGTCAAAACCATGATTTGCATCAACTGCATTTTCATTCCATCGCTTTTTTCTCCATTCATGATTCATTATACCAATCAATCTTGCTTTTTCCATCTGTTTTTGTTTTGTTGTCAAATTTGTATAGTAGTTGCTAATGATTCATCTTGGTAATTCTTTATTATGGGTTATTCTTTTACTTCATCTCAAAAAGTCACACAGGGTGATTTCTAGAAAGTTTCTGTTTTGTTCTTCTTCTTCTTTTTTTGTTCAGCTTCCATTACTCATTGCCTGTTTCTCTATATGGCTTTTCGTTATAATAATATATATTTTCCCAAAGCCCTCAACGGGCCTTCTTTCAATCGGTTGGTGGTGTTAATGGTTGAAATCGTAACAGCTCCTCTCCATCCTCAAAGCATCATTCACAAGGCGGTGTAACTTCACCCACGCCCACGCGCACCCACCACATCGGATAAGGCGCAACTGTGGAGGAGGAGGAGGAGGACTTTCTCCCTAGTAGTAGTAGTATCCAGGACCGATATCTTTATCTGTATTAAGATATACAAAACTAAACTTGTTCTCATCTTCTAACACTCTCTCCTCATCAACACCAACACCAATCTTTCAAGCAGTAGCATTTCAGAGTGCATATCATCTTCTTTTCTATCCTACACAGTGTTCAAAGGCTCCCAATCATCAAATAGTCTACTTCCATTCTGATTTTCCTACTTCCATAGGCCCCCACACACACTCCACAGCAATGGCTCAAACCCCATCGATCCCATCGTACCTCCTCAAGATCCACTTTGGTTCGTTCCTAAATAAAACCATTCAGGACATACAAAGCAGACCAAGGTCAACGGAAGAACTAAAGAGACAAATCACAACGCACCTGTCAACACTAGGCATACTCGGCTCAAATCCAAGCCTCTTCACAAAGGATGAGGCATACATTGATAAATTGATAGGAGTGATCCAAACTAGACTATCCGATAAAATCACAACTGCTGTATCTGGATCAGGAACAGGAACAAAAGATGAAAGCGAACGTTCGTTCCTGGTTCCTTCCGCCGTTCCACTGGCTCAGTCGTCTCGTGTCTTGGGAACAACGATCGGTCAGGGTCGTACGGGCACTGGCATTGGCATCGGTAGTAATAACGATGATGACGATGATGATGATGATGATCTGGCTGTTCGGGATGCCGATGGGGACGATAACGACGATGCCGATAGTTTGGTTGATACTTCCATTGGTGGTGATGGTGGCGAGACAGGCACAGGATCTGGTGCGCGTGAGAAGAGGCTGTATTCCATGGTTGATGATTCCCTTGGAGGTCCGATTGGATCAAGCGGGCTTGATCGTGCCACATCGGGGGTTAGTATGAGGTTACCGTTACCTTGTAGATGGATCCAGTCTAAAGATGCCACGCTGGAGATCAGTTCGGATGGGTTGCAACTATCTGCAAAGAGTCTAGTTAAGGCAACAACTGGTTCCACGATTGGTTATAATGCTTCGCATCATGGTAGGTCGACCTATTTTTCGGCAAGGGCCGATATGAAGGTTGGTAGGGAGGTTGGAATTTATTACTTTGAAGTTGAAATTTGCTTTGGGTTGAAGATTGGTACTGATGTTTCTATTGGTTTCATGGATGGAGATTCCACCAACACTGATAAAGTTAGCAACTTGCGTGACGATGACAATGCTTGGGGTTACAACGGAAAGGATGGTAAGTTGATCATTCATGATGAAGGTAGGACCAACATCAAATATGGACCTAAATTTGGAGATAAGGATATCGTTGGATGTGCTGTGAATTTTATAAATAACACAATATTCATCACCAAGAATGGAACCTTCTTGGGAGAGGCATTCTCTTTGCCTGGAACCGTTGAATCTGTCTTTCCCGTTGTTAGCTTGAGTCAGTGGAATACCATTAGTGCCAACTTTGGTTTGAATCAAAATCGTGATTTCAAATTCAAATTCAATATTGATAACTATGTGGAATCGTTCAAGTTCAAATTTTTCAAGAAGATCAATCAGATGCCTGTTCCTCATATGGTTTTGAAAAATGGATTGGAGATCAATGATGATGATGATTTGAAGAAACTCATCAATAAAATGGTGAAGAATTATTTCAACTATATGGGATATGTTGATAGTTTGAGCTCGTTCAAGAGGGATCTCGAGTTGGAAGGAGAGATTGATCCCGAACCTACCAATGCAGAATCAGGCAAGCCTCTGATACGAAAAGAAGCCGAGATTAAGAAACAGGTGAAGAAGTTGGTTCTTGAGGATGAGATTGACAAGTGTGTCAAGCTTGTTGTGTCTAGCTATCCCGACCTGCTAGACTCCAATCCTAAGGTTTACTTTAAGCTAAGGTGTTTGAAATTGGCCAACATGATCAAAGAAGGAGGAGATCAAATAGATGATGCATTACTATACGCCAAAATACTCAGGCAGACGTATAGTACAAGGGCGTACCACAAGTATCTGAACGAGATTACTGTGTTGTTGGCCTACGATAATCCAAAACAGACACTGTTTTTTAGGAATTTCTATAGGTTTGAGAAAATCAGAGTCATTGACAACTTGCTCAACTTGATCAACATAAAGAATGGTGTTTCGTTGCATTCAAACTTTGACAAGATTGTCATCAAGGTTGATCAAAATATGATTTCAGGGGTGGCTAGAGCATCCACCCCAACTACTTCCACGGGCAAGAATGTTGGATCTTCTAGAACCTGTAATGAATCACTTCTGGTCGACATACTGGAAGACTTTATCACTTTGTGAGATTGATCCATGCTGACCATTGGTGAGTAACATCGCCCCTCCTCCTAGTGTATTTACTTTCTCTATGTGTAAAACTTAATAAAGAATTTTATATATACATTGAGCGTCAGTGTCCCCGTAACTATATCACCTTTCGGAGCTCCTCTAGCAGGAAATCACTCAACTTGACAATCCCATCGCTATTACACAATCTATACATCTGGTTAATCTCGTAGCTACCTTCGACTATGCCCTTGCCTTGATCATCCACGCGTACAAAGCCCAGAACGTTATCCAACTCACTCCTTTGATTGATAAACTCGGGTATTTTTTTGTAATCGTAGATGGGCATGTACGAGCCTTGATAGTTCAGTGACTCTATTTGAAAGTTCATATCTTTATGAACGTTAAATCTCGTGATCTGTTGTAATAGGTTCAAGAACTGCTCGTTCTCTTTGAAGTTTGTTGGTGTTATTTCGAAAGTCTCAAGTTTTGATTCTGTTATTAGTGCGGATGGTTGTGGCATCACTTGTGAAGATGATGATGATGCATGTTGTTGCAACTCAGATGTTGACACTGTGCCCACGGGCAGCGAGTCTGGATTAGGCGAGAAAGAAAGATTGTTTCTTGTGTTTGAAATTAGGTGGAGATACTTTAATTTTTGAGGGAACGATTGTTAGTGTTTTTAGAGTCCAAAGCAGAAATCTTCAAATCTTCTGATTGATACTTACGAGTTGGGGCTGTTTGGGATATTGAAGTGTGGTTATCAACTTTCTATTTACAGAGTTGTAAAGTGATGTAGCAAGTTTACTCATGGTTGCTCTTTTTCAGTGACTTAAATGTGCGTTGTGAATCCTTAACTGTATGGAAGTGTAAAGCAGAACAATCGATTGATAATACTGATAGGTTTGATAGCAACAATCTAATCAAAAGTTGGATAGAAAGACCATCCAGTAAGTAGTTGAAGAAAGTTTCCAAGAGTGCAAACACTGCACTAAAATGAGGGGCTACCCCACTTTTTACACAGCCGCGGTTATCTCTTAATAATTTCATCTTTTGAATCTTTTGATTGATTGATCGATCGATCTATTTTACTATATATACTTCATAACATCATTAATCACATCGTTAACAAACTTCTCCTTGTCGCCCTCATCGCCATACTTACCAACGTCAATCTTGGCCTGTCTTAGCTTGCTGATGATTCTATCCATATCCTCAACGGAAGCTAGTGTTGTGGAATCTCTCTGATCGTTCGCATCTTCTCCCGATCCCTGCTCTCCTAACAATGGAACCATCAGATCGGATTTCTTTTCCGCATCAGCATTAGAGTCACCTGTAACAGTTTTTTTTGACTTTGTTAAAGTGGACTCTTTCCACTCGTGGTTTTTCACGAGTTCGAGCAATCGGCTCTTACCAAATACATCTCCATATTCGTTCGGCTTTTTTGAGTCTATCTGATAATCCACAAATTCAAACCCTGTATTGAGCACGGAATCCTCAATCTGTGACAGTTTATTCTGATCAATTGCAAAATCTGACTTGTTGATCCCCACAACAGCCTTGAAACCGTTCCACTGAAAGTCATTCTCACCAGTCGATATCTCTGCGTACTCGTCATCAAGCTGATTCCCAAGCAATTCAAGCTCTTGCATCACGAGATAAATATCAAATGCACTCATGTTCAGATCAATTGTGAAAATTATGCCTTGTAAATGATCCCTCAATTCTTTCATCTCGCTGCTCCTGAACTCATGCAGCCAATTCAAATGTTGCTTGGGCTGTTGGCCCTCAAATTCGTCAATGAAGATACCAATTTTTGCCTCGTAATACTTTGCTTCTATCTCCACATTGTCAACTATCAAGCCACTATGGGTATCCTGGTCCTTTGTAAGTAAGCTGCTCAAGTCCTTCACCTTGAAAATCTCTTCCAATATTGTCAATTTGTTGGTCTTAGGTGCACCAACGATGAGTATTTGATTCTTCATTGCTCAGTTCTATTGGAAGCAACGTCAGCTCTAATCTGATAGAATTCAACTGTGGGTATTGGGTCAGGTTTGGATCAACTTAAAGGGCCATAGGACTGTGGTAGAACCGGCAAACACACCACGTAAACATTTATAAAGATGACACAATTTTGAAAAGAGTATAAAGCCTCTCTCTCTCTGTATGAGGAAGTGCGCACTTGCTCTGGTTCACCTGCCAGACCCAATCGAACAACGGTTGTTATTATTCTGCACATGACCGAAGCGAAACGCTCTTGAATAAACTGATCACCGACAGTTTCTACTGATCATAACAACATGGTATGGCATTAAAGGCACATGGAAACATTGATTTAGTACCGTTGCAACTAACAAATTTAAACTGATCACACACAATGCCGTCAACGACCCCCGATGACAACAACATCAACCAGCTTGGCAATCCAACGGTGAATCCTGGTGAGGATTCAATGTTTCAATTTGCTTTGGAATCGGATGACTTTCTCGATAGATTTATTCCCATTATAAAGGTGGAATTAGACAAGAAAAATTCGTTGAATGATTTGATCAAGAAACTTGAAGATGCATCTTTGAAGAGACAGGAAACTCTTGAAGAAACCTCATTCGAATCCGTTGATGATTTGACCAACTCTATAGACAACATATCAAACATTATCAAAGGTTCTGGGACTTTGAGCAAGGAGCTTGTTGCAATAAACACAGAATTGAACAAGACTGGCATCGAACTCTCCGAAAAGAAAAAGATGACATTACACTATAAGAAACTCTATAACAAGATCACCGAAACGATAGCCACTATCAACTCATGCTTGGACATGCTCGATAAGACCAACAAGGTGCTTGACTTGATCCAAAGCAAAGAATTCTACAAGGCCTTGATGAATTTACATTTGTTGAGTATAAGTCGGAACGATGACATTGAAGGTTTCGAATTCACGAAAAAGATATATGACTCCATTCCAACATTCAAAAAGATGGTCATTGATGAAACGTTCAACCAGTTGACAAAATGGTCGAACAATACCTTGCAGAAGAATTTTACAAACATTGGAGAAACATTGTTTGAGCATTTTGAACTGATCAACAAGGTTTGGTTGGACGCACAAGCACAGGATATCGATCTAATCAAGTTCAAAGTTAATTCTCCCATAGAGACAACCTTAAGGCCTCCTGAGTTGAAATACTTTGATCCCATCGATAACAGTCATGTTCAGATAGACATTGGTCCTATTTATCATTCAATTCTAGTCTTCCAAGCCGTGGATGAAATTGGGAGATTGAAGGATGACTTCTTTAACGACTGGATCAGAAAGAGAGAAAGGCTGTTGTATCCAATAAGAGAGGCTTTGAAGAGCAACGATTTGAATATTTTTTCTAGTACGGAATCACTGAAGATCACCATATATTCATTGACAGCATTATTTATCACTGATAGATTGATCACTGCAAAGACCGAGTTTGTTCTCAGGACGCGGAAGCAAACAGATGATATGTTTGAATCTGTCATCTCCAAACTCATCCCAATATTGAAAAGCCACATCCAAAGCAATAGCCATGATTTCAACAGGCTGAGAGCAATCAATGACGTTCTTGGTATCTTTATTCAGATTCTGGAGAGTTATGAGTTCAACATTACCGCGCTGTACGAAGTTCTCATCTACTTGTTTGATTGCTTTGTGACGTCTTCAGTCAAAGAGTTTGAAGTGTTTTACAAGAGCACATCGATTGATGAAACACCCCAGCCGATAGTGGTTGAGGATGAAGCACAGTTGAGGGTGATACGAAAAAACTGTTTCAGGAAGCTCGGTGAGAGTCAAAGAAAGTTCCCGCTTGTGCTACCCTTCTCGGCCATATATGCTGCCACATGCTTGAAACTGCGTGGTTTGGTTGCCACTTTTTATGATTTCATAGGAAAGTATTACAGTCAGAAAAGTTCCAAGATTTTGAAGATCATTGGCAAATCCATAGACCAAGTTCTCATTAACATCATCTTGAAAGACCTTAACGAAAAGATTAACTCTTCGTACAAGGAAGAGGTGTCACAAAACTTGATCAATCTAGAATATTTTTCAACTTCCATCAAAGGAATGGAGGATACTCTGAACTTATCCAACGATCCTATATATTTGAGGTTCAGACCCTCTTCATCCAGTATAAGATTGACGGCAGAAGATGAGTTCATTAACACGAGAAGGAAAGCTGAGGAAGGTATCTTTGATATGGTTGACAGCAAGATTGATATGCTATTCGAAATGGTTGAGTTTGATTGGACTTCAAAGATTATCAATAAAGAGCCAAGTGTGGGCATCAAAGATATGAGTTCTTTTGTTGCCAATATCTTTACACTGGATTTCTCATACCTACCAGATAACATTAAGTCACTTCTTCTTATCAGAACTTTTGATCAGTTGGTCACTTTCTTAAAGCATTCAATCTTCCAGGCTGAATTCATCACTGGTGAATCGGTCGAGAATTTCGAGGTTGATCTTGAATATATCGAATCGATCATTCCAAAGCTAAGACAGAGTGATACCAAAGATGGAAGAGACACGATTGCGAGTGAAAGTGAAAGTTCCAATTTGACATTAGAAACTATCTTTGTCGGTTTGAAGCAAATTATCGAACTGTTGAAGGAGGGAAGCCTCGAATCGTACAAGGATGAAACCTCAAGAATGAGAAAGTACAACACAATCAAGCCAGAAGAAGCCATCACCCTTGTGCAGAAATTGGAAGATTATCAGACTTTAATGAGAGATGCAGAACTGAACGAGCAGATGGAGCAGCAACATAGTGAGGCAGAGGACGGTTTCGACGAAGAGCCATCCATCAGGTCTAGGTTTGGACTTAATAGGTCAATGACGTCGAATTCTTTGAACTCTCCAGCTAAACTTTCTTCAATGTTCTCATTCAAGAAACAGACCATGTGATTACGGGTTTACTTTGTGTAATATTCTAAAGTAAAAAGAAAAAAAACATTAAAGACATAGGATAAAATAACAGCTTCATTCGTAAAATGCTATAGAGGTTAAAGAAATATTTACACAACAAAGACCTTTTCCAGAGAGATCAAACGTCCTTCCCAACTCAGCCAATCGCTCGAACTGTTTGGAATCAATCCCATACCGTTCAATTTCCAGATACCAACAGCCAAATTTCCACAGCAGCATATCACATACGCGCCTTTCATCATGAGAACGTCTGTATAATCGATGGAGTCTAACGCACCACCATTGGAATTAAACTTTGAATTCACCAAAAGTATTTCCTTTATAGCATTGACAAAGAGCATCAGGGTCATCATTATAGGAATCAGTTGTAACGAGTTAGGCGACATGTACATCATGAAGGCGTTCATTAGAATGCTCTTAGCCGGAGACGTGGCAATGCTCCAAAGCTTCTTTCTCTTTAGCTTTTCCAAATCGTAATTCTTGACATTCGTTGGTCTTTTTGATCCTGATACTCCTCCCGTGAGAGTTTTTGTCTTTGACGGGTCTTTGAAAGCCTTGAAGAAGTCTTCGTTATGAGTTGGTGGGGCCTTGACATGAGAGCTTCCTTTTGAGGGAGCTGTAGGTTGCAATCTGTATGTGTCTATCCAGTTTTTCATCTTCGATCAATTGCTTGAAATATGTAGCCAATTGATTACAGCCAATTGATCACCTGCTGTTCAGGATAAATAAACCATTGTCGAGTTATCCTTTGTACGAGCTGAAGTGTTGTATCATTGTGCATACATGCATACATACACACAGATACATGCACAGTCAATTTTTCATATGGGATTCACTTCAAATGTAAAGAAGTCTACTGTAATACACAACAATGAAATTCTACATCATCCCCGGTATTTCAAATTCATTCTTTCTAATCCATATGATACATACAGAACGAAACAATGTCATCGATAAAACCAAATGCCACCACGAAATCTTTATCAAAGCTAACGAGGCTGGACAATAGGAAGCTGATAAAGCATTCACCACCAAAAAACTACTCCCATAATGAGTCAAAGACCGTGATACACATCAAATCAACAACGCCCTTTATATCTGCCGTTAAAAGGGTAGAGAGAAGCATGAAGTTTTTTGAAGAGAAGCTTAACAAGAGGGGTAAGACGATAAGAAACGACACTGGGATTGAGTATATCACCATTCGAGGAATGGGAAAGACATGCCTAAAAGTTATGAATTTGGCATTGCATTTTAAATTTGAGCAAAGGTTGGAAGTGAAGATCTATACCAAGACCATTGGTGTTTTGGATGAATTTAAGGATGATAGTGCAGGCAACGATGTCAAAGATGCGAAGAAACAGGATGACGATGACAATGATGGCAGTGATGATGATGATGATGATGATGATATACTGAGGAAGAGAAACGTTAGTTCTGTGGAAGCCAGAATTTACCTTCCGAAATGAAAGCTATATATATTACTTTAGATTATTGAACATTTAGTCATATAAATTACATAACGGCATTTAATTGGAAGCGATTTGCGATACCTAAGCGCACTTTTGTTTCTGGTCTTGATTCATTTTTTGGATTCCAGCTTCATAGCACAATTACGTCGTATGGTGCTCAAATCTTCAAGAATCTTCTTCGCAACCTTATTCTGTTTCAATTCAAGTTCCATGTCGCTTAATGGATGCTCGACTCCACCGATCAGCACATCGACAGCATTGATGCACTCTTGGTATCTTTTTAAAAAGTAGAGCCTCTCAAGACCCCTGAATATCCTATCCTTTTCAATCTTGTCCAATTCATCAATGTTGATTGTTCCCTTGTTGTCGCATTTGCCCTCAACGTTCAAACTCCCCACTTGACTCTCCAATACTCTATCCTGGACAAAATCAACCAACCATTCTGAAGTGTTGAGTAATGGTCCAGTGGACCAGAACTGATCCCTTTGCTCCAAAAATGCTTCTTCAGTCTGACCTTTCCTAACTTTGGCCAGGCCTGATCCTTTGACTACGATGACTTCACCATCATTGTAGTTAGTTGCGCTGGGTACCGTCGCCTCGATGCTGGTTGTTGTGTTATGTGTCTTGGTCAGCGTCTGTTCCTGTATCTCTGTCATCTTGATCGACCGTTTTGACGTTAGTTTTACTGTTCTTCCACCTAGATGGAGAAGTAGTCCTTGGGATACCCGTTTGAAAATTTTGAAACACGAGAAAAATATATGGGTGCTTCCCTGCTAGCGTATTGTTAAGTTGTGTCCGTATAGCTTGATAATGTCTAATATCTTTTTGCACTGTTTGGGGAAGCGTTAAAGAGTGTTCTTTATTGTCTTAGTAGTTAGTTGATTGTAATAAATTTTCCAGTGAAAAATACAATTTACTTTTCAAGGCGGTGCAAAGACAAACCATACACAGCCTCGTTGTTAGAGAGCAAATGTGTCGCGCCCCGTAGTAGTAGTACATGGTTTATGGTTTAATAATTAGGCACCAGACAGTATCTACAAGGGCACTTTGTCCAAGAAGGGTATTTTTCATAAGCAAGTAAAGGAATTACTATCTGAAGAGGTGAAGATCAAGACATCACAATGACGGCCATTGTATGATACACAATAATGCCGTGATCAATACACTAATGTCCTGACCAATACACCAATGTCCTGATCAATAACCCAATGTCGTGATTAATAATCATAAGAATAGAATGAATACATTTTCCTGAGCGAAATAGGGGTGAAACTGGATTCCCACTTGCTTTTCAACTAGGTAAATCCAACTATCCATCTAGCCTGTACCACATGGCAAAATACTATAAATAGAGGACGAAATCCTCTTCTATATACTACTTTTTATTACTACTTTATTTTTACTTTTCTCTTTTAGTAGAGATCATCACCCAACTCTTATAATACAATACATTATTACAATTCGATTTTTACCATTCCGTTATAAATCATGTCAGATACCAAGAACACTGCCGAGTCTATCGACTCAACTGCCACTGACATTCATGTGTCAACAACCACTGATGTGTCTGAGCCAGAGAGCGACTACGAGGAATCAGCCCAAGAGTTCCCTACGTTCCGACATGGTGAGGCCAACAGGAATGAAATCTTGGTAACTGAGATCAAAGACTCCTCTGTTGATGAAAGTGTTTTAGCTAAGATCCTATCAATGGTTCAGGATATTTCCAAGAAAGTTGACGAACATTCTACCTTGAAGAAGAAGGAGACTTGCTAACATCAACAACAGATGATCTTACCTTGGATGAAGGTAGAGTCAACAACATACATCCAACAACTAACTTGGACAACTCCATTCCAAAACCAGTGATAAAAAACATTGCGACTGTCTTTCCACCCATTGCCATTGATGCTATTGGCAAATTGACCCAAGCTTCACAGTTTAGAAGATGGTATCACACCTTGACCGATATGCTAAGGGAAACAAGTTAGGTGATATCATCTCCCACCCATCATTAGTCCATCCAAAGGATGACAGATGTGTCAAAATGGTCCTTCACAAACTACTCATTGGCACGCCATTTGAATACTATGTGAACGTTACACCATCCACCGCATCAAGCATCACTGCCAGTTTATATAAGGATCTGACCAAACCAATGAATATATTAGCACTCGGTCAGAGACTTAACCATATCAAATTTAACAATGATCGTCCTGTGAATGATTGGATTGAGGAGATTGATATGATCAAGTATGAGTATCTACAAGCAAACGAACCGTTAAGCTATAATACGCTTGTTCAAGCACTCTTCACTGGACTCGGTCCCAATTTCAACAACAGTAAGCGATTCTATCTAGACAACCCACAATATGAGGGATGTCCATCGCTTCAAGAGCTAATGGATATGGTGAAAAAGTCTAACTTTGAACAGACCAGTATGCTAAGAACAGCATTATCAACGGGGAATCAGGCTGTGTTAATCAATCAGGTCAATGGAGGTGGTGAAAGGAAGAAGAGAGCCCAATTCGACAATATGAAATTCTGTCTCTACTGTCGCAAGAAAGGTCATGTACACACCAACTGTCGCTCATTATCTCACAAACTAAATGAAGGTAAGAAGCTACTAGAGAACAGTGAGGAGAAGTATGTGATTGAAGAGGCAGAAAATAAGGAATCTCACAACCTTCACACCAGAAGACTGTCAAGGTGAATGGTATCAATGAGGCACAGGTGGAAGAGAGTGAGGCTATCCCAGACAAATGGATAGTCCCCAACATCAACCAAGTCATCAACAGAGATAGAGTTTGCAAAGTGAAGAACCATACCACTCCAAGACAAACTCAATCAGATATCTATGTTGATACTGGTGCAATGGTGTCGGTTACGCCTGATCTATCGTTATTACACAACTTCAAGTATAACGATATTCCAAACTTCAAGGCGGAAGGTCCAATGTCTAAAGACTTACCGATTGTTGGCAAGGGAATGATCAAGTTGAGAGGGAATGTTTCGGTCATGGCGTACTATGTGCCAAGTTTGTGGCATACCTTAATCTCCTCAAACGACCTACATGAGCAAGAGTGTCGTATTGCTTATCATCAACCATCCGATTCACAACATATGGTGAGGTACTATAACAAAGGAACAAAACGAACCCTATTTAGTCTCTCGGATGCAAACCCCACATTCCCATTCCCTGGACAAGAAGAATGTATGACTATTCCTAACGAAGCCATAATTCTAGCCAAGGCAAAACTTAATAGGTCAACAGTGAAAGCGATTTATGAGAAAAAATCTGGACAGACCATTAATATGGTGCAGACGGATTCACTTTCGAAAATCGCTTTCACTGTTGACCTATTAAGTTTTGCCTTGGATAGAATTATGGCTTCGTTAGGAATAGTCATACATTCTTCTTGTCCAGGGAATGGGAATGTGGGGTTTGCATCCGAGAGACTAAATAGGGTTCGTTTTGTTCCTTTGTTATAGTACCTCACCATATGTTGGCCCAAGAGTTCCCTACGTTCCGACAGCAAACCGGGGAAGATTACGACTCGATGAAAGAGTTGCTGCTAAAGGGTGATTCGTCATGATTGATCTCTAATTCAGACCAATACCGGTGACTAATTGGTGATGAGTGTGAAAAATGTAGCATGTACAGAAATTGCAGAAATGAGCTAAAATTCATAACCACCGGCGTGTAAGACTCCAGAAATGGGAGAGGTAGAAGTAAAACACTTGAAAAAAGGACCAACACTCTAACCTGTAACTATGTACCCATAGCTCAATCGACCAAAAGAGTTCAACTTTTATGATGATGAAATAAATAAAAGGGTTGAAAGTTTGACCTCCAGACAGAACATCTCAGATCAGTTCTTTAATCCGTTGATAGTGGCAACGCAGTGTCTAGTATGTCTGTAATCTCTAAACTCTAGCAACCATATGCCTTGCCAAGTACCCGTTGCCAATTTCCCATTGGTGATAGGAATGCTTAATGTAACTCCAACAAGGGATGACTTTGCATGTCCGGACATGTCATCTGGTCCTTCGTCGGTGTGAATGAACACTTTACCGTCATCATCCGGAACAACGTTGTTCAATGCTGTCGTCATGTCCGTTCTGACGTCTGGATCCCAATTTTCATTCAATGATAGTGCTGCTGATGTATGTTGAAGGAACAAGTTTAGTATGCCCACCTTGTATTCTTTGAGCTGTGGTAGGTTTGCAAGGACCTCGTTTGTCACAAGATAGCAACCTCTTGATCTTGGAGAAAATGAAAATTTAGACTGTTCCCAAGACATTGTGTTGAAATGAGTGTGTATGTATTGAATGTTATGAATGATTTTTGCCAAAAGTGCTGTGGGGGGAAAAAAAGATTGTGAGAAATAGAAAGATAAGCAAAAACTTCGGAGTTGATTCATTTGCTACCTTGCTATAGTACTATACCGTATACAATGTATATTATATCGATAACGGATGGAAAGATCTCAAAACGGTTTTTTGCTCTTGCTCTTGCTCTTTTTAGCCTATGTTATTGTCTGTCCCTGTCCTGGTGCCGGTGCCGGTGCTTTTTTATGCCCAGCGCCTACTGCTTAATGCCGGAGTGTCAAGTACCGCTCCGGTGGGCGGTGCACTGTGTGCAGAGTCGGCTGAAGAACAGGCTGACCGCCCTATCACCGCCATTGCCCCATTTTAGCCAGGTTTGAAACACAACTTTAGATAAAGCAGTAGAAAAGGAGAATCGTGATGTAATCATAATAAATCTGAATAAAGTAGTTTGTGGAGAGGGAGGAGTATATACTTCATCAAAGTTGAAAGAGTTCATCAATTGCTTACCTAAAACGAGTAGTAAAACGCGCACCACCCTCAACCGAACGCATGATTCATACGTACACAGACGGCATGGGTAAAAATGGAATGGTATCATCAGCCAAAAAAGAACAAACCATCATGCCATAAAAGTATTCATCGTCAAAATAGGGTCAAATTGAAGGCTCTAAAAGTTTTCCCGAGGAACTTTCTAGTAAATCGCTTAGTAAGATGTGTCCAAGACATATCTACCAACAATCTTACCTTGTTCCATCAATTCGTAGACACTTGCCAACTCGGATAGACCAACAATCTTAATAGCAGACTTAACCAAGCCTCTGTTGAAGAAGTCCAATGCTTCATCAGTGTCTTGTCTGTTACCAACGTAAGAACCTCTAATTTGGATGGACTTTATAACGTGTTCAAAGACAGAAGATTCACAGACGGCACCAGCTGGTAGACCAACCAAGACAACCTTTCCTAGAGTCCTAACGTACTTACAGGATTGAGAAATGGCAGCTGGGGAAACAGAAACGTTAATGACACCGTGTGGACCACCGTTGGTGGCATCCTTGATAGCCTGGATGATGTCCTTCTCCTTGGTGAAATCAATGAAAACTTCACCACCTAAAGACTTGAAGAACTTGTGCTTCTCATCACCACCGTCAATACCTAGAACTCTGTAACCCATAGCCTTGGCGTATTGAACAGCAAGTGCACCTAGACCACCAGCTGCACCGGAAATGGCGACCCATTGACCAGCCTTCAAGTCAGCGGTCTTTAGCGCCTTGTAAACGGTAACACCAGCACACAAGATTGGAGCAATGCCAGCCAAATCAGCACCCTTTGGAATCTTTGCAGCTTGAATGGCATCAGCGGTACAGTATTGTTGGAAAGAACCATCGTGAGTATAACCGGACAAATCAGCATGAGCACAGTTGGATTCAGCGCCTTGTTGACAGAATTCACAGGACATACAGGAACCGTTCAACCACTTCACACCGGCCAAGTCACCAATTTCAAAGTTTGTAACGGATTCACCCTTGGCAACAACGACACCGGCACCTTCGTGACCACCGACTAATGGTAACTTAACTGGCAGTGGCCAGTCACCCTTCCATGCGTGCAAATCGGTGTGACAGACACCGGTGTACTTGACGTTGATCAAGATTTCGGTTGGCTTTGGCTTTGGAACATCAATCTCCTTGTATTGTAGTTCACCACCGGCAGTGTCAAAGATAACACCCATCTGCTTAGTTGGAACAGCTAGAGCAGAGTTGAATCTTGCCATCAATGGGGTTCTTAGGGTTTGTCTTCTTAGAGCTTGCGAGAACATTGTGAGGATTGGTGGTTGAGGGAATGTTTTTATCCAAATAGAAAGTTTTATATCCAAACAGTGTGGAGAGAGAGAGAAAAGAGAAAAAGAATACAAACGAGAGTGTAAGTATTCAAATCAATGGGGAACATATTTCAGCCGACAACACTGGAATGGGGGGAATGAACAGTATTTATAAAGATTTCTGTGACCATATTGTTTTGTTAAAGTGGAAAGATCATTATGTTGAAATTTAAGCATGATCCGGAAATTGCAGAGGCATGCAAAGTCTTTCACGTTTAATAGGGGTGTGCACATTCGACAACTGCCACACCCTATTGTATTTATTGTGTGCCAGCTGCGCTGCCATGGGGTGTGCATATGTGTGCAAGTAGCACGACCAGCACCACAGAGAGTCAGTCTCGAGGTGCACACACCCGGTGATTCGGATAAGCCTGCTGTTGGACGATAGAAGCCATCAAAACAAACATCAACGTCTTCCCAACTTTGTGCCCCGCCAAAGCTGTGTCTGGTGAGTGGATGAGTGAGGCACTTAAGAACCACCATCAGCCAGCGGTCAACGGAGGAAGAAAAAACCACACGAGCACAGGCACAAGGTTTAGTTGCGCCTGTTTGATCTCTTAACACCGCATCTTTCTCAGGCTCTCTCCCTATTGCTGGGAGCACCTTGGACCAGGAAGGCAGTTCCTTGACACCATTGAAACCCAATCTAAGGTTTCACTTTCCACCAAAGCGCTCATGTACGTGTAGATGTAACCGATTTGCAATGTGATAAGAATGGCAAGTTGGTGACAGGAACCGTTGTTCAGCAAGATTAGGACATTTTCAGATCAAAGGTGAGGTCGGTTGACTATTCCGCATAGTGCAAGGGTGTGCTTGAAGAATTGTCCATGTTCACTGCACTACCTTTCAATTTGGATTTGGTCGCAACGTTATTGGTCGATTCTGTATCCATATAATAGATTTCAATTTACTCGGTATGCTGGAGCGGGTGTCCCATCTATCTTTACAGCAGTAGGAAGTTATCCATGGAGAAAGTTTGCCGCCGTCGAGGTGCTGGTACATGAGGTACATCACCGTGAGTTGGTTACTTAAACACGGCAGGGACTATTATTGAGGTATGTGTAACAGGGGGTGTGGCTATCGTTCTACCCCAGTTCAACGTCTTTTTCGGGTTTCTTTTTTAGCTTTTATACAATACACTGAATGCTCGGTGGCCTTTGGACAATGCCAACTGTTACAGCCTTCTCTCACCAAATGTTACCATGCAGTCCTATAGGGGCTCTTCTCCGGTATCTTCGAGACTTTGATTTGAAATAGTCAAAAAGTCAAGTGGCAGATTTCTAGAATTAAGGTGACGACAATCAGACAAACAACTCAGCCATTGAGATCCCCTATGGAGTCAGCGGTGTGTCCTATGGACTGGTCACATCCTTATCTCAAACAGGCTGGTTGCTAGTTCACCCCGTAGTTTATGCTCTCTCTCTCTAGTCAGATCTATCGCAACAACACGTCACCCCCTATTGGCTGTACCACTGACTGATCTAACCCATATTTTTTTCCTCTACAGTGTAACTTTCCGATAACAGCTGTACGAATTGTAGCTCTGGATTTACACACAATTGACCCAATGATCACCACAGCTGAACAATTTTTTACAAATAGCAATGCTGCTAAAATACAGACAGTTTCAGGGTAGTGCAGAGCTCAAGACGGATAAAACAAGCAAGTAGAATGGGAGATGATAAGATGACTTAGTTCTGTGTCAGTTGCTCGCTCCTTTTTCAACAGGACTATGATACTGTCTGTGTATTCAAAGTAAGCAGCATACTCCGTCGCCCATGGGGATGGCAGCCATTCCAGCAGATGGATACCTAAAGGTGCAGAATGTGGGCATGCTGTTAATCCGTTGCTTCAAGGCATCTCCGATTCTCGCAAATTTATCGTTTTTGCTGCCTATGTGAAAGAATTGGCATATGTGAAATGGCAGCTTCTACTGATACTTACTTAATACAGGTCCCCACCACCGCCTCCGAGGCCTTTGGCTTCAGCGATAATCTTCCCTCCTCCAGCGGCTCCATCAATCACCTTCTAGCCACATCCATAAAACCCGCTATCTGATCAATCATTGGACATACAACGTAACACGCTGTCAATTGGGTTGGGTATCAGTCCAAGCTTCTAAAGCTTCCAAATCTCTGCTTCCCAGAAACCTCCGAAACTCTTTCACGCGTTCAGGGCCCAGGGGGTGAAGAAGACAAAAATTATGGAGGGGTACCCCCTCGTCCCACCCCGTGTAGATCCAGCCCAAAAATGTTCCTCCGCGTGCCACACATAGTATTTGGCGGGACACATTACGCAGCATGAAACACCCCCTCTTCCCCATGATTTAACCTCCTACGAATAGCAGCTACTCATGTATGCTGCACTTTCTGGCCGCGTGGGAAGTCCGAGGACAAACGCTTTTATGATGATGGGGTACCATCATCCGCTTTAGTTCAGGATGTATTATCAGTGGTATTTCGGGTTCATGTACCAAATTGATTTTGGAGTAATTAGGGGTGTAGTGTAGGCTAGATGTATCAGTGCACGAGAGAAAAGATTTGTAGAAATCTGAGTGTTACAAAAGGAGTAGTAGGCAACACTCACCGAAAACCGGAGTTTGAAAACCTAAGGAAGCAGCTCCCCACGAAGGAGTTCTGTGAACAGGGAGGCATATATTCGTGTCCAGATAGCACAGACTCCAGGGTTTGTGGGACGGGTTGGTGCTTGTTGGTCGATGGAAACACAGACGGCGTTCAATGCCTTCTCTTTCTCAATCAATAGGAAGGGGCGGCATTTTGGAGAAGGTAGCGCGCTAATCCTTGCAAGCCTGAGAATACCAAGGAGGCTGTAAATATTGATGCATTGTTGTCTTCGCGGATGCATAGATACAGAGTACCGAAAGGGACGACGAAGAGCGGGACACCGAAGAATATCGTTGTTTGACCTACTTAGCTATTGAGGTTTGGGAGTTAGCTTGATGATTTTAAACGGTGATCTGATAAGATTTAGGATTCAATTAAACTATGCAATTTAAGCAATTGAATGTAAGCTAAAGGATGGTCAGTGGCACCAGAGCATACTCCGAAATGAAGTTTGGCGGTCTTTCAAGTGAAACCTAGAATTCGGGGTTTAGAAATTTTTCACTCGGTTAGGAGACCTGCAGAGTGTATGTGTGCGTATTGGCATTTCAGCGCAATTAGACTGGGGAAAATGAGATATAAACAGATAGACAGGCTTGAATGCTTCCTCGAGAAACGTCAGTTGAACCCATTTCATTGAGTGAGATAGTTTTATGGCTTTGAATTCAGGATTGATTTGCTGGAATGAGTAAGGTGGACTTCCCAATTAGTTTCCTTCAATAACAATGTAGTACTTTTGGAAATTTGTCCTTCATTTCCTGGTCTCCATCCGAAAAATGCTTCTCCATCGTGATAATGGGAGGGGGCAAATGTTTGTTATTTCTCTCCGGTGGTTTTTTAATCAGCTGGTTAGTGTTTAGTATGTGTTCTACAGGAATCTCTATGTGAAAAATCAAACAAGTAGCATGCTTTTTTTTGTATACACTGTGAATGAATGTTTTTATACTCATAATTCGTCGATCTGGTTTTTGCCAACAGGTTTACAATTCAATGAAAACTCTCTTCTCATTCGATATCCGGTAGGCACGGATAAAGGGAGTATTTGACAGCATCAGATTTAATATATTCATCACAGATCCAAACTTCCAAAACAAAAACAAAATCTATTTTACTTCCAGCTCATCCTCATACTCCTCGTCGTCCTCCTCCTCCTCTTCCTTGAAACTAACAAGATAGTCTGGGTCTTCATCTTCATCTTCATCCTCCTCAGCAATAGCACCAGCCAAAAACATTGTCTCTTTAGAGCAAATAATGTCAATCTCGAGTTGACTATCCCTTGCAGCCGATTCACTATCTGGATCTTCGTTGTAACTCCATAATTCCACCAACTCGCCTCTTATGATTGCATTCTCTAACACAAAGATGATCAAGGCAGGACAGAGGTATAGCAATGCAGGTTGACCATGCTCATAGATGTGCAAGATACCAACTGTAGCCAAGAGACCAACAAAGTATCCAAATAGAGCACTATAAAAGTACGATTTTGAAAAGGGTCTCAAGTGGTAATACTCTGTATTTGGGTTCTTCTTATGGTGAAGGTATAGGTCAAACCTTAGACAGAGAGATACGAACAGTCCAGGGATGACAAGGTCACCTAGTCCAAGTATGGACATCATGATACGGTCTTCCTCACGGGAGACGTTATTTGGAATGAGGAGTTTCACTGGGATTTCAATCTTTGTTGCAACTGCGATCATTACATCGGAGAAGAAGACAAAGTATATGTCATAGAAGAAGAACAGTGTGAGTAGGATTAATCCTATCTTGAATGAAGGGATTCTAATCATTGATAGGAATGAGATGGTTGAGAATGCGCCTAAGATGTTGGTCATGATCCAGTTTCTTGTTCCATCCAAGAGCCAGTAAGAAGCGGTAAAAGATATACCTATGATGGTGCCATACACGTCAGCCAATGTAAAATAGTAGTTGTACAGTTGGTTCTCCTTTTTAATGTCCGATCTGGATTCCAGCATTGCCTCTTCTTTGATTATTCTTTCTCTCTGTGTGAATTCAGGTAGTGCCATGTTCTGTTCGACCCCGCTCGAATGGATCATCACGTCCTTAGAAAACGTCAATGAGTACCGTCTGTTCAACTTCAAAGAGCTAATATTCAGCCTATATGCAATTGACCTTGCTAAGGAATTTAAGAAGTATGATACGGAGAATGAATTGGATTTCAAGCTGAGTAAGATGACGTACGCGTTCAACCACGCCGCTATACGATTCATATCGAGCTTATTGATGATGTAGTATAGTGCGAGCAATGTTGAGCCTGCAAGAAAGGGCATCAAGATGGCATGTGATTCAGTAATTGCTGATTCCTTGTGGAACGAGACGTCCATGTCTGTTTGATCGAAGAACGGATGATTAGGGTTTGGTGGCAAAGCAGTGCTTGGTTTTTCGAGTGTTACGAACGAGCCAAAGTAGATCACTGTGAGTGCTAGCACGATGATTGTTGCGTATGTGAGAAATGCCGGTTCTATGTGATTGTTTAGCGGGGAGTCATAGAGTGAGAAAGCGATCGCACGAGACCAGTGTGTTGTGTATTGTTTTGCCTGATCCACATAGGACAAGTTTGTGGATGATGATGATGTGAGGTTCAGGGTCTCCCTGATGACCTCTGTCACATTTGAAGGTACTTCTGTAGGCATTACTTCGAAGAGGTAAGAAACCAAGGTGGTTCAATTGAATGGAAAAGAGGTGGGCACAAACGATCACGATATCTAATTAGAGCTGAATGAAAGGAAATAGGCGAATTGATGTCTATTTTAGTGATGATCCATGATGGCACTTTTCTTTACAGTGGGTGGTCTGGTGTCTGCATTTGTTGGAGTGGAGCATTGCACAGCCTCGTACAAAACAGGAATGTCATTAAACAATAGGAATGCACAGCCCTGGTTGTTATTGTAATTGTGATTATTTGGCACGTTGTGTATAATTGACAGTCAGCTAGAAGATGGTGGTGACACGTAATCGGTGCGTGGAAAGTAATGGGGGGGAGAAGGGCCCTGCCCTGTGATAGATATTGGAAATCACCAACCAACCAACCACACGCTCGTGTCCACTTTCACAACCACGCGTGTGCAACATTTACCACACCACACCATCTATCCTGCTGCTCCCAAGTTAAAAAACCCCTGAACTTTGTGAAAAATCCGATTCCTCGCCTCTATTACTCTATCCGAGATAAGACAATTAGCTGACTATTTCATCAACCGCTCTTCTTCTTCTTCTTCTTTTCTTCAATTGGCTTCTTCCATCACTCTTTTGTTTCATTCGATAAGATAAACCAAACATATAAATTGTCATGGATGAATTAAAATCGTTTGATTGTGGTGTGAGAACCACAAACTACCCAGCAATCAAAAATGCTCCTCTCCCAGCAGACGGTGCAGGCTCAAAGCATTTCAACAATTGGGTCCTTCTAGCAATCCTCCTTGCCGTCCCATACTACATCTCAAGGAAGCTAGGTGGTGGTTTATACACCTTCATCTTCTTCTTCGTCTTGACTTTCTTCCCTGTTCTAATGGCATGGTGGACCATCCTATCAACCTACTCCCCAAGAATAAACGAAAAAGTTAAGCTGCCAAACAAAGGTGTTGAATTCTACCTAGAATTCCACGATGAAGAACTGGCAAACAAGTATAAGGGTAACAACAAGATCCCAATGGAAACATTCCACAATCTCTTCTTTGAAAACAAGGTCTCCTTCAAAGGTGATGCCTTGGACGTCATGGAGTACAGGCACGACTGGGCACAGTTCAGCTTCACCTTGAGCTTGTTCAAGTTCTTCCTTTTTGGTTTCATTCCTGAAGTCATCATGCATACCAAATCTCAAGATGAAGAACAAGTTAGAGACCATTACGATAGAGGTGATGATTTTTACAGCTGGTTCCTTGGTCCAAGAATGATCTACACCTCAGGTGTCATAAGTGACATCAACAAGGATGAAACTTTGGAACAGATCCAGGATAACAAGTTAAAGATCGTTTGTGAAAAGATTGGCCTACAAAAGGGTGAAAAGATGCTGGATTTAGGTTGTGGTTGGGGTACGCTTGCCGCATTTGCCTCTTCCCAATACGGTGCTGAAGTTACCGGTGTCACATTGGGTAAGAACCAGACCAAGTTTGGTAACGATAGAATCTCAAAGTATGGTGTCTCTCCAGAAAAATCAAGAATTGTCTGTTGTGACTATAGAGACGCTCCACTTCCTGGTATCAAGGCTGAAGATGGATCTCAGAAGAAATACGACAAGATCACCTGTCTTGAAATGGCCGAGCATGTGGGTGTTAGAAAGTTCAGATCGTTCCTAAGGCAGGTTTATGAGATGCTTGAAGATGATGGTGTCTTCTTCCTACAGTATGCAGGTTTGAGAAAGTCATGGCAATACGAGGACTTGATCTGGGGTTTGTTCATGAACAAGTTCATCTTCCCCGGTGCAGATGCTTCCACTCCTTTAGACTTTGTCGTTTCTGCCCTTGAAGCCACTGGATTCGAAACTGTTTCCATTGATAACATTGGTGTCCATTATTCAGCCACTTTGTACGGCTGGTACAAGAACTGGTTGTCCAACAAGGATAGCGTCATCAACAAGTACGGTGTCAAGTGGTACAGAATCTGGGAATTCTTCCTATCTTACTCCACCATCATTTCAAGACAAGGTTCTGCCACTTGCTACCAGATCGTGTTGAGAAAGAACTTGAACTGTTACCACAGAGTTGAAGACATTCCAAGACAAGAAGGTTTGTTGGCACCAGCATCAAGAGGTAAAGAATGGTTCAAAGGTTGATTGAGCTGCTGCTGATGTTATCTTAATTCACAGGTTGGTATCAAGAACTCTTTTTTTGTAGACTATGGCGTCCTCTTTTTTACTTGCTTGAGTTGGCTGTTTTACTCTTCTTTTTTTGTTCACTTATTATGATACTAACTAACCTTTGCACTAGAGTATCTTTCTTCTTTAACTGCTTTTTTACAAACCTTCGGTGACTCTGCATGTTTGTCTATTTTAAAAAAATTTACTTAAATTTATAGAATAACACGTTTTGGAAAAGGTAAAAGCAAAAGGAAAAATGTTTATTTGGATGAGTCTCCGTGAGTCATCATGACCCTCAGAAAAGAACGTGCTAGAAGCTAATCCAAATAAAAAAAGACAATAAAATAAAAAGGAGTCTAACGGTAAGATTTAAGTATCCCAATACCAAGTGATCTGCAACTCACCAACATCCAAATCAGCCAACTGTTGGAAAGCAGCACTCGAAAAGTCCAAATCTTCATTGGTACAACTCTCACAGGAATCAACAACTTTAACCCTGACTGACTTTCCCTCGTAAGAAGCAACGATATAGGAACCGCAGTAGCTTGAAATGTCCTCACCATCAACGCTTGTCTCATACAGTGTATGTGCGATGGCAACGACATAGTCTGAATCGGTGGATGAGGTACCACAGTTGTCATTGGAGACCGAGTAATATGTTCCTCTACCCGTGTAGGTTGTCCCGGCGCCTGATGTTGAAGAAGTCAAAGTTGAAGAGGCGCTTGCTGATGAAGTTGCTGGAGTAGTTGCCGATGAGGTTGTCAATGAGGTTGCCGATGGGGTTGATGGTGTCGACAACGACACGGTGGAGGAGGAAGTGGTTGTTAACGTTGATGTTGAAGAAGTGGCTGATGGCAAAATACTTGATGGTACAGTAACTGAAGAGATTGTTGCAGTTACATTTGCCAAAATTGTTGATGGAGATGCATAAGATCCAGTACTCTGACCAATGGAAGCACCGGAATACTTAGCAGTTCTTGTATGTTTGGACTTGTGATGCTTGTAGCCGTGACTATACTTCTGCCAGTCGGCACTTGTAGGTTCAGCATCTTCTGACTCTGGGTCAGCAATAAAGTGAGGCAAGGAGCTTCCACAATCTGAGTATGCCCCGGTTGCAGACTCGGTGAATAACTCAACATCCGCCGAATCTAGCTGGCTAATTGGAGCTGCTCTGATTAATAGCGAGAAAACAGATAAGGCTAGTGGGTAAGTAAATTTCATTTTTCAAAAGAGTGACTAAGATTGAGCAACGATTGTATCTCTATTTTTGAAGTAAGAGAGGAGTTGAAGGGAAAGGTAGAGATTGAAGAAAAAACGAGTGAAGGTGTGTGAGCCAATGGAATAATGAATGAATGGATGAACAAGTGAGTAGATTATTGGTTAACAAAATCGGAACCTCAGATGCTTGATAAACAAGGGGGGATAGATCCCAATTTATATGCCTTTTTTTTCCAATTGAAACATCTTTAAACAAGGAGAACAGTGAGGGTAAGGCGAACGGAGATGGTCAATACTTTTATTATCAAAGCTCAACATCATCCAAATTAATAGGAGAATCCAGTGCTCCCATTTCTCACTTGTACCCCTTTAGTTGTAAGCCCCTGTGAAGTGGATATGCAAGAGCTCGCAATGAATGCTTGTTCGTAGGAAGCGAGACACAAAAAAGAAAAAAGCTGCATGTCTACGTGCGTCACTTAAGCGAACATTGGCCAATTCCTTATTGTTTTAATCCCTTCTAAACAATAAACGTTGATTTACTGCATGGCTGCTGTTATGCATGGAGCTGAGCGGTGCTAGCTAGCCCCAACATATATAATACAGCCGCCAAAATATACTCGTTCGTTTGAGCAAGAAGAAGGCTATTCAGCAGAGGTATATATGGTCGAGCACCTGTTGATATGATGCGATACAGTTTCATGCAGATGCATGTTTACCAAAGTTTTGGTCTAGACTGCAGCTGTATTTGGCATTTTCCCTTCAAAAGTCCGCCGAAAACATATGCTCTTTGGTTCTCGACTCTTTGAGGATGCAAAATTTCAGATAAACTTTTGATAAATGTAAGTATGCCGGACGAAAATGGAATTGATTACGATGAAGCCGTTGGAACCTATGACGCGCCCTATGCTATGAGAGGGGTACATTTGAAAACACACTCCTCTTGAAAGCTGCGGACGTTCAGTTTTCGCATGTTCCTCAAGGAACGTGATCCACTATGACGTTTTGTAGAGCTATGAAAAAAGAAATTATCTGCCTAGTATACCGCCTAAAAAGCTTACACTTCGAGATAAGCGATTATGGGACTACAATAGGTAAACATCGTGCCTACTGTAATTGAGAATTCATGCATATATATGAGGAACATGATGTAGCATCGCTCTATTGTTAAAGTATAGTCATGCTGCTACAAGCAGAAAGTCTACAAGGTTTCAAGGCTTGCAACCTAAAAGAGATCATGAAAACGCTTCAGCATTGATATAGAAGAAATGTACATAATAAGGTTTAATTAAATTTATAGATGATAGTGCCTGGCCAGGGCCAGACGATCCATCAACAAATATGATTGTCTTCTGCTGCTTATTTTAATGTCTGGCCAGGGCCAGATGATCAGCAACAAATATAATTGTCTGGCCAGGGGCCGGATGATCATCAACAAATAAAATTGCCTCCTGTTGATTGCAAACAATAGGAATCACTAGATGCAATCAGTGTTAGCAGTGTATGTATTGGGGCTGTTGGACTATTAACATTATGAAAGTCAAACGTGCAAATATCTCATAATAGCGAGCATGGGAATAATCCAATACTTATTTTCCCCTTAAAATCTTATAAGACTCTTTGAAGCAGTACATGTCTGCCAAAAACAACTTTAACAGTGACAGATTCTTCTCAAAACTCTCTTCCATGAAACGTTGTTTCATTGTGCTGGAGGTTACATCATGCAGCCAATGTTTGAGGTCTCTGTGTTCCGCCAAAGTTTCTATTCGATCATAAGGGTAGCATAAAGAGCTATTATCAAGATCAGTCATCTTTTGTTTCAACTCTAGAATCAACAGGGATGATGCATGCAGATGTTCGAGGGAACGAGCCATTGGAGAACTGTGTGGATCCAACAAGCAACTGGCAGTCTGTAAGAAAATTTCAAGCAACAACTGCACAAATTCCTTGTTCTCTGAATCGTCGTAGAAAAAAAACAGATTCAGCCTCACGATGAGCATTTGGTAGTATATGCTATCATGGTTCAAGTATCGCTTGCCTCTATTCTTCGAAGCCGTATCGTAGCGGCCTAACATTCTCTTTGAAATCAGCTTGGCGCCATCCGTACCGGGAAACAAATTGAAGACCAGGGATAGAAGCCAAGGAGAGCTTTCTTGATCATTAGGAAGCTCAGGATTTGGTATGTAAATTGAATCATAAATCTCTCTGCATTTTGATTTGAACAGGAAGCGCAAAAAGTTAATAGCATAAATATGAGAAATTCTAGATGCAACCTTGTCAAATGAAACATACAGCTCAGATTCTTGGAAGCACAGAAGGTAGGACCACAGTAGGCCAATGTGTAAGCTTTTCGCAAGAATGCTGCTGACAATTTGGGACTGTATTCGAGGCATTGATGTTTCAATAGTGGTTATAAATCCAACAAAAAACAGTGAGGAGATTTTTGCTCCTTTGTTGAGGTCATGATGGGTTAGTAAGCTCTCAAGATAGCCTGTAATGCCACCTAGTAAAAACTTCTCTGTTTCGATGTTGTTTGAAAACGTAATAATGTTCATGTAATAAGCCAAGGACTTTCTGTAATTTTGGCATTCAACTGTCTGGTCAAACTGTACTAGCCTGACTCTGTTTTCAATTCCGTTTCTTCTTAGCTTGGCATTGCTTGCATCCATTGATAACGATAAAGGATACGTTAAAAGTATTTGTCGTATATTCGAAGACTGAAAGTAGCTCCTGACTTTTGGTGAAACATCCACTATTGCCACCAGCCTCCTTAGGAGGATTTCGCTCGAATCAAGGCTGTACGAATCATTGGTCAATAATCTTAGGGCGAAGTCCAAGTATGATTGTGCAAAGTCAAAGGTTGGAAAAACAATCATCGTCATCTGTTGATTGTATGAAGTCTTGATCTCCTCATTCTCCACCATTTGCAGAGAGTAGTCCAGCGCTTGGGGAGACTTTATGTAAAAGTCCAGCGTAAGAGCGACAAACTGTACCGTCATCTTGGCTTTTTTCAAGTTGTTTTTTGCCACATTTAAACTGTAGATGAAGCATTCCAAGGTTTTGACGAGTTGAGAAGTGTGTTTTCGAAGGCTGTCGCCGTGCACCTCGTAGTTTTTCATCAGCTTGCTCAGCAAAGTACAACTTTCTGAAGTAAATAATAAATCACCATAGCTTGCATTCTTGATATCACAGATCACTTCTAAAATTCCCGATTCAAACAGTGCTTCTGTATTCTCATGTGATGTTACCGTGTAACATTTGTTTAGACGTTTTAAAGAGTTTGAAGCTTCCAATAAAGATGATTCGTCATTCTAAAAAATCGTTGTTAGTCAGAATGATACAAGACTATCTTAGGCAGCAATAAATTTTAGCGGTAGTAAATACTTTCTGGTTCAAGTGTATGATTGAACTCTTAACATTTCCTAAAACAAATTGAAAACTAGGATCCTGTTTCTTTTGTGGTATCTGTTTGGAATTTCCCTTCGTTGGCGATGTTGCTCTATTTTGGCCCAAGTCTTCGGGGAGATATAGTTGAAAAGATTGCATAGTATAAAGGGTTGAGTGGTCTTGGAATCTTTTTTTTTTTGTTTTGTGTTCTGCTGTGAGAGAAGGGGGGCTTGCTAAAGGAAAGAGCAATTTATACAACAAGGGGATCGAGTAGTTCTTTAATGTCTTGTCTACTTGAAAGGCACCTGATGCTCTCCTTATCGGTGCATGCATGTAAATCCCCAGATATACCGCTTTGCCATAAGACTACGTATTATATTACGTAATTAGTCCATGTCAAAATATGCATCAAATTGATTGCACTCTCAAACATGAAATATTGTGGGGAGAACTGAAACATTTCTGCTACAAGAGAAGGGGGGAAACATTCTTTTTGATTCGGTAACTCCCAATGCCTGGTAGAAAGCAGCAAACTTTCAAAACATAATATAAAGAATTGATTTTGTTGAAAGATAAACGGCGTTGTTCAATTGTGTTTTTTTTTATTGGTAGTCATACCTCTTCTCGAAACAGACCTGAATCGAGATTATTCATCCCCTTTTCAGCTAACTACATTAGAGCTTCAGATAAAAAGGGTGCACCCTTCCTATTCACTTAAAAATTACAGACTTTCTAATCAAAATTAAAAGCATTTGACGGTTTGCTTGCTTTAGATCGTTACTGCTGCAAAACATTATACTTTTGAACACAGGCAACTATAACCAACACCTTTTCACTATGAATCACCATTCTCCCAACAGCCACTTGGCGCAATATGGATATTACTCTGGAGTCAAACCACACGACACTCATTACAGCTATTCCAAAATTACTCACCAACCTATTGTTCTTCATCCAGGTGATGGTCATAGGCTAGTTGCTTCAAGAGCATCTTCAAAAGATTCTTACGAAAGGGCATCACAATCGTTCAATCATTTGAAACAGGCCAAAGGAAACTACCATCATAACAATGGCACCAACTATAGAGGCTACACCAGTAATCATAACCAGAGTCATAACCAAGGGTATGGAAATCACCCCACCAATAACAACAAAAATAGTGCCCCTTGCTTCAAAAATGATTTTTCCAACAGTTATATTCACACGGGTGTCATGCCTGTGAAGCACATTAGAAATGCCGTTCAGCCAGTCGAAGGCTACCCCAAATTGCAAAGACTTACTAAGCTAAAACAAGAGCAGGTCAAAAAGTTTGCTACAAAGTCTTATGGCGCAAGAGTCAAACCTGAAAAGATAGCAGAAACTTTGAACGGCTGGATCAACAGAGACAACCTTCAATTCGACATTATTATGATTGGAGCTTTAGCTGAGAACCAATTACTATACCCTTTGCTCTCGCAGTTACCAATTGATAAACTATGTTCAAGGCCTGGGTTTTTGTTTGTTTGGGCTTCAACACAAAAAATATCGGAACTTTCAAAGTTACTCTCAAACTCTAATCTATGGACTAAAAGGTTTAGGAGATCGGAGGAGTTGGTGTTTGTTCCAGTTGATAAGAACTCTCCCTACTACCCGTCAGACTCCTCAATTCCAGAAGAGCAACTATTAGAGCAGATGCAATGGCATTGTTGGATGTGTATCACAGGTACTGTGAGAAGATCCACTGACAAAGATTTAATTCACTGTAATATCAACACCGACCTTGCAATTGAGAATGAAACTACTCAAAATTCAGCAGTTCCTTCTCAGATTTATCAAGTTGCTGAAAACTTTTCAACTGCAACTAAGAGATTGCACATTATTCCTTCCAGAACTGGTCTTGATCATCCTGTCAAGCTGAGGCCAGGTTGGATAATCATGAGTCCGGATGTAATTTTAGACAATTTCGATCCAGCTGCTTATAAACAGGAGATTGCTTCAATTGGCCATAAGATTCCATTGGATGATGAGATTGAGCAATTGAGACCAAAATCGCCCGTTTAGCAGCTGCTCCCAATAGAAATCTGTTAGAAAAGTGTGTAATAGTTTTTTTGATATTTCTTTTTTGTTTTTAGAGTAAGAACTTTTACTCGTTTGTTGCTGCCCATTTAATCCTCCCTTTTTCTACGTCGCTGATTGCATCTTTTAATGATTCACATTATTATATTGTTTATGTCAGCCGTGTGTGTAGTCACCATAGACTAACAGTTCTCTGTTACAACAGGTTGTGGTTTAAGTGGTGGATTTTTCAGGATTAACTCGCAGTATAAAAGCACAATGCTACCAAATCTTGTCTGGTCTCGTCTGGTCTCGTCTGGCCTTCTCTGGCCTTGTCTGAGCCAGTTTCTCCACTAGTACAGCGAGCTATTTTCACACAGTGGGGTATTTCCTATCTCTCCTCGAAACCAGTAAATGACTTGTCGATGTTATTGTGTGACTCCTCGGCGCGAGCCAGTCCCTCCTGGCAACTATCCAATTTCTCGTAAATGACAGCAGTTATCTTCTTTGTCTCAGAAAGCCATGCTTCTGCCCATGGTGGCATTGGCTCATCCTCTGCGTTGCATTTCCCCTTCTCACAGTGACATCAACTGCTAACTGTTCACGTTGTTCTCTCTCCATTGGAAGGGTCTGGCTAAATTGTTCAGTAGTAATAATCAAGCTGGTTTCACACTCGGAAGATATTTAGGGTATCTTTGTGTGATATTCTGTACTGGGGGAGTTAATGAATAAGAAATGAAAAGAAGGAGAGAATAGGTATCGTCAGTTGTGCTTTTAAGCTCAATCTCAGTCCATTTTGTACAGGATGGATCGCGCATGTGCCCCACACACACACAGCCACAACTTCCTACAACAGCCAAGACGGGTTAAGGCCTTTCGAACTGCAAAGTTGAGTTACGATAAAAACCAAGAAAAGATAGAAAGATAGTATACATTAATAAATAGTAAAAAGAGATATAGAAACCGAGCAATTGAAAAGATATGCAACTTCAATCACATACCAAAATCATCTTCCTCATGGCAAGTCAAAAATAAAAATAAAAAAGTATAGAAGTAAAGACGATAACTGAAACATCATTAGAAATGCAGTCAAAGTAGATATGAACAGTGTCAAACCTAATCGATTGCAGTCCCATGATTCACAGTGTAAAAATGAAAATAAACTCAAACTCCAGAAACACCGATATAAATTTAAAAAAAGTGATAAGATCCCATACTGTACAAAATTGATGTTGAAACTTTTTTTTTCTTTTTCTTCATTTCCTAAAAACACACTTTGTGAATAAAATCAAGCCGGATCAAGCCAAGGTTAAGAAGACTAAGCTGCAAACGAGTAACGACCAGATTCAAGTTCCTCAATTTGATTCTCAACAACATCATCGTCGTCATCGTCTTCAACCAACTCAATAGTGGCATATTTTATCAAATCCCACTTCCTCCAAAACAACGAACATTCTTCAGAATCTTCAGAATCAACATAGTCTTGCAAGTAATATTTAGCTTTGATAAGTCTATCCTTGAGTTGTTGTAACCTCACATTTGCAGGAACTTCTGAAACACGGCGAGTCATCGAAGGTTTCTTTGGTGCAGCATCTGCAGGAAAGTCACTGTCGTAATCGGTTATGCTTGTACTGACCGAAATTTCAGACTTGTAGCCTTCTTCCTCATCGGATGAAATGACGGATGCTGGAGTTTGTGGAATAGCGTTGCCTGCATCGTACCCATAAACTTCATCTTCGGCATAGGAAGTGGCATCACAGTATCTAGCCCAAGCTTCATCGATGGCACCAACCAAGTAATCAAAGCAGCGAGATCTAGCAGAAAAGTCTGAGTTTGGTAGGTAGTGTCTCAACTTTTGTGGTTGATCAACCTGTAGTGTTGTAATATTGGCAGGGTAAGTATTGTAGGAAGGGGAGGTTGTGATGTTAGGACCACAGCTTGATCTCTTGTTGTTAATCGAGCCAGACAATGAACGCGAACGGCCATACTGTTGATATCTTGATGCAGAGGAAGGTGTTGAAGCAACGGCATCGCTTTCAGCAGCATCATGTTCCTCTTCTTCATCGTCATCACTGTATTGGGCAACCGCCTTGCTTAGCTTCGAATCCAGAGGAGCTCCAGATAACGACTTTGTAATGTTTCTGTAATTTCTTCTTTGGTTCCTCAACCTGTTATTCCTTCTCAAGTTCAAACCAGGTTGTGAGACGTGTGATGAAGGACAATCGTCATCTGATGAATCATCATCACTTGATGAGTTTTGGTGAGCAACATCACGAACGTACAACAACTTGTTAGCAACAGGAGGCAACAGACAAGGTCTCTTAGCTTTGTTGTATGTGAGTGAAGCAGAGGAAGACTTTGAAGATGAATGGTTCTCCTTTTCCAGGTTTGACTGTGCGAAAGCACGCTTCAACGACAATGCCATGGTTGTGTGAGAAAAGGGGGGTTATGGGGTATATGTAGATGTGAAAGTGGGGTGGAGGGTGTAGGTGGGATAATATGGATAAAAAAACCAAAAAAAGTCGTGACCGGTATCAAAAAAGAATAGGTTGCCTTGATGGGTGTGGGAACTATTTTTCTGACACTGACTCAAAAACTGGCAGAACTGTTAGCTTATTTTCAGCAAGCTTCTGTTGACCAATGAGAATCCAGTGTTCGATGAACTGAACGAAACAACTAAGTAGTCCAGTTAGAAAAAAAGTGTGGTGTTAAAATTGTTTTTATATCAACAAAAGATAACAGGATTTTGGTAATGAAATCTTCTACTGCCGATATAATATTCAGCTAGATGATAACTTGGTTTAGTTGTGTAAGATGATGGTCTTATCAACTAAGTTGTTTAGTTACTTGAACTTGTGTGGTGTCCTTAAGTTCTAAAGTATGGGAATAAAAAGGAGTGGGGTGGCAAAAACCATAGTGAAATGGGAAAAAAAAACTTTTTCAAGAAGAGAAAGTGGTGGAAAGGAGTGATGGTGGAGACCGAACTGACAGGGTGGCGAAGGCAGAGTAAGAATAATTTAGAGAGTGGCCGACATTTCATCGTTTTTGCAGCACTTTTTGCAGCAACCGTGTATTAAGTGCCGGGTAACGCCCTGATTAATTGGGAATTTTACCCAGACATAGGTTGGTTGCCTTTCCTTTCTACGTGGCCTCTAAACTTTTCATTGCAGCACATTTACTACACTGTATTATGCTGTGCTGTACACTACTGGGCTTGGTGTATATAGCATAGGAACACCAACACCACACTACCAGCTTCAGCTTTTTAACCTCTACAAACAGACTCTATTTAACTATCCGTAAGCAGTGAAAAGTATATATATATATATATATATGAGCTATATGTTAAGATGGAGAGCCTGCTCTTTAATTATCATTGGTGCATCCAAACAGGAAGTTGGAAAGACAGTATAAGTAAGTGACTGAGTGAAACTGCGGCCCTTTACTTTGCCACTCTGTCTGTCACTTTTGCAACACCATTCGACTGATCGTCACCGCGTTGACGGCTGTGTGGGTGTGTTCAGTCTCTTTTCGTTCCTCCTCCCACTTTGTCGTATGCAAATGAGTAACTGGGAACGAAACGTTAGAAGGCAACAACTGTTCTTTCACCGTCTTGACAACGCCTTCACGCCGCACATTTATTGCACAGCCTTTCGATTATATCACCCTCTTTTGGCTAATACTCTCCTTATTATACTTTTATCAACTTAGAAGAATAAAAATACCATACAATTTACTCCCATTTGAAAGTCCAATAAATTGTTCTTCCGGTGGGCTATATGACATACAACCAGCATACTCAAATATCTAATTATCATAGATTCGATTGCTCTTGATATAATGTGCGATTTCGTCAAATGTCTTGCTCGTCCAATCTTTTTCTTTCCCATCAGAAGCAAGCTTCCTGATCTCAGATGAGCTAATCGCTAGAATATCATCGTCTCCATCAACAGCTACTATCTTCTCTCCCCATTTTTCAGCTGAGTGTTCTTCCTTTAGATTCTCAATGTATCTTTTCTGAAATTCAATGGAGTGAGATTTGTCCTCTCTAGTCAACACGAAGCAATCACAGGATTGAAAAAACCCTTTCAAAGCATCGGAAACGCTAGTTGGTAGATAATACTTAGGATCCATCATCCTAATCAACGTGTCAAATCCTAGCAAAAACGTAAACTTTAAAGGGTTATTGCCATTGATGAAATGTTCGTTCAACACGGCAGCCTTATCCATAAACAGAGACTTGTCGGTGATACCAACACCACATGATACACCCAAAGTATTGGTAATCTCATTGGCCAGATCATGCATCATCCGTAACCTATCTGGAAAGCTTGCTGGTTGACCGGATTGTTTGTCTGCGTTCTTCACCGAAAGGAGAAGTAAAACAGACTTGGTGTTTAAAGTACTGACCGTATGACCATTAGATGCATCAAAGTTATGTATTATGGACTTCATAATCAATGAATGATGTCCCCTATGGGGTGGATTGAATGAGGAATCTAAGATCATTAGACGTTGTGTCATAGGCAGGATGAATTGGTTCGTTGTATAGAGAAGTTTGAATGCTGGTTGCGGGGATTGCAAGAATGCAAGAAGCTCTTTTTCAAACATCCTGGTGTATCTGATTTGTCTAGTAATATTGATGCAACTGAAGAGAGAAGCTTCCCTTCTGATTTGTTGACTATTTAAAGAGTGAAAGTGAAAGGGGGGGTGGCAATCTAACTTAAGTTTCGAGTGAAGTGGAAATCACATCTCTACGGTAGTAGTAATCATTTCATTCCAATGTAGTCTAGTTTATCCGTGCGGCGGATTGAAGTGCATAAAGGCTGTGCTCTGCGGATTAACTAACTGACTACCCCATGTGCTATCATCTTTCATATACTTCTAACTGATTTTATTTCAATCCTAATTCGCTACCTACTGCTCAACTTCTAGAGTAAACCAAAACACTTATACAGGTATTGCTTGCTAAACGTGAATCTTCAAATTGTTCGGTTGTTAGTCACTCCAGCATCATTATGCCAGTTACGGTGGTGGCCTTACTATCCTTATTGTATGCGCATAACTTGACTTTAAATGGATCTAATTCTATATAGGAATCAACTTCAAAGAGAAGCAGAAAAACAGATTAATTTGAGGAGAAGTGAGGAGAAGAGATAAAACGATAGTCAACTGTCCGGAAACCAGTTCGAATTTGGTAAGGTCAGTTCATGACTCGAGTAATGATAATAATGATGATGATGGGTGTTTGTGGGTCTTTATTAAGCAACAACTCTTGACCAGTCACTCTCGACGTCACCGTATTGTAACTCGGCAATCCAGTTGGCAATATTTTTCGTCAATGGGCCACTCTGTTCACCTGGAAGCAATGGAACTTCAATATCGACACCTTCGTAACCAATGGCCTTGATAGGCGACACGACAGCAGCGGTACCCGAACCAAATGCTTCGTCTAGTTCACCCTTGGCAGCCCTATCACGGATTTCGGTAATTGTGCAGTATCTTTCGCTAATTTCCCATTCATCTTTACTTAATCTTTCCCTTGCCAAACTTAAAATGGAATCTCTAGTGATACCTTCCAAAATGGTACCGTCCAAAGGAGCAGTCACCAACTCCTTCTTACCAGTCTTTGCATCTTTAAAAACAACAAAGAAGTTCATGGTACCAACTTCAGTAACATTCTTTTCTGGACCGAACAACCACAGGTTCTGTTGGTAACCTCTTGAGGCGGCTTCCAATTGGGGCTTGATACATGGAGCATAGTTGGCACCCAACTTCTTATCACCAACACCACCTGGCCATGCTCTCGTGGCGTAATCTGTAGCTTCAAGTTTGACGGCCTTGAAACCTGTCTTGTAGTATGGACCAACTGGTGATGCAATCACGTACAATAGAGCCTTATCTGGAGTTCCGACACCTAGACCGGCAGTGGTACCGATCATGGTTGGTCTCAGGTACAAAGAATAACCACGTCCTTCAGGAATGAAGGACTTATCCAACTTCAAAAGTTCACCCATCAATTTGATTAGCTCTTCTTTATCGAAAGAAGGTAAACAGATTCTTTCTGCCGATTTGTTCATTCTTTCCATGTTCTTGTCTGGTCTGAACATTCTCACCTCACCTTTGGAACCCTTGTAGGCCTTCAAACCTTCAAACAGTTCGAAGGAGTAGTGGAAGACACATGCGGATGGGTCCAAAGACAAGTTACCGTACGGTTTGATCTCTGGGGCCGCCCAACCGGTAGATTGGTTCCATTCGATGGTGAGCATATGGTCGACGAACGATTGGCCAAACACCAACTGATCATTTGGAAGTTTGGTCTTTGGGGTTGTTGTCTTGGTGATGATCAACTTTGAGGCATCTAGAGGTGCTATTTGTGATGACATTCTGGCCAATGGTGAACGTAGGGGACCTGCACGACTTGATAAGAGTGATCTTTTGATTGAAGAAAACATTTGGAGAAGTAAGAACACTGTTTTTACTTGTGATGATTTTTCCTTTTTAATGAGGGTGAAAAGTTTTGTTCAATTTTTAAGCTGCTATTGAGAAAATAGGGCGTTCAAGCTTCGGGTACTAGAATGGTTAGCTTCAAGCGAAAAAAAAAACGTAGAATGATTATCCAGTGCTGTCTATTAGCCAAGAAGCCAAAAACGAGGAGTATTTAGGCTCTTTTTATTGAACGAAAACACACAGCTGTTGAAAAAGTGCCGTGAAGTGTACATTGGAGGATGCTTGATCTACCATGACTCACCCACCACCAACAGCGGCCTCGAGTGGAGGGCAAGACACCGCGAGATCTCAGGGACAGGTAGAGGAGCTACCGGGCACGGGCCATGCTCCACCGGGCGGGCCCTTACATATTCCCACCCACGAAAGAACCTGTGTCCGTCAGTAGGCGCTAACACCTGCCGTGCCGTGCCGTGTGATGGCGCTCAGTCTAAGTCTACCCGAAGTTTCATGCTAGTACTGAGGCAGGCAATAGGCAACTCGGTTTTAAGCGGTGCCCAGTTATTCATGAGTCACGCCGGTACAGGCAGGACAGACTCACTGACAGACACACTACGATACACCGACTCTAAAGAGATCATAGGGAAGGGAAGAAACATGTCCTAGCTATGAGACAATTCAAGACGATCGTGACTCATCTTTGGCATTAATCAGTTTCTGCTAAGGTTCGAAAAAACTCTGCTAGCCCCTTCAATCGTCAGATGATAAAGTTTACTCATCACCAGAAGGATCACCAGTAGGTATCCTGCTGTACTGGAGCTCAAGTTAAAGTTCGCCTTCCTGGCAGTCATCGTAGTGATAAGTGAATGCAAGTAGATGGTGATGGTGGCATTTACTTGGCTATTAATAATGACAGCTTCTCTGTAGAATGTTCCAGTCTGAAGGTTCTGCCTCATAAAACCAATCGCAACCATTGCTTTATCGACGAGAGAATCTCCGTATCAATGACTCATTTCTTTCTGGAGATAGACGCACTGAAGCCAGGCAAACTCTGATGAAAAAAAAAAACGAATCTGAAGAAGAGCCAACTAAAAATCATTATTACTTCATGATAAGAGGGAGTAAGTTGTCGTGCGAGTGAGAGAGGTCATAATCTGAGGAGCGATTACTCCATCCAAGTCCTTTCGATACTGTAAATTTGAAATGATAGAGCGTTTCATAGCTGGATGCTTGAGGAAGGATGAACATTTGTTTGGAATTGACCCTCTTGCTACCCATTCCATATCAACTTTGATGGCTTGATGGGACCGATATGAGAGTTCCCATCTTGGAGATAACTCAGCTTGACGTTGATGATTTCAATGTTCAAGGCTAATACGACAGGGTGTATTCACTATAGAGGGTAAGCTGTTTATTGAGATCGTACACAGTTGATCCAGTTCAAATATCATGTAACGTCTTTTGATGGGGTGGAATGGTATATGAGGAATACTCTGTGAAATTCCCCGGACTATATATATACATGTACCCAGCCAGATGCCCCTTGATTTCTTGCAACATCGAAACAGATTCCTTGAAATGGCAACACTACCGAATGTGGGGCTGAACGAGAAAGGTTAAATTTCTGTCATGGATCGATCGATGATGGGCTTCTCCCAGATAACCCCACAGACAGGACCACACTCATCTTCATGTTCCATCGCTCAACCAGCAGATTCTCATGTGACGTTTATTGGCTTTACCAACCGGAAAATCAATAGGACACTATCAAGTATACTACTGTACAGTACAGTGCATATAGAGCATATAAGCTTTGCATGCATGACTTCCTCAATTCTATTGTGCATTGCATAATGTTTGCTCCACTTTTATTTATTCATCTTTTGAAATACTCGGGGGCAGTACCTAGTGACGCTAGCCTCCGAGTCTGTGGGTTGTTGTTTACTATGAATGTAACTCCCTTGATACGCTCCGGTGATTGTGAACATTATCTGGATTCGGGGTTGTAATTTGGCGTTCGACACTGGGGTACAAAAGAGATGGTATCGCTTCTTATTTTATACCTTCCTTTCTTTAATCTATAGTTTCAATTACTCCTCGATTATTTCGGCAAATATTACATACAATACATAATAAACTATCATCATGTCATCATCAAAGCAAACCGTTGAAGTCACAGACTCGTTGGCAAAATCGGAAATTAGAATCGATCCTTTCAGAAAGATTGCGAAGGTCGATGACAAAATATACTCAGGTTTCCTAGAACATATGGGCCGTTGTATCTACAACGGTATTGTGGATTACGACACACCAAACGCACCAGTCAATGAGTTGGGTTACAGACTAGATGTTTCCCAAGCCATCAAAGATCTGGAGATGCCTGTTGTCAGATGGCCAGGAGGAAACTTTGTTTCATCATACCATTGGATCGATGGTGTTGGTCCAGTCGAGGACAGACCAAGAAGGCCAGAGTTAGCATGGTTGGGTGAAGAATCTAACAAGTTTGGAACCGATGAGTTCATCGAATGGTGCAGATACATGAACGTTGAGCCATACTTCTGCTTGAACATGGGTACAGGTACCTTGGATGAAGCATTGGGCTGGATCGAGTATTGTAACTCGGACAGAAACACATACTACGCCAACCTCAGAAGAAAGAATGGGCACGAAAAGCCATACAATATCAAGTACTGGAGTTTGGGTAACGAGGTTTGGGGGCCATGGCAAGTTGGTCAGATGACCAAGGAAGACTACTCCAAGAAGGCATTCCAGTGGGCTAAAGCTATCAAGTTGCTTGACCCAACAGTCAAGCTAATTTCATGTGGTAACAACGGTCATGACGATTGGGACAGATATGTTACTAGTGAATTGTACAACATGGTGGATATGCATTCCATCCACATATACACAGCCTCTGAGGATTTCCACAAGAATGTTATGACTCCTGGTGCTGCAGAAATTGCCATTCAGATTACAAGCAGATTGTTTGAGTTGGCAAGGATTGGCGGAGCCCCACAGTCTCACTCAGTCGATGGTACCCATTCTATTAAGGAGCCTGTGAAGATTTGCTTCGACGAATGGAACGTGTGGAACCCAAGAAGAGCTGATGGTTTTGATGGTGCTGAAGAGAAGTACACTTTCAGTGATGCGATTGCTGTTGCTTCTTGGTTGAACGTCTTCGTCAGACAGTGTGAGTCTTTGGGTATGTGTAACATTGCTCAATTGGTCAACGTGATTGCTCCTATCATGACCGACAAGGATAAGATGTTTTTACAGACCACCTACCATCCATTGAGATTGTTTTCCAACAACATGAAGAACGGTAGTGCTTTGAACTTGCACGTCAAGAGTCCTGTTTACAGTGGTAAGACTGGATTTGATGCTGCTGAGGGATACCTCACCTTTGTGAGTGAGATTGACAATCAGATGCCATTCCTTGACTGCTCGGCAGTGGCCAGAGATGACGAAGACGCTATATATCTTGCTGTTGTCAACAGGTCGGAAACAGAGGATGCTACAACCAAGATTGTCTTCCCTGATGATGGTCACAAGATAAAGTCGATCAAACAATGGGAATTGTACCATGATGATATCACTGTTAGAAACACCATTGATGATCCTGAAAGAGTTGTTCCTGTGGAGTCGGAGCTTGACATTGAACCAGGTTTCAAGTTTGAATTGGAGTTCAAGAAGCACTCTTTCAAACTGATCAAATTGTCATACTAAATGAGACTAGTGTCTCCAATACTATTATATACCATGCCTTATATATATATATGAACGCATTTACTTACTAATGTTGTGTATACTCCCATGAATATTCTTAGTAACAATACGTTGACGAAAAGCATTCTAATCATAGTTAGCAGAATCATACAGCGTAATCGGTTATCGAAAAGTTTGTCCATAACTAACTACTAGTGTTCCCATATGGGTTTTCTATCACGACAAATCTTCTGTGACAGGCACATGGGCATGCAAAAAGTACCACATTTATTTTTCAGACTTCTTTTTCTTTTTTTTCATAGCATACCTTTTTCCTTTTTCCATTATTTCTCTATATGACTTCGTATATATTACACTATATAGTATATATTTTATATATATATAAATCCGTGTCTGTCATTGGTATCCAGTTCAAGGAATCATTTAAAAGACATTAAAAATCGATGAGGGTTATCAACAGAAAACTAAAAAATTGAGTGTTAGATCAATTAATTGTTTCTCTGATCGGTTAACAACGCCCTGGGTTGGATACCAAAACCAGCCGCGGATCTATATATATATAGCATATATATTATATAGAGGTAATGTGGAAAAGGTATTTTATAGAGAAAACACGACACAGTAAGAGAATAGCTCGGCACAAACAGTCAGGGCACTCTATCAAAGAATGTGAACTTTCAAAGTTTTCGTTTCGACGTTGTCCGACGGGTCAGCGAAAAAAACCCATCGATTTTTATCGTTTAAACATCCTGGGCTCGATACCCAAACAAGATAAAGATTTATATAGAGCCTGGATACTTTAAAGATAACTAATGAACAAGAAAACTCCTTCCATTGAATAATGTATAGAAGTTAAACCCTGAACTACACTGCTCACTCAGATAACTAATGTACTACGACGTTTTCTAAATCACCAAGCTATTTGAAATTAAAATGTGGTGGGATTACGAAAAATTAGATAACAGTGATCAAAATCACTTTTCAGTAACGGATGCAGTGTACTCGACGTGTCCAACAGTCTGCTTTGACTCATTGAGAGCCTCAGTTCTCTTTGTGTATCCACTCTTGTATGAGGCCCATTTTCTAGCCGGGATACCGGCGTCGAACATTTCGTCAATCTCTTCAAACGACCTGCCAGCTGTTTCCGGCAAATAGAAGTAGAAAACGGCAATGGAAATGACAGCAGTACCAAGGAAGATGAAACTAATGCTTGATCCCATGTTGGCCTGGTCTGGGTTAAACATGAATGGCAAGACAAAAGCCCACATGCATTGGAAAGCATAGTTGACAATGTTACCAATAGCGTTCGTCTTAGCTCTCAAAACGACGGATGAAATCTCCGCAGACAAAACATAAGGAATCAAACCAATACCAATGTTGTAGAAGTAATTGTACATGGTAATGAAGGCAGCAGCGGCAGTCATGGCACTTGGGTTTTCTGTCTTTAGACCGGTACACGCGAATAGGAGATTCAAGACAGCCAAGGAACAGATACCGAACAATGCCAATGGACGACGACCAAATCTATCAACAATGAACCATGAAGAGATAACACCTGAAACGGCTAGGGCTTGACCACCACAACTCAACTGGTAAGATTTCTTGGTGGAGTAACCTGCTAGTTGGAAGTAGTAGGTGGAGTAACTATTGACAAACGTCAAACCGCACATGGATTGCATCATGAAAGTGAAAGATAGTAGCAAGGTTCTTCTCAAGTTGGTACCCTTGAAACAATCAACGTAGGAGGATTGGTTACTTGAAAGCTCGTTAGATTCCTCGACGGTAATCTTCATGATAGCATATTGCTGTTGGGAAATGTTTTCATCTTGGAAGATCTTCTTGATCTCCTTTGTGGCCTGAACGTCCTTACCTTTTTGAATCAACCAGTATGGTGACTCTGGGATGAATGGTAGAATTAACATGGTGGTACCAGAGAAGGCCCACTGGGCAATAAATAGAGCTCTGTAGGACATACGGTCGGTGTAGGCACTGGTGGTGTTGTTGATCAAGTAGCAGGTGAATGGTCCAATGGCTAGTGACAACGCACATAAAGCCGAGGAGATACCTCTTAAAGCCAAAGGAGCAATCTCACCAACGTATGAGGTACAGAGGGTAGTCATACCTCCCAAGACAAAACTGTTCAAGAACTTACCAGCAAAGAAGATCTGAATGGTAGTTGCGGAGAACTCAATACCAATGAAAGCCATCGTAAGCACGACAGAACCAAAGAGCACCCATTTTCTACCAAATCTGTCACCAAAAAAGGAACCACAAATGGCACCAATAGCGACCGCACCGATTGGACCACCACTGATGGCAGACTGCCACTGACCATCTAAGACCCACTCATCACCAGCAGCGTAATAGTAACCAAAATCTTCTCTAAATTGAGGAATAGCAACAACGATACCACCAGTTTGATTTTCGAAACCAACCAAAATTAAAGACCAGATCATAACCAAAACATAAGCAAACGAACGTGGGTATGCCTTTATTGCTTGCCATCTTGTTAGGTTATGTTCCACTTCCTGTTGAGCCTCAGATTGTTCACGAAGGTGATCTTTGACCTCATCAACATCGTTTTCGAGAATATCAACGCTTCTAGCCTGGGACTGGATATTTGCTTCGTCAGACATCTTATAGTTTGTATATTATTTGATATTTGTTTAGTAGCTTATGATGTACTTAGTCAACTGTGCAGAACTATTATACAGTTTGAAAAATCTTGGCTCGAGGGTGCTCCTTGGCTTAGTGTTGAGAACATGTATCAATCAAAGAGACATCACCCGCTATTTAAATAGGAGTCTTTCAAAAAAGATATTAGGGCTCCCGAGTGGTTCTCCAGAAACATAGCCAGAGAACACAATGGTATGTTTCACTTTGCAAGATAGTAATCAGTTGATCATGCCTTTGACACCACCAGAATAAAGCTTATAATGACTGCTGGATCTATTTTACATTGAAGTTAGGAGAGTGTCACCGCGCACGGCTTGTCAGCCATCCAAAATTTTGGAGAGAAAGCTACAGCCACATTGCCTGATTCATAAGTTAATAATAAGGTAAGACTGCCGAATGTGGGGTTGAAAAGAATCGTATAGCTTTCTGTGGTAGGATAAAAAATAAAATCGGACGTTTGTATTGCCATAGATATCCCCGACTACAGGTACACCTCCTCCTAAGGTGGTATCGGCCTAGCGACAATTTTTCATGCGACCTTGACGCTGTATCGCGCCGTATAAACAAATGTACATGCTACTAAGAAAGTGATTCACAAAACACTATGAACATACACTACCAACAGCAACCTCACAAAAACTATACATTCAAGGCAGAATGATGTTTCATGATATAAACACATTCAATATTAACAATGAAAATGTGTCAGACATCAAAATAGAGTATTAAAGTTAAATCTATTAACTATGGTTTTATATACTTTAAGTTAGTCAGATTTAACAAACTTAAGACTTCCACTGGATCCAACTTCGGACCATAATTATCCACCTTTTACATTCTTACTATTCTCTTTTATCATAGATCATTATATACAATAATAAACATATATATTACTATCAGGTTTACTTAGGGCAATCTATTCCAATATTACCATGCCAGACACCAAGAACACTGCCGAGCTACACCTAGACTATGGGAATGGGCAAATCACCTTACTCTATAGTGCAGTGCATATTTCTTGCCCTCTTTTTTTAACCGATCACACATACGGTCTCTTTGGGATAGGTAGTTGTTGGTGACGTAATAGGCAGCGGAACTGTACCGTTGCCATCCTTGGGCACATTCTGTTTTTTTTTCGACCTGTTGTTCAAGGAGGTTAGCGCCAGGGCTACAAAAGAGATAATATCCCTTTTCGATTCACATGATCTTCGTAATTCAGTTTTTGTTCAAAAGGTGTCGGTTGCTGCTGGATTCTTAGAGAATATTACATGCAGTATACAGTGCAGAACACTTCGAAATATCATTATACCATCATAGACCGTTGAGGTCACAGAATCGTAGCCAAGATTAGAGCTTGAAATCGATCCGTTCAGAAGAACCGCAAAGGTTGATGAAGAAATATGCTCAGGTTTCCTAGAACATATTTGCCGTTGTATATACAACGGTATTGTAAATTACGACACACCAAACGAGTTGTTTCTGCGGAGGCTGAGCTTGACATTGAACCAGGTTTCAAGTTTGAATTGGAGTTCAAAATTTCAAAGTTGTCTTACTACTAAGTCAAGTGAGCAGATAATCCCCATCATCCCCATTTATACTGTACGTATTATGTTAATCATCTCTAAACTTTTTAAAGTATAGAAAATGCCTATGAAATATTGGGAAGGACTATAGATTCTGTCTACGTTTTGACTTTTCCATGTTACTCTTCCAATCGACGTCTCCATTACAATCCTTAAAGCCTCGAAGAAAACCAGGTTTTAGTAACCACCACTGCTGCACTCATCTAATCTAGTGCAAACAAACCATTTTGCTTACATAGCTCATTTACAATGCAACGGCGATTTCAGCGTTTTTAAATCATCAACCTATTTGAAATTAAAATAATAAGTGGCGTGAATACAAAGTTTAAATAACAATGATCAAAATCATTTTTCAGTAAGGGATGAGACATACTCGACGTGTCCAACAGTCTGCTTTGACTCATTGAGAGCTTCAGTTCTCTTTGTGTATCCACTCTTGTATGAGGCCCATTTTCTAGCTGGAAGACCAATGTTGAACATTTCGTCAATCTCTTCGAACGACCTGCCGGAGGTCTCTGGTAAAAAGAAGTAGAAGACAGCAATGGAAACGGCAGCAGTACCCACAAAGATAAAACCAATAGTTGCTCCCATGTTGGCCTGATCTGGGTTAAACATGAATGGTAAGACGAAAGCCCACATGCATTGGAAAGCATAGTTGACAATGTTACCAATGGCGTTAGTCTTAGCTCTCAACACGACGGACGAAATCTCTGCAGACAAAACATAAGGAATCAAACCAATACCAATGTTGTAGAAGTAGTTGTACATGGTAATGAAGGCAGCAGCGGCAGTCATGGCACTTGGGTTTTCTGTCTTTAGACCGGTACACGCGAACAGAAGATTCAAGACAGTCAAAGAGCAGATACCGAACAATGCCAATGGACGACGACCAAATCTATCGACAATGAACCATGAAGAGATAACACCTGAAACTGATAGAGCTTGACCACCACAACTCAACTGGTAAGATTTCTTGGTGGAGTAACCTGCTAGTTGGAAGTAATAGGTGGAGTAACCACTGACGAAAGATAAACCACACATGGATTGCATCATGAAAGTGAAAGATAGTAGCAAGGTTCTTCTCAAGTTGGTACCCTTGAAGCAATCAACGTAGGAGGCTTTGTGACTTGAAAGTTCGTTAGCTTCCTCGACAGTAATCTTCATGATAGCATATTGCTGTTGGGAAATGTTTTCATCTTGGAAGATCTTCTTGATCTCCTTTGTGGCCTGAGCGTCCTTACCTTTTTGAATCAACCAGTATGGCGATTCTGGGATGAATGGCAGAATTAGCATGGCGGTACCAGAGAAGGCCCATTGGGCAATAAATAGAGCTCTGTAGGACATACGGTCGGTGTAGGCACTGGTGGTGTTGTTGATCAAGTAGCAGGTGAATGGTCCGACGGCTAGTGACAATGCACATAAAGCCGAGGAAAGACCTCTTAAAGCCAAAGGAGCAATCTCACCAACGTATGAGGTACAGAGGGTAGTCAAAGCTCCCAAGACAAGACTGTTCAAGAACTTACCAGCAAAGAAGATCTGAATGGTAGTTGAGGAGAATTCGATACCAATGAAAGCCATCGTAAGAACGACAGAACCAAACATGACCCATTTTCTGCCAAATCTGTCACCAAAAAAGGAACCAGCGACGGCACCAAGAGCCACGGCACCGATTGGACCACCACTGATGGCAGACTGCCACTGACCATCCAAAACCCACTCATCACCAGCAGCGTAATAGTAACCAAAATCTTCCCTAAATTGAGGAATGGCAACAACGATACCACCAGTTTGGTTTTCGAAACCAACCAAAATCAAAGTCCAGATCATAACCAAAACATAAGCAAATGAGCGTGGATATGCCTTTATTGCTTGCCATCTTGTTAAGTTATGTTCCACTTCCTGTTGAGCCTCAGATTGTTCACGAAGGTGATCTTTGGTCTCATCAACATCGTTTTCGAGAATATCAACGTTGCTAGCCTGGGACTGGATATTTTCTTCGTCAGACATCTTATAGTTTGTATATTATTTGATATTTGTACAGTAGAGTGTATGGTCTACTTGTAGTGTTGTGAATAGAAAACGTTTTTTTTGAGTTATGATTTGATATTTTGGAAGGTGTCTCTTAAAGCGAGATCTACCACTATTTATATATGAGTTATGGATACAATGGTTCCCCAGAATCATACACCGGAGAGTACAATGATGGGTTCTACCTTGTAAGATAGACAACCGAGTGGATCAATAATGCATCCACAATCATAGTTGTGTGTGGCTGAGGATGACTCTGCCTGGGACCCTCCAATTTCAGCGTACAAATTGGAACGTTGTCCCGCGTCCAAATTGTCAGCCACTCATGTATAATTATGGGGAACAATAGCCGCAATGCCTCTTATTAAGTGGGGTAGAGATTGCTTTGTGCATACTTTTGCCATCAGCGTAGAGAGCGTGGCCAGCAGCTAGCTAGCTAGCTATACACTCACTACAAGCCCTTAACTATATGACGGGATAATGTTTATTTTTTTAGACTGAACAGGGGTGTGTTATGATACCCCTCCGTTTGAAACCAGAAATTCAAACAAACAGACACGAATGTCAATTTGAAAACTTAAATTGGGCAAATTCATCTACTGTTTCTATTTAGCGAAGCACCAGAATCTATGAAAACTGTCAACCCATCAACAATCCCAACAAACAGAGAAGAAGCAAACGGCGGTATGATCATTACCTTCCCCGGAATTTTGAAGTTCCCAACAATCAGGCGTGCATCATCGAGCATCAGGCATGCTTCTGCTTAATCCAACACGAGAACGTGTTTCTCAAAGCGAAGTTCTCGATCTCAAAAGTAAGGTGGCGGAACCACAGCCATGCCTATCTACATCTATACCGGTACACCTTAGAAATTGACTCCTGCTGCACACTTGTTACAATGTTTCAGCCAGCCAATTCAAAAAACGAGAAGGAGGAACGGTCGATGACTATTTTATGAAACAAGAGGATATATGGGAATGGGTTCTCTTGGCATTCATTATACTGCTGAAGGTTGTATGGCAGGGAGTACAGCACCGCGTACGTACAATGCGATTCACCAGGGATGTGCGCACACCGCTGGCCAGACAGACGCACCCCAACGAGGAAGATTTCTGATGATCGCATGTTTCATGGAAACCGGGGATTCAAAAAGTGTAACATTTATCCGCCTGCTTTAGACTGACGCACATTAATTATGCGAATGTCTGCGGGGGGTCTGCATACGTCTGTCTAACTTCATTTTTTCATTTTTTTGATTCCTAATTTTTGGCATGTTGATGATGACGGCAGAGGTTTGTGATTGTTTTCATGCTGCTTATGCTGGCAACCCAGGGAAGGTAAGCTCTTACGGTAGGTCTCATAAAATCCGGGGAACTTGTAATAGTAACATGTCTTTATTGATTCGAGCTTTTGCCCGCCAATTCGAAAAGCTGGGGTGCAGATTCGTCTGTAGTGACAATATTTAACCTAGCTTACTACACTTGCACGATCAACTTTTGCTTAGGCCGATGACTAAGGGGCACACCCCATATGGTTTGTGTTTTACCAACTGGACCTTTTCTTATGAGAGACATTAGAAAAGATGTAAGCACACATCACAGGAATCCACTCCGGAGACCCAAAGAACATAGTCAAAGCCAATCCAATAATCCTACCCAGCTTGTCCGTTCATACAATATTGTACAGCTTACACTTGGGCGCGGGTCCCATGTGTTGTCGGTGAGAAATGCATATGGTTTTCTTTAGTGAAGCACCCTTATTCATAGCATGGGGGCATCACATATAGTCTATTTACCACTATGCTGGGGAATAGGAAGAGGCTTGAAAGCTATAATGATGATGATGATTACGATAAGTGACTTCGGGGCAATGATGAAGTCTCGGAGAATGTAGTGTGCTACTGAGGGGCAGTCTGAATTGTAAAATTTGGGGGTGAAAAAGTAGTGAGGTTGAAGCCAAAGAAGAATAAACGTATGCTTTATCCCTGCCGGCATGCATTGTCGGCCATTGCGGACAGCCGCTCATCTCTCCACCGGGGATTTATCCTTCCGCTCATGGGCGGCTTTCTTTCCATATGCACGTCCACAATGCTCTACATAGATATATGTAAATGTGAAAAGTATGAAGCACCAGACCGCCCTCAAAGAGCTGCTGAGTCTTGCGAAAAAACCACACGGTCACTTAATAGAAGGTGGTGTACACTTGATTTGGCCCAATAAATCAGTTTGCGGGGTTGTTGCTGTTGTTGGAAGCATCCAAAAGAGCATGTGGAGAGATATCCATACTCGTGCAGGCCACAGAGCAGAAGGACACGAAGAACTGATTAATTGTCCTACTCAATCAGCCTTTTAGACATTGCAGAAGGAGACGGGGAAAGAGAAGGTGGACCGTTTTCCATTTGCGCCATAAATTAATTGCCTCTCACATCTAGATGGAACGGCAGAATGCAATCTGGCAACTCCCATACGGATCACCACCAATTAAAGAAAGAGACAGATAGGCCGGCCAGCAGACACTGCCTGAAAAACTGGAGACAGCCCAGAGCATAAGCCGCTCGTTGGACATGACGAACCGGAGTTGTTACATCAGATGCAATCTGCAATCTGCTGTGCCGCTCCCACACACAGAGTATCGGACATTGACCCCAACTTCACTTCAACTTTCGTCAAACAAGTTGCTCTCCATCTTCAAAGACACGGACCATTTCTTTTCGACAAAAAAACACAACACACTAATGTTCTTTTCCTTCAGTAGCTTGTGAAACTAGATTAAGACTTTAACTTACCACTGGACTTGCTTTAAAACACAATAAACGAGTATACAAAAAAAAAACAATAATCATGAGCGAGTCATTCAATGTTGAAAAACTACTCACAGAACTTACCGTCAAGGAAAAAGTGAAGCTTTTGTCCTTGAAAGACTTCTGGCACACGGCCCAAGTTGAAAGACTAGATATCCCATCCATCCGTTTGAGTGATGGTCCAAATGGTATCAGAGGTACCAAGTTTTTTAGAAGTTTGCCATCGGCCTGTTTTACAGCCGGTACCGGTCTAGGTTCAACTTTCAATACTGAGCTTTTGGAAGAGGCAGGTAAATTAATGGCCGAGGAAGCATATCATAAAGGTGCACATGTCATCTTGGGACCGACCTGTAACATTCAAAGGGGTCCTCTTGGTGGTAGAGGGTTTGAATCCTTCAGTGAAGATCCATACTTATCTGGTATTGTCTCAGCTAGTATCATCAATGGTATCCAAAGTAAGGGTATTGCTGCGACTATCAAACATTTTGTCTGTAACGACTTGGAAGATGAGAGAAACTCAATTGATGCAATCGTTTCAGAAAGGGCATTGAGAGAGATTTATTTGTTGCCTTTCCAACTTGCATTCAAACTTTCCAATCCTAGATGTGTCATGAGTTCATACAACAAGGTCAATGGTGAACACGTCTCACAATCCAAAAAGTTGTTGAATGATATTATTAGAGAAGAATGGGGATGGGACGGATTGGTCATGTCTGATTGGTTTGGTGTTTACTCTTTGAAGGATTCATTGGATGCAGGTTTGGACTTGGAGTGTCCAGGCTACCCATTGATGAGAAAGCATGATTCATTGATACATGCCATTACTTCGAGGGAGATCAGCATGAGTGTCATCGATGAAAGAGTCCGTAATGTTTTGAACTTGGTCAAAGATAGTCTAAAAACTGGTATCCCTCAAGATGTCCCTGAAGACTCAGACAACAACACGCCTGAGACATCGGTATTTTTGAGAAAGTTAGCGAGCGAGGCAGTTGTATTGTTGAAAAACGACAATTCATTCTTGCCATTGAAGAAGTCCGAGAAGGTTGCTGTTATCGGTCCTAACGCCAAGAACGCCAGAATATTCGGTGGTGGTTCTGCATCGCTAAACCCATACTATGCCACTAATATTTACAGCAGTGTTGCATCCAAGTTGGACCAAACTCCAATCCATGCCGAAGGTTGCTTGCTTGAGAAAAGCTTGTTAGACCTTGGTGCGGTTTCCACCTACAAGGGGCAAAAAGGGATCTACTGTAAGGTTTACAAAGAGCCAGTTGGTACTCCAAACAGAACCTTGCTGGAAGAATTCCCATTGACCTCATGCAGAGCACATCTTTTTGATTATATTGCTCCTGGAGTTACCGACAGATTGTTCTACATTGACGTCGAGGGTGAATTTACCCCAGAAGAGGCTGGTGAGTACGAATTCAAGGTTAGTTGCCTAGGTACTCTTCTATTCTTTATCAACGATGAATTATTTATCGACGATAAGACCAATCAGAAGTTAGGACATGCAGCCATCGGTGCAAGCACTCTAGGTGAAACCAAATCAATTGTTCTAGAGAAGGGTGTTCCAATCAAATTCAGAATGGAGTTTGGTTCCGGTAAAACGTTCACCCTAGACACTTTAGACTTGGTCAGTTCTAATGGTGGTGGTTCATTTGATGTCTCTGTCATGCGTAAGACTAAAGAGAGCGAAAGAATCGCAAATGCCGTTGAAGCTGCCAAGGGTGCCAATAAGGTTGTCCTATGTGTCGGAACATCTTCTGAATGGGAAAGTGAAGGTTTCGATAGACCTGATATGGATCTACCTGGTGCCCAAGAGGAATTGATCAAGGCTGTCTTGGAAGTCAACAAGAATGTTGTTGTTGTCAATTTGTCTGGTACACCAGTCACCATGCCATGGATCGATGAGGTTCCTGCTTTGGTTCAAGGCTGGTTCAACGGTATGGAGAGTGGTAATGCTGTTGCAGATGTTCTATTTGGCGATGTCAATCCTTCCGGCAAGTTGAGTTTGACCTTCCCAAAGAAGAATGAGGATAACCCTGCCTTCTTCACCTTCAAGTCAAACAACGGTAAGGTTGTTTATGGCGAAGACGTTTACGTTGGTTACAGATACTACGAGAAGAGTAAGATGGAGCCACTCTTCCCATTCGGATATGGATTGTCTTACACATCGTTCACCTTTAATGAACTTTCTGTTGTCATTGAAGCCGAAGAAATTGTTGCATCTGTTGAGATTACAAACAGTGGTAAGCTTGCTGGTCAAGAGGTTGCCCAACTGTACATTGCTCCTCCAGCAACCACAACCGCCGTTCAAAGACCACTGAAGGAGTTCAAAGGTTTCCAGAAAGTTAGTCTACAACCAGGTGAGTCTAAGACAGTCACTATTAAGGCACCATTGAAGTATGCTTGTTCATACTTTGACGCTGAGCGTAACATGTGGAACCAAGAGAAGGGAGTTTACACTGCTATTGTTGGTAACTCATCCTCTTCCTCTGAGTTCTTGGAGCAAAAGTTCAGAGTTGAAGAGGCTCTACTATGGACTGGCCTATGATCTATTCATAAAGTTTAGCCCCTGTTTTCTTTAGTATAGCTTTTTACCGCATTTTGATTGATTTAGATATATACATAGAAAAAGATTAATTTTCTTTGCTTCCAACAATCTGTAAATTTGGCAAATATAGGATATGTATATTTCACCTGTTTGCCCGTCAGGTGCCTAAAATAGGACTCTATAGTACATCACGTGATGCACATACACGAGGTTATCTGTATGCGGAGGGCATGTGACCACCCGAGCCTGTCCCTACAACAATCACCACACAAGATCATCGCCATTTGGTGGACCAAGTAGGCTGTTTGAGGTCAAAACTGAAAACAATAAGATAGCAAGAAAAAGTAATATATGGCTTCATTAAAGTGATAATAACATTAGTTTTCGTAGATGTGTATAGCGTGCGAAGTAAAAGAGTGTAAGCGCTCGATCGAAGAAGATAAAAGAATGGATAAAACAGTGGATAAAAGAATACAAAAAGGTCAAAGGAAATGTTCAGTGTCTGGGGACGCTTCCAGAATAGGCTGGCGGAGGGTAAGATGGAAGTCCAGAATCATCATCATCAACATGTTGATGTTCACTACTCGCATAGGCAAGTCTCACATCTTCATTCCCAGTCACGCCGTCATGCTGCTCAGAAGCAGTATTCAAAGTAGTAGCAATACCAGGTCTCTCAATGGGCACTGTTGCCCCACCTAGTGGTCTGAAACAGTTTGGATCATCTGTGGCATCCATTTGATAACTGGGCAATTCATCATAATGGAATCGGCTCTCTGCATCGTGTGGACGTACGTTGAATTGAGAAAGCCCCGGTGCTGGTGTAGACTGTTGTTCCGTTGTGGTCGGCTTAACAGTTCCTCCCCTTCTCTTTTTGATACAGTTAATTATGACTGAGATTATTGCGAGTATGATCAAGGCTGCAAAGTAGATCACAAACGAAGAGTCTGTGCGTATGCTGTCTATTCTCATTTGAGATTGAGCCATTAGTTGTGGCTGTGGTGGTTGTGATGGCGGCATTGTGTTGTATTCTGCTTGTCCTGTGTATCTTATTGGAGGTTCATTAATTCGGTTGCTATGTATTCTCGATGAGGAAACATGCTCTAATTATTGTGGTATCAGACGAACTTTGATGATGAGGAGCGGACTAGATATAAGGAGCTTCAGGTGGATAATTTTTAGTGATACCTAAACGACCCGCTTCAATGCCCTCCAATTCTATCACAAAGCTTTGTTTGTTGTTGATGGGTGAGAGACAATACTTGGGGTAGAGGAAGAAGCTTGCGCCCCTTACATCTGTATATCCAGTGATCAAAACAAACTCATTTTCTGTTACTCTCTGGCTTCATCCAAATCAATTCAATGCTGAATTGATGCTAAAGTTGCGTAAAGGTAATCACATAACATTTAGATTTATTTTGAAATTATAAAAAGGAAACATAGGAGAAGACAAATGGGGCCCAAAGGAGAGACGCAAGGCTAGTCGCAGCTATTGCCAGTTGTCGATCCAGCCCAAATAGAGGAAAAGAGGCAAACAAAAAGGTCAATTAAAAGAGGGCACAAAAAATAAGAATACATAAGCAGTAAACGAAAAAGAAATAGAAGCAACTCAAAATATTTGTGCTACTAATGGGCCCAGTTGTTCTGTGTTTTTATCACATGCATCCGGTGTGCTGAGGTAACTGCGGCGAATAAAGCTCACCTTCAGCTATATCAGAAGAGTAAGATGGTGGCGAGGAGACAATTGTGTCGTTTGACTTGCCACCATAGTTTCCTGAGGATGGATTGACACCTCTCATTCTTTCCCAGTACCCACTATACCTTCTGATTCGAGCCTCAGGTGGAACTTGCAAAGTTGGTAGATCCATAAGAGGTGGCGCTCCACCAACAGTTGATGGAGGAGGGGGATAGGTGGTGGATGGCATAAATTCAAGAAAACCCAAGTTTGGATCATGTTGAATAATTTTTCCACCTCTGCTCTTAACCTTATTCTTGAAAACCCTGCTCGAAAGACAGATTGCGATAACGATCCCAACGATCATTATGACCGTGATGGTAATACCATAGATTTCCTGATTGGACCGAACTTTAGTCGATTCTGGGATGCTCTCAGGCGCCGGATCCACCACAGTTTCCTCTTGGTAGTGTTGAGTAATAGGAACGTCTTCTTCGTTTTTGTAAGGATTGTATGCAATGACAGTCATGTGAAGAAAAGCTTATAGAAAGACACGTTGTGACCTTTGGGAAATCGGTGTAATGGTTTCGTGATAGAAATGAGAGAAACAAACAAACATAAGAAAAACGTTAATTGAAACTTGCAATCAGTAGCTTCTTATAGTTTGTAGAGTGGCATCAGAATATCAAACAGATCCTGAACAGACCATGGAAAAAAGGGGGAGTAGTCCTCCTTTCCACTGGGGACTGGGCCGGTGCAAAAAGAATTACGTAAGACATGACAGCATATGCCCGTTCTGTTTAATTACCCGGATTGCAAAGGAATTTTTCACTATGCTTCCCGAGGCATCTGCAGGATTGGAGGAGGGGGGGGGATTAAGGGAAAAGACACCTCGCACCTCCTGCTACCGCCAAATTTTTCTATGATGTGCTCCCCTCCAATCAGTTTATCCCATAGCGTGGCCTTTAACTATGAATGTATGTGCTATGTCTGTACCACCACTACCGCGTGCCACCGGGGAATCACAAACGAGGGCTCTCTCCCCATCGTCTAACCCCTACCAATGCGAGCGAGACCTCTAACTTTCTTTCTTTCCACCTTTGATTCCTCTTTGTCAGTGTTGGCCATTTACCATCTTTCTCTCAGATGCCACTCATGAAACACCAACCAACCTCAATCATCTCTTCAAAAACCTGAAATTGATTATCTTTGGTAACCATCTCAATCTCAATTAGCTTTTAGTACACTAAACTCAAAGCTTTTGAATCTTGTTAGCCCCATCCACCAATTTTATCACACTTCACGGCACCTATTTTATAAATACATTTGATCATCAGTATTGTTCTGAGTTATTCTGAAATTATATAATAGTTTCCGAGATCATCAAAAAGAATACAGTCAGTCAGATTTTTTTCAGCCCCAAACACACTGCTGTCTTTTGTTAGATAAGGAATCAGACATCTGAAGCTCAACCGAGTAACACCAAAGTTTACATACTCCAACCATCACCACAATTTATAATGTCAGCTATCATCTCTTATGCACATGCTGCTGGAGCTCAAGTCGCCAAAGGAGAACACCTTAACGAACAAGAGGTCACCATTGAGCCTAGTGTTGCCAAGCTATCAATCGTTGAAAATGCGGAATCTTTAGAGACAAAGAACGAAAAATCAGATCCCATAGAGAACACTCCAGAGTCACAAGAAACTACTTCCCCTACCACTACTACTGCTGCTGCTGCAGGTGCCGAAAATATTGAAAAGAATTTGGATGAGGTGCCTGAAAAGACCAGTGACTCAACACTTCCAACTAAGGAGGATACTGCAAACACTACCACCACTACATCAAAGAAGGCGAAATTAGCACCTGCCCCAATACCATCCAACAACGTTTGGGGTGCAGCTCCAGCGGTCCCACAGGCGCTAGAGAACCCAATTGCAGAGTCCATAATACCGGAGCTAAGCAATGACAACTCGAACCTTGTTAAGGCTGCTAGCGGAAAAGAAAAATGGGTTCCATTTAAGGCTTCTGTTGTTCTTGCGACTAACAAACCTTCAACACATAAGGGTGCCGCCAGCAAGAAAAAGACCAAGAAGAAGACTGTCAATGGCTCAACAACCCCAAACGGTAAGGATTCTGAAAGCAACAAAGAGACTAAGAAGACTTATAAGAAACAACCTGCACAAAAATCTGAACAAAAGACCGAATCAAAGGACCACGAACTTAAGACTGAAGGCAAACAAGCCCCTAACGGCAATGAAAACCCTGTGGAAGCTTCTCTTGCTGCTGCTGCCGCTGCTAGTGCCACATCAAATACTTCACAACAGACAGAGATAGAGGAACAGGTTCAAGAGAAGGGGTTCGAGTCTCAAGCTGGATCACAGGCCGAACAGGATCAACCCGAATCTTCAGAACAATTCCAGCCTCAAGCTGTTTTGCAGTCGCCGTCAGGTTCTGAGCTACAGGCCGACCTACAGTCACACACACTATCACAATCACAGTCACACTCTCAAAACCAACAGCAGCACCAACAACAACAACAACATCAGCACCAACAAAGACAGAACAACTATCAAGGCAAGAAGCAAATACACGGCAACGGCGAATTCCACAATAATGGTCAGCATTATATGCAGCACCAACACCTAAACAATACTAAGCCATACGTGAAACACCAAAATCATACCATCAACAACCCACACCAACACCAAAACGGTAGCTACCAGCCAAGAGTGTTTAGACCTCACAGCAATCAGCATCAAAATAGGAGGTACAGTAATCCAAACGGCAAAGTAGATGGTGGTTTACAACAGTTTGTCCCATACAACAGGCAATACTACACTCCTCAGCAGTTCCAAAATGGTAACGGCAACAGCAGACACCACCACAACAACCATCATAGCAACAGTAGGAATTACCAACCTTCACCATACATGATTCAACAGACACCATACTACCAACCTCTTGCATACATGCCTTACCCACAAAACTCGCACCCATCAGCGTTTGCACCAGTTCCATTGATTCACAACGGCCAGCCTCAGTTTGTCCCTGGTAACCCAATATACCAAGGGCACCCACAGCGTCTCTTGGGCACCCCACCACAGGATAAGAAGCACCGGGATATTTTGTTGTACAATCTAGCAAGACAGATTGACTATTACTTCTCCACCCAAAACTTAGTAAAGGATATTTACTTAAGAAAGAGTATGAATGACGATGGGTTCCTACCATTGAAGGTGATTGCTGGATTCTACCGTGTTTCAGATTTGTCCTTTGGTGACATTGACTTTGTGATTGAGTCCCTACCTCTATGTGTCAACTTACAGTACGGTGCCGTTGAATCCCAGAGGACCACTTCCGAGGGTAAGGAAGAAGACGAAGACGAGATCACCACCACCATCACCAAGGAGTACAAGGTTAGAGCCAAGGGTGACTACAGCGTGTGGGTGTTACCAGTTGACCAAAGGCTAGAGGCCGGTACTGATTCCAAGAGTCCCGCTGTCCTTGAGGAAAGAAAGGAGGAAGAAGTAGCTACAGAGGTCGACATTGAGGTTGAACAGAAGGAGGAGCAGAGCAGCAAGGAAGAAGAAGCTTGAAGTTTGAAAAGTGAAGAGGGCCAGTGATGGCGACCAATTCTTTTTACGTGCAACTTCTCCCTATATGTTTCCATGTACTTATTTTCAACGCTTTACTTCCTTGTTTTATTCGCCACCGTCATACTTTCATAATTCTCTCACCCTTCACTCTCATACTCACTTTTCTAATCTGAGTGTGATATCCCATTCTTCTATGCTTACGAATCATTATCTAGTATTTGTGCCAATGGAGACATGCATTGTGCACACCAGCTTTGGAAGAGTTTATAAGATGCAAATGAGGAATAAACAAGACCTTTACGTTTCTCTCTAAGTGTCACACATCAAGGCCATTTGCGCTCAATTGATCGAGGTTTGCATGATCAAACGACTTACCCAATTCTGCCTCGACAGCAAGCGTCTCTCCATCATTATGACCTGTCACAATCTGTTTTTCTGAGGGTTTTTACTGATCATTCGTGGCTGCTTGCTTATTTGTTTAGGATACCCTATTCCCTTTTATTCCAATTATTTTAATCTTTCAGCACTGGTTTCCAATCCTGTTTTGATTTTGTACATAAACACAAATGCTGTTCATCTTTTCCCTTCTTTCTATTATCAATGTTTTACTATGTGGTTCCTATTAGGCACCTTTCACGATGTTTCTCCCTTCTGACTTTTTTCAAGGGATCTTTTTTGATCACAGCTTTGAGAGTGAAGTCAATGGATCTCGTGTCTGGTGTTATCCCTTGTTCAACTAAGAAGAGAAGAGGCAGCCACTAATAATTTTCACTTTCTAACCCCTTTTCTATCAGTCAATACCTTTCTTTTATTGGCTAGTTAGTCTTGACCTGCTACTCTAAGAATTCACCTACCCAGTCTTTTTTTTTTAATTTTTCAATTTTTATTTTCCAAATACACCGTAAAGTGAGAATAACAAATGAAACAGTTGTTGAGTGTCAGCTTGATATGTGTAAAGAAAGGCTAACCTCTTGAAAATAGTGTGCGTGTGGACCTCATGCCCTGTACTTAGCTGTGTAGGATATGCGTGCTGTGGAGAGTTGTACGGAGATGACCTTCGCCATGCACAATAACAGTAAAGGCAAGAAATGCTAGAAGCAGCAATCATTCGAGCTCCGGGTATACTTCTGTTAAATAGAGACACAAGAGCTCCATCACAGAAATAATCAACGAAAGTAACAGTCAAGTATTTGCGTCTCAATTGTTATTGGTTGATCAGATAAATACCGATTAGAATTTGTTATCTGCTCTTAAATTTTAACGGCTACAACTTCCCCATACCTAACGTCAATCCACAGCAAACCAACCACAATACCAACTTAGCATAAAATTGAGTCGTATATAATATGACCGACCAATTTACGTCAGTTCAATGGGATAGAGAGGATGATCAAAATCCAATGCCAAATCAGCCTGGCGCACCAAGTATCCCAGAGGCAATTACAGAGGAGGCGGACCATGGCATAACCAAGACGAGCGAAGATGATGAAGGATCGCAATCAGAGTTGATACAGCCTGACATATCACACTTGACAGAGGCAGATAACGAAAATAATGAAGGATCAAATAGCTCACTTAGAAGTGGAAAGAATATCCACTTGAAGGTGGATGAGAATGATCGACAAGCTCATAGTGATCGTGATATACATGGTGATCGCAACGATGAGGAGGAGGAGAAGAATAACAATGAGAATGGCGATGATGCTGACCAAGACGAGGAAGAGGAAGAGGAAGAAGATACGGGCTCAGGGTTGTTACCGGAAGGTGTTCTATCACATTCGCATGGGGACCAAGGTAATAATCATACTACAGTTTTACCAGAACTCAATAAAGGCACCGAACAACAGTCTGTTCTTCCCGCCAATAACTCTCAAGGACAACAGAGATCTGATATCAAGGACTACTACATCATTACTGTTGTTTCCAATCCACTTACGGAGTACGATGGACAGAATCCATACACCTCTTTCTCTATTCAAGTGAACTCGAACTCAAATCAGTTTAAAAAATCTTCGTGGTCATTGAGAAGACGTTACTCAGACTTCCATTTCCTTTATGAGTGTCTCTCCAGTGATTATCCAACTTTGATAATCCCACCATTGCCAAACAAGCAAAGGCTAGAGTATATCAAGGGTGGAAGGTTCACAGAGGAATTCACAAGCAAGAGAGCAATCTCGTTGAATAACTTTTTGACTCGTGTCTGCAAGCATCCTATATTGAGGCAGGCCCAAATATTTCACATATTCTTGGAAGATTCGGACTACTGGCTGACGTACAAGTCTAACTTGAAGATATCTGCTCATGGTTTGGACACGTCCAACTCACCAACGCAAAATCTGGAGACTGTTACTGATTACATCATGAACTCTTTCAAGAAGCCATCATACGAGAGTGTCCACCGAAGGGAATTCCAAGAGATACATGAGAAAACTTCCAAACTACAGGAGAACTTGAACAAGATTGATCACATTTATACAAAGGCTCTGAACAGGCAGCATGATATCTCAGATGACTTTGCAAGGTTTTCGGAAGAATTTTCAAAACTGAACGTGTTGTTGAGTAACGATTTTGACGGCAAGAGCAAACCTCAGCAGATGGATGAGAATTCGTTGGTGATATCACGTCAGTTTACCAGGTTTTCAGAGAACCTGAAAACAATTGCAGACAGATCACACTACCTAAATCATGCAATCGAATACAACTACCTAACCTCGTTAAAGGATCTCGAGCATTACATCAATCAACTAAAAGTTCTGATCAAACTGAAGGAAAGCAAGTCTATCGATTACGAGATGTTGTCTAACTATCTTGAAAAGGCTAAACAGGAAAGAGAGTATCTCATGAATGGAGGATCAGTGACGGCATCTACCGAAGGAACAATCAGTTTCTTGACTAGAAAGCTGGAATCCATGACAGGTCTCACATCTGCTCATCATCACGGAAACCTCACTAATGAGCGAATCGATAAGTTAAATCTGAGAGTGGAGATGCTAGAAAAGGAAAAGAAGACCGCATTTGAAGTTTTTGAGAAATTCGAGAATGATATTCTTGAGGAGTACCAGCGTTTTGAAAAGATTAAAAACGAAGAGATTAACGATTCCTTGAGAGGCTTGAGCGACTTTTATTTGGAATACTACACCAATTTGTTCAACGATTGGCAGAATATTGAGATCGTTCCAGAGGTTAGCACTACGTCCGTGTTTGATAATAAGCTAACTGAGAATGACGAACTATTCACTCATAATGACGTGCTGAAAAACAACGAATTACTCAATGAAAGCCTGACTAAGTTACAGGAAGATGAATAGGGGCTGTCGTCTGCTTAACCTCTTTTGGAAAAACAGTGATGTATTACGGATGTAGTTGGGATTTTAGTTTATCTTGCACGTTAGACCGTTTCGTTTTCACGTTTTCGCCATAATATTCATATGATTTAACTTTCTACTTTGGCTCGCTTCAAGCCATTACCGATGACTTCACTGGTCAATTTACCGTTCTCATCAAACTCTATGAACAAATTTTGGTCATAAATGAACTCGTTCTCGTAACCAAACAACTCTACAAACTCATCTTTAGTTAAGTAGTCGCGGTAGTTGATTAGTGGAAACTCGCTGGCTTCCAACTTCCTTTTCTTCTTATCCTTCAAATTGGGACTCTTCTCATTTTCCATCAGATAAAACTTCCTCAAGAGCATAACTGCATCCTTATTCAAGAACCCAGGATAGACTGTATACGTCCTCCCAGGCATCTTGTCACGAGCCTTGCACGCTACACTTTCAGGCCAGTCCGAATGAACTTTAAAGACCGAACCATTCCCACCAAACCTTTCATTACCACATCCAAAGAATACCCTTCGTATTCCAATTTGCCTGAGTAAGCTGGCGCACATAATGCATGGCTCGACAGTGACGTACAGGTCAGTCTCTCTAAGCACCTCCTCAAAATTGTCCTTGTAAAGCGATCTAATCTTGGAAAATCCTTCAAACTCAGCATGTCTGGTACCATTCAATGTGATATTGGTCTGGTTGAAACCATCTGCTATTCTGTTCCCCCTGTAGACATATATACATGCCACAGGAACCTCCTTCACCTCTAGAGCAGACTCGGCTACAGCCAGTGCTTTTTTCATCCAGAAATGATGTATCTTTAACTCCTCTATCTTGCAACTGTTCATGGAAACTACCCTCTTACATTAACCTTCCGTTATCCTTTTTTTCTTTGAAACTCTCCTCGAAACCTAAGGTGGTTAATATTTTAATCAATTAGAGTCACTTACTATAACTGTCCAAGGCTAAGGGGGGGGGGGGCCTCAGTAGGTTAGAAAAACCGAGATCGATGACTTTTACACAGCCTTTACTTAAACCAGGCAGTGCAAGAGGAGAGTGTTTGTTTTGATTCAGAGTTATTGATTGCCAATGATACGACATATGTCAAGGTTCAGGTTCACACTGCTAGTGTAGTTTCCTTATACACACAGACCGTCTGGCATTCCTCCCTGAGAAACGAATAGGTAAACGCTTAGAATAGCCTCAAAAGAGGACACCACCGCGTCATCATCGGTTTCTCGTTTAGTAAGAACAAAACACAAAACGAGCAAAGCCCATACCAGAGTTTTGAATCTTCGTTTATCAATTATTCTCGAAAAGCAACTCGACAATGACATCGTCTTTAAAACAATTTCGCAAAGAAGTTCAATCACTGGAGAAAAGTTACTTAGAACTCCAGGAGGAATACAATGCATTGAAAGGCTTGGTTCAAAATAGCGAGGATGTAAACGATTACCTGGAAGACAATCAAGACAGGACAACAACACCTCCTCTTTCCACTGCTATGCCTGTTCATCAGAGAAAAGACGTGGACTGGGGTGATATAACACCACCCCGTGTGGATATATTGACCAGGAAAAGACCACATAAGGATGCAAGTACGACGAAGTCAGAGAAGAGAGCCAATGCTGAACCAGAGTACATTCCAGAGGTGGCCCATCATGAGTACTTTGACGAGTTGATCAACAGTTTGATGGTTGATGGATTGTCCGAGTTAGAAAAGCAGATGGAAAAAGATGACATGGAGCCAAATGACGATTCGGTAGATCATGAGAAGAAACTTGCAGAGAGGTTGAAGGGACTAGAAGATTGGAATCAGCTTCGAGCTTCCAATGAGCAGAATATTTATTTGGAAAACGTGTATAGACTAGGTGGTATCACTGCCTTTCCAGTGAACGATCCAAGTCGAAGCATACCAGCCCCTGGAAAGGGAACGCTGGTATCTACAAATGCGAACCCATTGCCAGATGGCGATACTGGAAGTGATAACCTTTTAGGAATCAGATTTGACGTGTTTGATAGATCAACTTCAAAGTATGTGGTACCACACTATATAATATTGAAGAAGTTGATAAAAAACGAGATGTGGTCAATTTTCAAGACAACAATTCCTAGATTTATACCCATACATTCAATCGCGTCCCAGTTTCTCAATGTCGATCTCGCAAGGTTTGCCAAGGAGGTGAGAAGGCATTTGGTTCAACTGCAACTCAAAAAATCAACGTTTTTAGAGATACAGAAGCAGTTGAAGACGCCCAGCAGAATTGAGTATGATTTGGAATTTAGCAAGATCAATGTCAAACTGTTGGGGATGTTTGAGATCATCTTAGTCTGCGACTTGTATAAAGTCTCTAAGGTTATTGTTATCGTTATTGGCAATGGACCGAACAACAGCACAGACGAGACTGGTGTACTTGCCAGTGGAAATCTGAAGGAAATGTTAGAGATGTTGCTAAAAGGCTCCAAATTGAATGGATTTGACAAGCGTTTCTTCAGAATAATGGAAGAGTGTGGTTTGTACCTTAGAGAATAGTTGTATAGACAGATAAATTCCAAGTCACTTGCCGAGCGAGCTCTTTGGCATAGAATGCAAAAATGGGAGGTGCTTATCAAGGGCTGTGCAATACCGCCAAGCGCGTGAGAGAATCGGGGAAGAATTTAAGGTTACTGGAAAATGCGGGCAGATCCAAACATCTTACTGCTTATTCTAGAAAGGGGCTTTGCTGTTGATGTATATATATATATAGATAGATAGATCCGTCATCCACCTTTTGTAGCACCACGTTTCAAAAGGGAACTGATGCAGAGCTTTTCAATTCCTTTAGTCACTCATTCAAACAAACGGTCAATAGAAGCCACTTCACATCATGCTCATTGAGCAGCGGCTGTCCAGCTTTTTGACAAGAATATCCACCAGTCCCAAGCTCACATTCCTCTTCCATCCGGTCCTTCTTGCCTTAGGCCTTACAGTTCGGGCTCTTTTGTTCCTGATATACCAAGGGTTGCCAACTGGCTCACTTATACTAGATCCAAGTGGACCATTAAATGTGATATTTGCGGGATCTTCATTCCAGCTATTTTTAATGGCGTTTGTGCTATGCACCCTGTTTGTGCTAGCGAATAAGAACAACAACTTCAACTACCACTACAGTGCCACTGGCAGTAGCTATCTCCCGTTGACAAACAGAGACTTGAATAAGTTGAATAATAAAAAACAGATCATAATTAGACAAGTCATCAAGCTGCTCGTCATATACTCTTGGATCTCTTTGTTGATAGTATGGTTCTTTGGTGATTCACTTTTTGACAGGTTTTTGAAGTATACCGGTGGTAAGTGTTCCAATGGAGATACCACACTGAACTATCATCAATGTCTTAGTAATCCAACGTTAGGTTCCGATCCAGAAACGAAACTCTATCGTAGAGATGAATTTATGGTTGATGAGGAAAAGAATCATTGGATAGGAGGAACTAAGCTCAGTGGTCATTCGTTGATACTTTCATGCTTCACCGTCTGCCTATTGTTGGAATTAAGCACGGCCTTCCAAGTTTATAAAGTGAACAAGCAAAACAGCAGTATGGGAAGATTCGGATCGAACAAAGTTATGGCATTGTTGAGCGGTATTGTTGGAATTTTAGTGGGCGCTTGGGTACTTCTCTATGGAATCACTGCAATTTTCTATCATACAGCCATCGAAAAGATGGTTGGTCTCACCTGTGGCCTTGCTGTTCCATATCTGTTGTTCTTCCGCTTGGACTGGTACTTCAATATTCTTGCTTAGTTGTTCCCGTTTAAAGACGAATGTCTGGATTTGGATCTGGCATGTTGTATGTAATGTAACAAGGTTGACTAATATATAGAGAGTAATAAAAAGATTAAAACGCAAAACTGAAAAGTTTCAGTTGCAAAATAGAGAAAACAAACGCAAAAAACACACATCTAAATACATAGATACTTGTAAGAACACCATTAGACTCAGGTATGAGACTGGACGAAATCCAATACGGGCACCACTTTGAAGCAAGCTCTCGTCACTGCTCAGAACCGTTGGACAACTCCTTCTTGATATCCTCCAATGCTTGGCTGGCAACAGCTTCCAACTCAAGAGCATCGTTATAAACCCAAGACCCTTCCTCGTTGTACAACTTTGCATTCGCAAACATGAGTGCAAGCATCTCTTCAAATTCTGCCAGAGTGGTATACTTGCCCTTGGTCAATCCATTCCTCAGGATGGTGATACTGACCGCCTTCTTGATAATCTTGTAGTAGTCAGGATAGATACGACGAGAGGGTGCGGCGACAAACATGTCGGCACGCGTACGACCAGCCTCGTCTGTAACTTCCAGCAGTTTGCCTAATAGAGCAAGACATGGCTTCACAAACGAATCATCAAAGGAATGCCCATCAGCTTTCACCTCAGATGTATCAGCGTCAAGTTCATTTTCGGACTCTAAAGTTGCTGATCTTCTGACTCTCCTTAACTTTTTCTTCCTTAATCCATTCTCATCATCGCTGTCATCTCCTTCTGAATCGTCATCATTATCATCATTGTCATCATCGCCTTCTTTCCTGGCCCTTCTTCTTTTCATAGAGGCCTTCTTTCTTGCTATAGCGGCCTCAATGGAATCCTCATCATTGTCAACGGCATCTAACCATTGTTCTTCAGTTAGACCATCATCGTACATGACTGTCTTTCTTTCTCTCTTGTCGGCTAATTCTTCCTTGTTCTTTTCCAAGTAAAGTGCAATATCTTCCTTGAAGACAGACGGCAACTCATCAACCTCCATTATTCTTGGGACTCTGAGTTTCTTTTCAGAAGCTATTCTGTCTTCATCCATCTTGGTGAATAACTCTTTCTCTGCCTCTGATCTAGCCAAAAGATCGTTCAGCTCGTCATCATCCAGTTCATCGTCCTCCTTCTCGTCAGTCTTGTCTTTTTCGGAGTCCAACAATCTTTTCAAGAAAGCTTCCTGCTCTTCTGCACTGGACTTGTTATCAAACTTACCGGCTTGAATAACCTTACCGTCAATATCCAACTTTTGATGTGCTCTTTCCAAGATAACTTCTTCCACAGAGTCTTCAGTGATCAATCTCAAGATCCTCACTTCGTTCTTTTGACCAATACGATGGGCTCTATCCTGAGCTTGTAAATCTTGATGTGGATTCCAATCGGTATCAAAAATAATGACTGTATCTGCCGTTTGTAAGTTCAAACCCAAACCACCAGCCCTGGTGGATAACAAGAAACAGAAATAGTCGGAATTAGGAGCGTTGAAATCCTTCAACATCAGCTGTCTGTCATCTGCCTTTGTCGAACCATCCAACCTCATGTACTTCATATCCCTGTATCTCAAGTAATCTTCCATGATATCCATGACTTGTGTCATCTGGAAAAAGATCAATACTCTGTGTCCACTGATTTTGAATTTTGGTAGCACTCTATCCAACAGTTCAAACTTACCCGAACTTCTCCAGATCGAATCTGACGTCATTCTTGTTGGATTGACGACATCCTCAACTTCTTCAAAGACGTACGGATGGTTGCAAATTTTCCTCAACTGCATTATCTTATTGTTCAAACCTTTCAAACCTGACTTAGAAGCACCCATGGCACCGGCACCGACGAATAGGGCATTATGTGATAGCATCTGTTTGTATAGGCAACTTTGCAATCCTGACAACTTACACTTGATGACTTTCTCGATCTTGTCAGGCAAGTCCTTTTCGACATCCTTCTTCAACCTTCTCAACAAGAACGGCCTCAACACCTTGTGCAATCTTCTAATCACCAACAAACTTTCTTCTTCGGTTAGTTCGAGCTTGTCCTGATGGCCAGTATTGGCAAACGGAGTGTTGAACCACTCATCGAAGGATTTGACAGAGTTGAAAACCTTAGGCAAGACAAAGTTCAATAGAGCCCATAGTTCAGGCAAGTTGTTCTGCAATGGGGTACCGGTCAAGATCAATCTGTTCCTGGTATGGTAATACTGCGTCAAAGTGACGGAGAGCTTCGAGCTCGCATTCTTCATTCTGTGACCTTCGTCGATGATCATATGGGCCCATTTGAACTTGGACAACAGGGGTCTATCTCTGATGATGTACTCATAAGTTGTCAATAGGACTTGAAAGTTACCTGATCTGACTTCGTATTGAAGCATCTTACGCTGTTGCTGGGTACCTTTGTAAACGATTGTCCTGACTCCCGGTGCCCATTTTTCAAATTCTAGCGTCCAATTGGTGATGGTGGAAAGTGGCACAAGGACCAAGAATTTGCCTCTTTCATGTTTGGATTCAATCAAGTATGTGATCAAAGATATGGATTGAATGGTCTTACCCAATCCCATCTCATCTGCAAGGATACCGTTCAAGTTGTTATTGTAAAGTGAAACCATCCACTCCAAACCTTTCAATTGGTATTCTTTCAATGTACCGCCAACTAGAATTGATGGTTGCTTCTCGATTGTTTCCTTGATACTATGAGCAACCTCATAATAGTCAATCTTTTCTCTCTTTTCATCGTCTATATCGGCATGGTCGCCTTCTGCAAGGGCCTCTTCTATAGGGTCAGGCACAGCAGATGGATCCTCTCCTTTTTCGATCTGATTCAGCACCTTGGTCTCTTGCTGCTGGACTTGGACGGCACTAGCCAACGAATCCAAGAAGGAGTTTGTCTGTCTTAGCAAATGTGTAATCCTGGTATCCTTGGTTTGATCCAATAATTTCAAATATGCCTCTTCATCGTTGGATTTCAAAGCTGCCAATCTTTGCTTTGCGGTTTTCTCCAGTCTTCTGCTCTCTTCCTTTTCAACCTGCTGATGGAAGTGATGAACGGCTCTACCCAAAGCCCATCTAGCATTCTTCTTGGCAAACAGTTCGGTTTGAACCTCTTCAAAGATACTAGCCTTGCGTAGAACGCTTTGCCTTTGACGATCATGCTCCAACAATTCTTTTTCTTTTCGTTGTTGTTCTTGTAGTTTCTCTGCCAACCTTGCAGTCTGTTCAACCTTTTTCTTTTCGCGTATGAAGCATGATCTGTTCAATGATCTTGAAGTAGGGTGCTTTTGGGATAGTTCGTCTCTAAATAAAGAGTTAGCCATTGTTGTCTGAACCAATTTTTGCCTTAGTTCTTTTTGCTTGGATAACAAATGTAATGACTTGAGCTCAACCAGCGATCTTACCTTCAGGTCATCGACACCATCAATGATTCTGTCTGATGTTAGATTTAAGTCGTTGTTGATGTTGTTAAAACCATAGGATCCGATATTAGCAGGTAGATTTTCCAATTCTGCAACTCTGTTTGAAATCTTCTTGTATATTTGGTCCTCTGCTCGAACGGAACCAACAGAGTGAATGCTTGGATCAGGAATTGTTCTGTATGGATCGATACCTAACCTTTTGGCTTTAACTGTATAATTATCAAGTGGCAAATCGACAAGATCATTATCGTCTTCATCACTAGGTGCTGTATCATTGGAAACATCTGCTGGTCCATCCCTTTCGTCATCCCGATCGTCTTCATCCTCGTTATCGTCATCTTCGTCGTCATCGTGGTCCAGGTCATTTTCAAAATCCAAACCTTCGGCAAGGCTAAGCTGCAAGTCCATTGGTAGATCCAAGTCCTTTGACAGCAGTTGCAGTGCAACAATTTGTTTTCTCAAGAGACCAACATCAACCTCCTCTGTGTTTTTGGCCCATAACTCTTCTATCTGATCCAGATCTTGTTCAAAATCATCCCGCTGTTTGCTGACATCTTTCAGCGTGTTCAAAATCCCCTGTTTTTCTGCATGGTATGTCTGTGAATCTTCCAACTCCCTGTATCTTCTGAGCATATAGTGCAATTGGAGAACTGAATCAGGCATTGGGATCTCCATAGGTGGAACATTGGCTGGCTGAGAGGGCAATTTTGACATAACTGCGGAAACCGTTGCCTTGTTGGAGTCACCATTAGTGATACCGTTGGTTTCCATTGTGAATGTAGATCTGTTGATTAACGTCCGTACTTCTTGACAGTTGAGGAAGTGTTGCACAATATTGGGAGACAATCAAAAAGATGATGGTGGTATATATATTTATATATATATGGACGAATGTACCCTTTTCCTTGTCTGAGGTGGTAAAACGAGACACAACGGTCGGTGATCGATTTGAGTAGGCTGGGGTGTGTTTCTAATCACCTACCTTTAGGGGGAAAAAGGGACTGTACTGAAAGTTGATCCTTCAAAACAAGAGAGGGTTTTAAAAAACACAGACACGCCTGAACAAGAGAAATAAAGGTTCGTGATTTGGCTCTCAGTAAGTACAGTGCTCACTACATACTCACTCACTACTCACTAACGTGTAATTCAAAGCATTTGTATAACTGCAACTTTTCTCAAAAACGGACAGGCTCACTCTGGTTGACCATATACTTAAAATGGCAGATATGCTTTTTTTTGAAATCTGCGCCGTTTGCACCGCCTGAAAAGTTTAAAGACTATACTACCCCTTTGATGGGACTGGGTCTGGGATAATATGTCTACTACTTTTCATTACTTCAACTACTCCATATAGTCTCTTCTCCTTCTAGAATTGCCAAAATTGAATAGTACAACCACTTGGAATGTCACATTAGATATGAAAGTGGATGTACACATCATTACCGAGCCTCGAAGCTGCTCTCTGTTGAGCTTCCTGATCCTGCATCCAGACATCAAAGAGCCCTGGAGTTCGTACATCAATCACCCTATTCTGTCCAAACTGGCAGATGACTCCTTGCCGAAGAATCAATTTGAGTATCTCACGCGTCAAAATTATGAGTATTTGTTAGGATACCGTGATTTGCATCTCCAAGTGAGACGGCATCTGCAAGAGCATCCAACCACGATTGACGCTGTCAATGAAAAACTGATAGAGTTTGAATCGAAAACGATCCAGATTGTTCAATCCATTGTCAACTTTCACGAGGAGAAATATGGCAAGGAGAAGATACGGTGTGATTGCATAGCTGGTACATCTTCGACTACTGCATGTCAATTGTACCTTGGACATCTTGCAAATGTGGTTTCAAAGGGAAAAGATGATTGGCTGCTCATGATATCTGCTTTTATTCCCTGTGTGTTTGGATACTACTACGGGTGTACGATAGCCCTAAACTCTGCTTCTTCTACGAAGCATGAAAACATGGAGTATGTTGAATGGTTGAAAGGCTGCCTGAGCATTGACTGTTTAGAGGCTTGTGATGATATCACCCAACTGCTGGATCAGTTTTACCCCTTCCATACTCTGGACAAAGAAAAGTTGGCCAAGATTGTGGAAATCTTCAGGGAAGGTTGCTTATTGGAAGTTGCTTACTGGGATGAGGTTCTCAACTACCAAGACTACCAAGTGGATAGTTGAATGAATTATTCTTTAATCGTATGGTAAAATAGATGCATAGATTCAAAGTGTAATAAAACTACATGCTCTCCCAAGATAATGGCGTTTTTGTGAATGACCTGTATCGAGTATAAATATGTGACGTGCACCGCTATTCACCCCCCCAGTGAAAGCTGATAATTGTAAACTCCAAGTGGACGAGTATTCACAAAAACAGGAATATCACCAAGACTATCATAGATCATCAAGTAGCCCCTCCCCCTTTATTGATTCCCCCACGGATTCCATACCAAATCATAAAAACAGTTCGATGTCCCGACAATATTCACCGCGCTGGACACATGATTCTAAACCATCTAGGAACCAAGTTTGGAATGTTCCAGGTCCAGCCTCAGGTTGGAACAGTTTTCTATCACCTGCTTTCTTGTACATGGCACAGGCAGCAATTGTCGCAAACAACGTACGACGGGGATTACTCGCCACAAAAGCAGCAATAACAGAACCTAATGAACAACCGGTCCCAGTAACCTTTGTCATCATCGAGCTTCCACCTTTGATAGTGTAGCAGGCGGTCTTCAGAGCTCCATTGCTGAAGTAGAATCCAACAACGACATCAACTTCTCCCGTAACCACCACCACAGATTTTGTTGCAAGGGCAAGCTCACGCGCAACCTTTTTCACGGAGTTCAAGTCTTTGGATGACTCACTGTCGACCCCTCTCATCGATTTATCGTATCCTGCAGCAGCATATATCTCGCCTTCGTTACCCTTGATGACCGTACAGTAACCTTCCAAGAGAATTTTCTTGACGTTGTTCTTTCTCACACTGGAAGCACCTGCTCCAACAGGATCGTAAACAATTGGCTTTCCAAACTTGTTGTAGGCCTTCAATGCCTCGATGTACATGGCAGTCTGTTCTTCTGTTGGTGTTCCTGTGTTCAACAACAAACTCGTGTTGGGATACTGCGCAAGCTCCATAAATTCCTCCGGACATTCACTCATCAATGGAGACGCACCAATGGCTAGAGTAATATTAGCAGAGAAATTCTTCACAACGTCGTTTGTAATATGATGAACCATTGGTTTGAATGACCTAAGCCGAGAAGAGAAGGTGTTAAAGGACGCGTTAGAAAAAGGATCTTTCAAAGGTAGCAGCCACTGGTCGTGCCAGTCAAAGACTGAATCTTTCATCCTTTTCAACTCAGCAGTGGCCTTTCCGGCATCTTCCTGTGCAACAATGCAGGAAACAACAGCAACACCATCGATAGCAAGGGCAGGTAATGATCCATCCTCACTTGCCGGTGCTTCTGCTTGGAGCATGACCCTGCGCACATTACTCTGGTTGATCCCACCAATTGCACATGTTTTCATCTTTGACTTTCTTCTCTGGATAACCTCCAACAGCTTCTGAGCTCCAATGGGGCCCATCGCAATCTTTTTGGTAACTTTTGTAGTAGTGTCAAAGATGATCCCAATACCGATATAGTCGGCCCCATCATCAATGGCAGTCTCAACCTCATGCACATAACCGGTAGATACACCAATAATCTTATCTGGCCCCAATAGTTTTCTTGCTGTCTTGACATCCATGTCGTCCTGTCCAACGTGAAGATGTGCATCAACAGCAAGAGCAACGTCGACCCTATCGTTGATGATCAGTGGGATCCCGGCAGCATCGGTAAGCTTTTTCACCTCAATGGCACGTTCAATGAAAGCCCTTGTGGAGAGGTTCTTTTCGCGGAGTTGGACACAGGTGACTCCATTCTTGATGGCTTCGGAAATCTGATGGAGGAGGGTCTTACCCTTGGGGACCATCTCCGCATTGGTGACGAGATATAGAGAGAGATCAAAGTTATTTCTGTCCATATTTTGGTTATGATGTTTGTAGAAACCTCAGATTCAAGTGACAGTGCCCTTATGGTTGAACTATCTATCCCTTGAGTTGCGGGCTTTCAAGATTGGAGAAAGAGACATATCTGGAGGCTCGGGTTTATTCACTTGTAGGCTGTTTGCGCTACAGTCAGGGATGCCATACAGAAAGCAGTTAGTTGTACGCTCGCTGTTGTGCTGCTGCGTACAACTGCTACCCGAATGCAGATGTATGTGCCTGGGCCAGATGCTGTTACCCCAGCCAAGTGGCTTTTGATCTTCATTAATTAGCCTTTACCAAGATACATAGCCTTGCAAAAACAATATTTATTGATCAGATAATCAAGGATTACAAAGAATAACAGGGAGGTGACAAAAGACACAAAACAGTAAACAACATAATGGTAAAAGGCACACAATCAGTCAGCCAAATTGGATTGTAATATGTCTTCATCAAACCTACATGATGAATCTAATGTTTGGATCAATTTGATGCGATGAAGACAATTGAGGTTTCTGGGTATACTTTTGGGCTAAAACGGCTCTGACATTTTGCAACAAGGTCAAGTAGCTCTGAACGGGACTCTCCGACAGAACTTTGATCAATGCGTAACTCAAAGCACCTGTAAACGAGCCAGCTTCGTTTGCATCTGCACTCGTCTGAGAATCCTTGCATCCTGAGAACATGATTACATCAGCAGGAGACATCTTCCTCTGCTTCATCTCTCCAACCTTACTACTGCCAGAGTTCTGAAGTCTCTTAAAAACATTCGAGGCAGATTTGAACATTAACGATGTGTTTCTAGTGGCATATCCAACCACTAAATTCATGGCATCTCCTTTACTCTCCTTCCAAACATTGTACTCCTTGATACCACCATCCTGAGCCCTATAAACAAAAGGTAAGTCCAGAGCAGTACCGGAATGGCAAGAATCGAAGATGGCAGTTAGCCTGCAGCCAGCAGGCAGAGGTTTCACCATGATATCGTGGAGAACATCATCGATTAGGGAACCAGTCTGTTGGAAATCAACAGGGTAGATACAATCGTCAAATCCATCATCCTCATCACCATCCTGGTCGGGCTCTTGTCCACCATGCCCTGAGTAATGGAACACCAAAGAATCACCTGGAGCAGCACCATTGACCAACCACTGCATTGCCCTAATCATGTTGTTCCTGGTCGGAACCTTCACCATCTCTCTTTGATCGTCCGTTAGTGTCACAATGTCTTCCATTCTGTATCCTTGGTATCGAGTAAGGTAATTGCACATGTTATGAACGTCATTGATGCATCCACGTAGGGCATTACTGGTTCCGATATAGTTGATTCCTATGAGGAGGGCCTTCTTGCGCCCGTTACATTGCGAGTACTGGAAGTGTTGTACCTGATTGGTACCTTGGATCTGTTGATGCTGAGCATTACCAGATGGCATTGGTGGAGGTTGCTGTGGTTTTTGATAGTGCATTCCTGAGCTGGAGGTAACTGATTGCTGGTTTGACCAGTTTGGAGGTGGTGCTGCCGGTCTAGAGTACTGTTGCTGTTGCTGTGTTGGATATCCTGGTGGATTTCCAGGCGGTCTTTGATATCCTGAGTACATGGTGAAGGCTTGATTTGTTCGAGAGAGTAAAAACAGTAAGTGATGACAATGGGCTTGTTACTTTCAAGCTAACAATGTTGATGACCACTGTTAAGATGAAACGGTTGACAGCGTGGATAACATATGTATATAGAAATAGATGTACACATACATACAGATCTAATGAAACTTGAAATGCTCGTTTTGGGTGTCAATGTTCGCCTGCGGGAAGACTGTGCCTGCATGCCCGCAGCCGTGCCTGAAAAAGCTTCCCTGCGCGAGCGCAACAGTTCTTCCTGCTTCGGACCTAAAGATGGGATGAAGGCTCCAACCGGAAGGCTCACTGGGTGAGGCCAGCTACACATCCACTTAGATCACTTCTAGGCTATAAACATACATTCATAATAAATTAGATTCAATCATAGCTACACACCAGATGGAAGAAAGGATCAGAAAAATTTCAAGGTCACACGAGCAAGTTGTGGATCAGATTATCAACCTCTTTCAAATAAAGCCCCAAAAATACCTGATAATCGTTAATAATAAAGGAGAGCAAGTACTCATTGATAAAATCCAACACTATCATACAGATTCCGCCAAGTTGCTCAACCGTTTCATTGGTGATGTTTTTGGAAGTTGTTGAGTTGATCGCTTCAGGTGGTGAAGCAGGTTGTCCCAGTGATGCACTGTCGATATCTTCCCGGTAGGAATCAGGAGTTGTGCTACATCCTGCCGTTAAAGTCCTAGTTAATGCGTGTATATTGTCTAAGACTCTAGCATAACTTTGGGCAGCTGGTTTCATTAAACCTGAGCCTGAATTGTTCTGGGGCTGATGCGCAGCATCCTTTGAAGTGAAAGAATTCGAAGAGGCAGGAAGAAATGTTGACGATGTAGATTTTCGTTCTGATGCAGATGCAGAAGCAGATGAAGATGAAGGCAAGTTTGATGTGGAATGATCCACATGTTTAACGTTATGAGGTTCAGAAAGCCCCTTTTTACCACCAAGCGACGAGAGAAAACCTCTCTTGTCCTGTTTTGACTTGGAGGATGTATATATAGTGACAGGTGGAATCGAGTTGGCACCATTAACATGAGACAACGACGCATGTCCACCTTGAGATTTCCCAGTATGCTTCCTGTGAGTGCCCAAGATCTTTTCTTTCGTAGGACTTGGGATGGTTGATATGGGCTTCTTGACAGCCGCCATTTGCTCGTTAGATCCTTTGCTTGACTCATCATTAGGATGAATGCTTTCAAAGCTGTATGATTTCAATAACTTTGAGAGCGAATCAATGAGGCGCAAGATCTTTGCATTACTTTCAGTCAGAGATACAGATCGAGTCTTTAAGTCAGCTCCAACTTCCTGTGCCTCCCTTTTCTTCGAAATTGAAATGGTTGACATGCTGAGCTCCTGGCAAAAATGGTTCAATATTTGAACTTTCAATTCGCTAGCACCTATAATATTTCCATAATACGTTGTCTTGAAGTCTGAATGAGCAAAGTCCACTCCCTCCTGAGAATAGATATCTTTCAACTTGCCATTGATCTGAACCATGAGATCCATGATCATCAATGGCCTCAAATGTCCAGCACCTGGGTCTATTTGATTGGCAATATCTAAAGATTTGAGGTATTTTTTTAACGTAGCCAACTTTACAGTGTCCAAATCGTACCTTTTGATCAATCTATTGGTTAATTCGGTCATTTTGATGTTTCCCAGCTTGACGGGACGCCTTTCTTTGCATACATCATCCTCAATGTAGCTGTTCATTTCACTATCAATTTTGAACGATAGTGAGTAATGTGTGCAGCAATCATCTTGAAAGAGATCATCATGCTCAGAGGCATTCAGTTTAATGGAGATGAACAGATCTTCTTTGTCATCAAAATCTGATATGATAGATTCCGAGTCTGAGAAGTAGTCCATATTTTTCAGGCACAGTATTGTTGGGATGGTCAACCTAGTGAGATCTGATCCTTAATTGCCGTTCAAATTGGGGTCTATTTTCAACGTAACAAGAATGCTCCCACGAAGAGTATGACACTCTTCTATTTGGCGATGTTTTCGGATAAGCAGCAACAGGGAGAAATTAATGTCGCCGGATTGGTCTTTGATCTAGTGGGGTAATTGTCAAAGAATGAAGCTCTGTGAATGATTGCTCCGAATCAGCAAAGCCGCTTCAAAAAACTAGATGGCTCTGTTTCTATTATCAAGTTCTCTTGGTTCTGGAGAAGAAGACTCGGAGTAGCACTGATGAAGTTCAAGCGTGCAATGGTGAACGCTTAAGAGTATTTCCTGGTACGTATCAATCCAAAGCTAGTTTGGTTGGGAAGGTTTGCTTATCACAACTGAGCATTGATCCATCAAAGATCAGCTACTAGCACTTGAGAGTCACTGGCATTGATCACGCGGAATAGGTCTCATATAAATATATGTTCCTCCATGCAGAGATCTATTAATATAGAGATGAATGAATGGTCTGCATAAAGCAATTCTGTTGTAGTCAGCTTTGTCATATATCTCCTACATACTTAGTAGAGATGACCTAAGAAATGGATCAAGTTTCATTTCAGGTGAGGAGTAGAGTTGCGCGTAGATCGATCGATTGTCGATTTGTCCTGCCCAATGCTGGGTTGATGCTGGGTGACTGCATGTGCATGCATGCATGCATGCAAGCCATTTGCATCTCCTTTCCACCAAAAAGAAATTTACATAGTTATAGCGCTCCGAAATGGACTGCTACAGATACGCCATTGAAGACACATATACCCCTTTTGAATGAAAATGGAGGAGGTCACGTCAAAGTCACACTTAACGTTAACACACACACTTTCACTATGGCAAGAAATGGATTTTTGGATCCATTGCCTGATGTAGCCGAAAGGTAGCTATTGCTCTGAGTAAAGGTCCCTGTTGCCTCCATATGAGCTTCTCCAGGTTAAAAGATTCTTTACTCTATCATGGTAACTCTTTCAGTCCAGCGAAGTGTCTAGATTGTCGATTGTCAACCATCGACTGTCATCGTTGCTTGGCTTATGACATTTGGGACTGTGACCGAAAGGAGGCGACCCCACCAACAATCATAAAGAGAGACGAGCAAGAATCATGCAGTTGCAAGCATGAACTAGTGAATTGGAGAGCACTAGCTTTTCTGACAAAAACATGCAAAATATACAACTGGTATTTCGGTCGGTTTTGTCTGAATCAAACATTGACGCGAAATTACTGATTTGGTAACACTCTAGACTTCACTATATAGCCTAGGATGCGCCCCTGTCAAAAGATATTAGAACCAAGAGCATCAGCTACCAGTTAGCCAAAAAAGTGAATTAAATTCACCTCTGAGTGGATCTCAATTGTGTACCAGTGTCCAGCGGCGAAGTAAATTGTTCCCTGGCCTCAGTTAAGCTTTCCGATGCTTAAAGCCAGTAACCATCGGATATGCATTAGAGACAATGGGCTATTGTTAATGAAAAGTTGATTTATATCAAATTTAAATTACGTGCAGGAGCTAATTACAGGTAATATTACACAGATATGCACCCCAAATTCCCCTAGGTTATTACTACATGTAGGACGAGTTACATGTAGCTAGCTCATCAGACTTTCCAAAGACTTGGACCTATTCACGGAAGTTTCGACAGGGGGTTGTTTGTACAAATTGATAAGTAAAGGGCAAAGGCCAGTGGAATTACTAACGTCCGATTTATGGGTAGAGCATAAGGCCCGAACATAATCCAGATCTAAGACTCCTATCAGGGAAAGATACAGTAAAGACTAACATGGTCTTGTCCTAGTCATAGATTCTTATAAGCTTGGGAAAGAAACTCAGGTGGATATGTTTGTCCAGCAGGCCCAACTCTGAAAACTGTTTGTGTGAGTTATATCAATTCCGCGTTAAAATACCAACGCAAAAGTACGAGACAGAGGGAGATGCCAATTTTTTGATCCATAAAGAAAAAAGAAACACAACGATAAGCCTTCAAACTCTAGTGCCCAGGCCCTAAATTATGACCAGTGTTGAAGAACCTGTAAGACACAGAAGAAGAACTACCCATCGATGAATACAGAGTTTGATCCATGCACACGTCAGATGGAGCAGAATTGCAGTCGAAACCATCGTTATTTTTGATCAAGCGATGTCTCACTCCACCTTCAAACGTATTTTCCAGCTTGTCGTGGCACTGCTCATCAAACTTATCATCCGTGACTGCAGCATTGTTGCCGCTCAAGTTGTGATCGGTCAGCGTAATCCCCACTGTACATCCCCTCAACAAATCGGAGGATGTTTTGCTGTCAAAAGTTTCACTAGTGATTATCTCTCCTCCAACGCTTGTGGCGCTCTGGTGTGATTCAGAGTTGACATATTCACCGCAAAGGATGTTCATGAGTTTCTTGTTGTAATTTGTATCCGGACCAGAAACAAAGTTCAAACGGTTCGTCGAGTTTGGTGTAGACAAGGATGGGGCGAATGTACCCTCCAAAGAATTTGGGGGCAAAGTTGGATGTGATGGTGATGGTAAAGGGGAAGGTACGGAGAATGGAAATGACGGTGGCTTTTCCAATTGCGAATCTCTAGAATGGTAATCCAACTCTTGATTGTGATGAAGCTGTGAATGCTGTGGTTGCTCTTCCACTCTGTCCTGTTTTAAAACATCATTGCTATCGTTGATTCCTCTTTTGAACTCTCTAATGCCTCCATCCCTTGCGAAGTATGATAAAGTCACCGAGCCTGAGGAGGAAGACGATGAAGAGGAACTTGACGAATCGGCCGACGATGATGACGAAGGCAGAGGGGCAGATTTGAGACATTCATAATAAAACCCATCATTTTTCTCAGCGTTTCTTCTCGGGTTCATGGATGGCAGAGATAAAAACCGTTGGCCATCATCTTGATTTATATCCCTGTTTCTGGGATGCTGAGAATCAACCTGTTCACCATCATGACTAAGCCATTTCCCCTTTTTCTTTGTCCTTGTGTTCCTTAATGGACTCGATACCAAGGGTAAGTAGTCACACACACACATCACTGGATGTACCAAATGATATTTGCATCTGAATACACGGCTGTCTATCAAACCTCTAAACTTTCCCCTTTTGATCGTTGTGTATTCAATTGGAGTGGACAACGCTGGTGACGCTTCTGTGCGAATCATACTCTGGCTTCTCAAGCCTTTGCTGCTGCTGCCCAATGAGGTTAAATATAGCATTAGCATATTTATGTTTTCGCCATGTAAGTCCCTGATCCTGAAGAATAAGAGGGATGTTCTATCGATGTATCTTGTGCTGGTTCTGGGTGCGGTTTCACTTTTTGAGGTTGGAGCGTTGTTAGGCGTGCGATATTTGCTTGTGAAATCTTCACTGGTTGGGTTGTGCGAAGATGCTCAGATAATGTTCACACTTTGGTGCTGAGGAGGCAAATTACCAATCAGTCCAAGATGAAAAAAGACACTAGAGTAAAGATACCAAGTAGCATCAAATAAGGGGGAACAACCCTCAACCTCAACCTCAACCTCAGCATGCGAGCCGCACGCCACGACATGACACTACCAAAAAAATAGGGATGGCCTGCAGATGCTGACACTGCCCTGTACTTTTCCACCCCTATGCTTATCACAGAGAGAACATCAAGTCAATTCACGTCCTTTGCATACCTCACTTTCAACCAGACCAAATCCTTATAGTTGACAACCTTACGGCACAGTGGACAGTTACCGCGATAGTTACCAACGACTTTGGAACTTGCCAATGCCTTGTAGACACAATCTGAGCAGAAGAAATGGCCGCATGGACTGGCCACCACTTTTTCAATATCTTCGAAACAGATGGGACAAACAACCTCGTTCAGTGAATTAGAGTCATTGGTTCTCTTTGCTGCATCTGCTAGTAGATCACTTGTTGTTTTTACCGTTTCTTCTGTTTCTCCATCGGATCCTAAAATTATCACTTCGTCATCATCATCATATTCTTCTTCTTCTTCTTCTTCTTCTGAAGATAACAATTCAACAGTGATGGCTCTATTGGATTCATCCAAAGAAGATCGCACTCTTTTTCTTGAGTTATCGTTGGTAGTAGTCGTAGTGTTAGTGGTGGTGGTTGTGGTGGTGAACCCATCTAATGTGGCATCGGTAGTTGTTGAGCCTGTCCTGTTCTCATCCACCATCACATCTCTGATGATTATACGACCATCGTCACTTTGATCATCCACCTCCTCTTCCTCAACATTATTATCCTCTTGTATTTGATGTTGTAAATTGTCAGATTCATCGTCATCATCGGGTATCATCCGCCTATGAGTAGTTGTTGGCGGCAGGACGGGCTGATAGTTGCTCTCATCAGAGTCCGGGGTAGGTTCATGGGAATGCATGCCCATACTTCCTTCTTCTTGTTGATTACCTTTCAATGTATAGTCATCATCAATATCGGACTCAAACGCTGTTCTGGAAGGCGACCTATCAGTCTCATTAGGAGGTATTGCTGTTTCTGTTGTCTCTCTTGATTCCGCGTTCAGTGATGTTGCACCTGCTGCTATGCCAGGGTGCCTGAAGCTCATTGTATTCGACACTAGTGCTGTAGTATGGCTTTGTGTACCATACTCCTTTTCCATTGAAGAACGGTTGATTCTTAAAATATTTGAGTTCCAAGTGATCAATTCAAAGTGTGTCTCTCTCTCTTTCAAATGCACATATCTGAAGTACTTCCAAAAATGGCGGACGTAGAAAAAAAAACGCAACAGTTGAATAGAGAGCAGAACGCCGCTCGCCATGCCTGCGGCGGCTGATGCCAGCGGCGGGAGTTGAACGTTGATCATTACGCCCACAATTCTTTGGATGATGAAGACGAAAGTTTATACAAATAACAGCGTATAATCAATTCACATAAAAGTACGATGAGAAGAAAGTTGGGAGGAAACAAATACTTAGCTTATCAATACCGTATAGATTGAACTGTTAGACATTCTTTGGAAAGTTTGAAGGCGAACGATGGTGCTGTGAAGAATAGACCGATGAACGCATCCGATTTAAGAGCAGAAGTGGAAGAGAGGAAGCAATTGTGGTATAAAAAAGTTGGATAGCTGTTGATAGGCAGGCAAGGCTAGTTGCTTAATATCGTCGAAAGTGTAACCAGCCATAAATAACCTTGGATCCAAACAACTGCTTCCTATCTATATAACTATCGATAATCATCAGGTGAAAGTGTTGTAGCCTCCTTGTTTTGATACAGAAAAAGTGATGAAATCAGAGCCAAGTAAAAGTTGATTGCAAAGATAGAATGGTGGAAAGAAAGGATAATAATAGATAGTGAAAAAAAGAATTAACAACAAGAAAAAGAGGATGAAACACAAAACACAAGGAAACAGAACCAGCTTACTAATTCACACACGTTCAAGTTCATTTTCACTCACTAACATATACATGTCTACTATAATCCCATTCCATATTTGGCTAGGAAGTAAGCAATTATGACGGCCAAGATGGTGATGATGTAGATAGTGAAAGTGGTGGATTGCGTATCGGTGTTCGTTGTTGCGGTTTTGCTAGTGGAAGCAGGAGCAGAAACGGCAGCAGGGGCAGTGGCAGGAGAAGTAACGCCGGAGCTCGAAGTCACGTCTTTCTTGGTCAATGGTGTTGATTCTGTTGGTTCTTCAGAGGTGACGAGAGGAGCAGCGGCAGGTTTGGAATCAGGGGCAATCTTGGTATCTGAAACTGGGACGACGACGGAAGCAGCAGCTGGGATAGCAGCAGAAGCGGAAGAACGAGAAGCTGCACCTTTAGAATCAGGTGTCGAATGTTGTGATTCTTCTTGGATCGCACTAACAGCACTGTCAAACTTGTAGACAACCTTCAGCTTGATGTCTGTTGTTGAACCCGCTTTTTGTCGTAAGTCAGTCCATATACTAGAGACAGTCTTTGGGTCTATTGATGAATCACAGGGGACAGAAACAATCAAGAATTTGTCCTTACATTTGGTTCCAACGGCTGGCTCCTTTGACAAGCCTTGAAATATGATGGACACGTCCATTGATTCGCCTGGACCGACCTTTGATGCGTTGGGTCTAACGCAGTATAACTTTGGTGCTGTGGTCATCACTTTGAAAGCAACATCGGTGGCTGAGTCATTGCTGACTGTGATTGCAGTTGTGGCTTGTTTGGTGAATGGATCTGTAGTAAATCAAGCAAATCACAAAAATCACTCGTTCGGAAAAAGAAAGCACACGAGAAATTTCAGGTTTGAGAATGGGTGTTAGTATGTATAATTCAGCATGATTTTATAACTTTGCTATATCAATTGTGATATGATTGAGTATGTCAACAGTGGGTGTTATAGCAAATACACAAGGAGAAGTGAATGACACAAAGTATGGCACACAGATGAAATTCGAATTTGGGGAAGGTTACATACATTCAAATTCTAACTGTTTTGGACTGACTTGCATCTTGAAAAATGGAACCTGTACTTGAATGGTTGTCTGCTAGATCGATCGGCTAGGAAGATTGGCAATGGAGGGGAAGAAAGGAGGATCAATTAGAATATGAATTTTACCCTTCTGTGAAAAATATGGAGAGATTGACAAGCAAACAAATAAACAAACAAACGGAAGACGGTTTGATAGGAAGAGGTTGGTCGCATAGATGTGCCACACACCACACACAGCACTCACACTCATAGTGAAAGAGTGCTAGAGAGACACACAAGCGCACACCACACACAGTCAGACAGAAAGACTTTCTCTCATCTAAGCAATCTTCAACGTGTATCTTTATTTTGATATATGGTGCACGGGTGTAAAAGCAGGCGCTGTACAGATTTTGGAAGTGAGGATGGTGCACGGGTGTATTTGCTTGCTGCTGATTACCCAATTGTGTACGTAATTACTCCCAAGTATGTGTGTGAAGAGAGAGAACTCATGCTTTTCTCTAAACATCAGCTGTGATATGCGCTGTCGTCTCGAGTAATCACTAGAATAAGAAGCTGGAAAAGGAGATACAAAGGTTGTGAAGTGTATTTTATGACGGTAGCCAAGTCGATCGCTGAATCTAGGCCTCCAGAGATTCTCTACTCAAATACTCATGCTGGAAGCACTAATGCTTCCTACTGCTCTGAAAAGGTGGAATCGCATGACTAGTAGGCGCATTCAAGTCTAATCCAAAGCTCCCACCTTTATTCAGCCATCTTATTCAGTTCCCAAACCTCAATTTAGATTGTAGGATGGCCCGTTCTTGCATAACCTTGAAGGCAGAAGAAAAATCCTGCTGCTACACCTGCTGATATAAAAAACTGAATTGACCGATAAAGCATGAACAACAGGGTACACTTATGGATCTCAAGGGTACGATTGGTTCGGTAAAAAGAACAACATGTGAACTTTGGAATAAAGCAGAATCAAAGGTGACAGTAGAAACGTAATAATAATAAAAAAGTGGTGCAATGTTCAACTTCCTTCCTGCCGCCGTACCAGAAAAGTGCTTCCGATCTATGTATAATCTGACGAGACTTCCTCATCAGGCAAATCTTTTAATGGTTGGCATCGTATAACAATATGGGAATATACATCTTCAAAGGCCGATTCGCAAGTGATTCACTGCAGGTACATACATACACACCAACTATGATAAAACGAACATCTTTAACCGTACGCTGTCGAACTGATCTGAGATCTACAAATTGGAGGCAATTTGGTGAGGAGCTGGCGGAGGGGAGGGAATACTGGACAACGATTCTTCTCTCAAGAATTTATCAGACTGAAGAGACAACCATAGTTGATAAGTAGTTGGGCCAGTCAAGTCTCACTTACTCTTGATTTCTTGTAATTGTTACTGGCGATTTGGGGGGTAGGCATAGACCAAAAACAGGCAATTTAAGCCAAATTGGGATATATATATCTGGACCCCTCCCCTTTCCCCCTGTGGGAGTGCGGGAGAGGGGCTTTATTGGGTGCTGGTGAAAAATTTCACCATTGACGCGTCAGAGGATCCCCACCCATTGCGCATTGCGCATTGCGCGTGTGCATCGTTACTTGTTATCACTTGAAAGAATATAGTGTTAAATACCAGTACACTTGCCTGGCTTGGGGTTTGTTCTCGTTGGAGTAACCTGGAGAGGTTCCGTACAAGATAGATCAATGGATCATCCCATGACATCCGATAGTATTAAGAAAAAACCAACACATCGTCTGCGGCCTCTTCGGAATGAATAAATGAGGTGCATACAGAGGATCGAACGTACATGAACAAATATTACTTCCAATGTCTTCCATCATCATGATCAACATCATCGTCATCAACATCAACGTATTGTATTGGATGCAGATCCAAGATTGTATTGTTAAAGAATGACTTGTCTACAACAGCAGGTGTTGGTGGTGGTGGTGGTGAAAATGGTTAGTAGCAGCAGTAACTTAATTTCACGCGTCGGTCCCGCTCTTTCGCAGTAACAATTACTGCCGCTTTGGGTTAATACTCGTAAATACTATTTTTATTTCGCCACTTGTAAAGTTTGGTCGCTCAATCTCAATCTTTTGTTCTATTTTCTACGTCAACCCCAACATTCCTCTAAACCTTCATATATAGTGTGAAATCTCCTTAATAATCATAAAAACAAACAAGAACCTACTAAATATAGCCATCCTTTGCAAAATCTCAAGAATTCAACGAACACTGACATTGATACTGGCACAAACAGCTTCACCACTAGTTATCTTTCATATCCATCGAAGATTGCTATCCATCACATTTCACATTTCACCCAGAACAAGTCACCCTACACTGCACTCACTAGGCCCTGAGACCACAACAACCGAGAATACAAAACATATCTTCTGTATTAGCCAACCCAAAAAATTATTACAAACGACAGGATCCGTCAAAGTGATTATACGTTGTACCATACTTAAAATCATTGCACCTACCCTACCCTGCCTCGCCACGCCACCACCTCCAGATTTCTCTAGACACTAGTCATTCTCAACTACAGTCGAAACCTTTGCTTCTGAAAAAAAAAAAGGACACACAACTATGAAAGCTATGAAAGCCAATAATTTACACTTGAACTTAAATTTCTCAAGAAATAACTCCTCATTGAAGGACACTTCAGCAGCCAACGGGTCGATCACCCCTGGTGGTTTCATGACACCATCTGACCAGAATATGCCTCCATTCCCGTTCCAAACACCAGGCTTTTTGGCCAAAAGAAGCGACTCTATCAGCTCTTTCCACTCTGATTATAACAATGGACTCACGACACAAAACGGTGGCAACGACCAACCTCCACCGTTAACTAAGTGCGATAGCATAAACTCCATGTCTTCATCGATATATAACGATACTAGTCCGGTCAACCTTTCAAACTATGAGTTCACTGCTGCATTTGATGAAGCACTAATGGGTCTCTATTGGTCTTTTGCAAACAGACCAAATGCCACCCCTTTCAACGTCAATTTTCCTCCTTCAGGCGTAGCCTCACAGATATCCAAACAGATGTTACACTTACTTCACCATGATAAATCCATCCATATGCTGATAGGCGCAAAGAACCAAGAGGAGCTTCTACTGTCGGAAACTTCACAATCTCAATGCTTGAGCATAATAAGGAGGAGATTGCTCGATATCTGCAACTCAAAAGCCTCTTCAGAAACTACATCTAACGGCTTCTCATTCCCCATCTCAAGATCCAACTCTGTCTCTTCAATGACTATGAATGGCCCTTACTTTGCCCAGCCCCAGCAATTGGGTTCGATACAGCCTCAATTGGCTCACCGTCCATCCTGGCTCCACCAAAACCCAATGTTCTCCGCAACTCGCTTATCATCCACAGATTCTCTTGTTGACTCAGTCCAATTCTCTTCTCAACAACAACAGCAGCAGCAGCAGCAGCAGCAACAACAACATCCACTTCAGCACCAACAACAGGCCTACAACGAAATGATGATGAGCACTCTTCCTCCTCCTCCATCATCTGCCGGCTCAAACATTTCCTCTTCACAAAGTAATACTTCTTCAACGACAACTTTAGACAGCAGACTGTCGATACAATCCACCAATGGAGGCAAACCACACAGAACACTCAGAGTGATGACGTCACCCCTGGACCAATTCTCCTTTGAGAATAACCTAAAGACTGACAGTAGCCTGCCTTTACAATCACCATTCCACGACACGACGCATTTCCAACTTGGAAGTGGACCAAGCATGTCAACTACACCGGTTGGAGAGACGTTCCCTGGGGCTACTGCTACTGGTACCAGTGGCAATGGCAATGGCACAGGCATCAACAAGAGACATGCACTTCATCTTCCTGGCGTCATTGCAAGGTCCAACTCAATCAGTTCGATGATCAATGGTGGTACTCCTACTGGATTGGATCTGGAGATTGATCCATTGTACAATGTTACCGCTCAAAGAAAGAGGGATAGTTTGAAGTTGAAGAGAAGCATGAAGTAGAAATTTTCAAAGTTTCGCTTAAATCCCAGTCTCAACGCATTCATCCCCCTTTCGTGGCCCTTCTTTCGCTATATAGGTTTTTTTGCTGATACGCTACCAATGTCGCTCGCTGTTTGCTTTATTTTGTTTTTCTTGCCTTGCCTTGTGATCATCATATCATTACAATTTTTATATTTATTTGTTTCACACTCTATCATCATGTGACAGACCACTCTTTCCATACCCCAGTTCTTGTGATAGATAGATATCCCACGCTCTTTTTTAATTTTCGTCAACATCTGATGAAGTTGATTTATATTTTATTTGTTTCCCTTGTGTGTGTTTCCTCTAGCAATGCATCGTTTGAATTTGATATGCTCCCCGGAAAAAAATGATCTGTAAACTCTCGAGCCCCGACTATTCTAGGTTCTGCCGTTGAAAAGTCTTCCATTGTACATGCACAGCGTCAATGACAGTCAGATCCACACATGCACCCAAAAGAAGACACAGAGAGCAAAGAAAGCATAAATATGTTGATGATAGACTGAAGATCACTAAAGATCATCATGTTTAACACTTACAAGCTACTTACTCATGGGCCTCTCTTCTCCTCCAGCCTCTTGACATCTTGGCATATCATTATCCCCATATAGCACAGCCCTGGAAAGGATTCCTTTCTTTTGAAAAAAAAGGTTTTCAGGCTGTGCTGTGCTGCGTTACCAGCCAAAAAGTCACCGGAGAACAGATGTCCATTCTTTACGGCCTATATTTTTTGGCGACTGGACGGAGAAACTGCAGAATCTAGGGGGATCAACTACTTCGAATGAAGAAACAAAACATTTGAGGCAGCTAGAAATGCGCAAGTGGGTGGCCATTGAGTAGGGGGAGAGGTGTTTAGAGATAGATAGAGGGATGTGTGGAGAGTAGTCAGGGCTGGTTGAATGTGAGCTTCATTTTGCGCTTGATTGAGTGTCTGAAAAAGCTTCCACTCTTAAGATTGAGAAGATGTGGAAGCTCCGGAGTTTGATTTTATGGTGGTGGCTTTTTAAGCACCAATAGCCGCGGGCCCCGGTATGCGTATATGGGCTAGCATACTCATGATTGATCAATCTGTGAGATTTGAATTCTTTGGACTTGACTATTTACGGTTTGTAGATCGGAGATTGAATTATGGAACATACAGAAAGAGGGAACTGGCTATTGTACTGTCCGGGACCCCATGGAAGCAGTTTTAATGTGCTGCTGCTTTGCATTCATTCGTGACGTACAAGTTTCTGAGCTGCACCTGTTCTTTACGGGAGCAGAACTCTTGGAATCACCTTCTTTTCAAATCTACATGCATTTGCACTTGCACGTACCCAAGTATAGATTAGAGCCTGATATCAGGCAGGAACTTTGGAAGATGAGTACCACCATTGTCAATTGGCATTGGATTCAACAACACTGACCTACCTACCAGGCAAGAAACAGCAAAAACCAACGAACGGTGTGAAAAGTTCAAAATGGAAGTAGACCCAGCATTGCGTGCTTTAAAATAAATAGCCGGGGGGAGAAAAAGATGAATTCGCGCGTCGTCTTCCCGGTGCTGATGGCAATGGCTGAAGAGAGTGCTCTGCTTCTGGCCGTTCTCCGGCCGGGGGAAGGCTCTCCAAAAAGAAATGCTGATTCGATGTATATACATACACCTGATGATTCTGCCTGTCAAAACTCAAAGATTCAAAGCAAAAGAACTGATTTTTATATTTAACCTGGTGACTTTTCCCTTGAACACTTTGAATCTCCTCTATCTATCTATCTAACTCTTCCATGACCTTTAATTCTTTCTAGATTCTCTTCCTTTCTGATTCCAGAATCAAGCATTTGAATAATAAACTAATATACTCTATAATACAATACACACACAATGACATCTCCAGTCGAACAACCAGCATGGAAAAAACTACAGGCCATCTTTGATGACTACGGTAAGACTTACTCGTCCAAGGAAGCCTTCGCCAAGGATGCTTCAAGGTTCAGCAAGTTCTCAACCACTTTTGAAAACTACGATAGCTCCAAGATCTTGTTTGATTTCTCCAAGAACCTGATCGATGAAAACATCCTCTCAACCCTATTTGAATTGGCCAAGGAATGTAACGTTGAACAGCTTAGAGACGATATGTTCGCCGGAAAGCACATCAACACAACAGAAGACAGAGCCGTTTACCACGTTGCCTTGAGAAATAGAGCATTGAAGCCAATGTACGTCGATAGTGTCAACGTCTCTCCAGAGGTTGATTCCGTCTTGCAACACATGAAGGAATTCTCAGAAGAGGTTAGATCTGGTGATTGGAAAGGTTACACCGGTAAGGAAATCACCGATATTGTCAACATTGGTATCGGTGGTTCTGATCTAGGTCCAGTCATGGTCACCGAGGCATTGAAGCCATACGCTCATCCAAGATTGAACGTTCATTTTGTCTCTAACGTTGATGGTACCCACATTGCTGAGACTTTGAAGAAGTGTGATGCTGAAACTACCCTATTCTTAATTGCTTCAAAGACGTTCACAACCGCTGAAACATGTGCCAACGCAAACACTGCTAAGAACTGGTTCTTGCAAAGAGCCAAGGATCAGAGTTACATTGCAAAGCATTTCGTTGCTTTAAGCACCAACGCTACCGAAGTTGCCAAGTTTGGTATCGATACTAAGAACATGTTTGGTTTCGAAAGTTGGGTTGGTGGTAGATACTCCGTCTGGTCTGCCATTGGTCTATCCGTCTGCTTATACATCGGTTACGAAAACTTTGACCAATTCTTGAAGGGTGCTGAAGCCGTCGATCACCACTTCACAACAACCCCTCTAGAGCAAAACATCCCCGTCATTGGTGGTTTGCTAACTATCTGGTACAACAACTTCCACAAGGCTCAAACCAAGCTTGTTGCCCCATTCGATCAATACCTACACAGATTCCCAGCATACCTACAACAATTGTCCATGGAATCCAACGGTAAATCAGTCACAAAGGACTCCCAGTTCGTCACTTACGAGACAGGTGTCGTGTTGTTCGGTGAACCAACCACAAACGCCCAACACTCTTTCTTCCAATTGGTCCATCAAGGTACAAAGCTAATCCCAACTGACTTCATCCTAGCTGCAAAGTCCCACAACCCAATCGAGGGTAACCTACATCAGAGAATGTTGGCCTCCAACTTCTTCGCCCAGGCTGAGTCCTTGATGTTGGGTAAGACCAAAGAACAGGTCGAAGCCGAAGGTGTCACCGGTGGATTGGTTCCACACAAGATGTTCAGTGGTAACAGACCAACAACATCAATCTTGGCACAGCAGATTACACCAGCAACGTTGGGTGCTTTGATCGCCTACTACGAGCATGTCACCTTTGTCGAAGGTGCCATTTGGGGTATCAACTCCTTCGATCAATGGGGTGTCGAGTTGGGTAAGTCTTTGGCTAAGGTTATTTTGAACGAACTAGATGATGACAAGGAGGTTGAGACCCATGATGCCTCAACTAAGAACTTGATCAACCAGTTCAAGGCATGGGCTTGAGCGGTATGTGGCCTGTCCTCTCTCTTATATTTTTTGATTTTTTTTCCTTCTCTTTCTCATCCATGCTTACTTGCGCTTGTTTTTGAACTTTTTTTATACACCACTTCAACATGACATTTGTAATATCTGTTACGAATTCTCAAAAGAGACGAAAAAACCTGATGTAGTCCTCCACCATGAGATGTGATAGAGAAAACAAAAAAAAAGAAACAGGTCGTACCCGGATTCGAACCGGGGTTGTCCGGATCAAAACCGAAAGTGATAACCACTACACTATACAACCAGATAGTTGTCAATTTTTTAAACTGGTATAACATATCATAAAATGTGTCAAAATTAACGGTCACGTGACATAAAATTTGAGATTATCCGCCGGGCCATAAAAAATGTAAATGAACGGATCCCTGGACTGGATGGATAACCTGTAGCAGATTGGGGAAATGTAGATGACTGAAACAGGAATTTGTGCTTTATAGTTAAGAAACCGAAAAAAATTGGGATGTGTGGTAGACGAGGCTACCTAGGCTGATCAGATGTATCTATCTATCTATATATGTTACGTGACAATTTGCTACAACATTTTCAAAAGATTAGTTGTCTCAATGCAGTACAGCTCTTTACAGCACGAACAATATTACAGGCTCATTGAATCAAAAAAACAGCTACAAGATACTACAATTTCGACAACAGAAATGAACTTAGCATTCGATAACTAAAAAAAAAGGTTTCATGACTTGCATATCACCCATAAAGAGACCAGCGCAGTTCTTCCTACAATGTAGCATCTAGCTATAACTGATTCCACAACGACTCAGTGTACTTATCAATAGCAAGAACATCCTCTTTAATACGATTCAAATCATTGATGATCAAATCGTTTTTCATTCTAATGTTATCAAAAAACTTGCTGCTGTTTATACCTGAATGCAAACTACCTGGATCATTAATCGGCGCACTTAGTGGAGTGGTAGTACCTGTTGCCTGAGCTGTTGTTGGCAACTTGCTCACGGTACTGTTCTTCTTGCTGTGAAGCTTGAGACCTGCAAAGAGCCCCGTCGCCTTGCTGATTGTTTCCGAATCTGCCTCATAATCTTTTGAAGTGGCTCTCGGGGACATACTTTCCCGAGGAATAGCAGCAGCATCTAGATTTGTGTCCTCTTGGTCTTCATCTTCCTGGTCAAAGTTGTTCCACACTTGATAAAACTCATCAAACGAATGTTCATTTATCTTCACCATATCCCTCAACAGTCCAAGCTGAGAACGTTTCAAAGCTTCAATGTTGGTGGTATAATTCTCATCAAAAAACTTGAGGATTCGAAGGTTCTTGATGTCATCCAAGATGCTCAAACTCTCGTATAGCTTATCCTGATAGTCAACCAGCTGATTGGTGGATTCTATTTTGTCGTTCAACTTTGGCTCCTCAATATATTCGAAATCGTCATTCTCTTCATCGTTGTCATCCTCATTGCGTTCTTCAAAGTCTTCCAAGTTGGAGCTTAGCTTTAAGTTTATCGACGAGGTTCCCTCAGACGTTGAAGCAAACTGATTCAAGCTTGCCGACTCTGGCCGGCTCTGAGGTTGATAGTTGTCTATATTGTACGAGCTTGAATCGCTGTTTATTCGATGATCGGAAGTTCCATGGTGTCTCGTGAAGAAGTTATCGTCAACAACATCGTTATCACCTCCATACTCCGATTCCTTGAAGCGGGATGAGCCGTTGCTCGGTAACGCGTTCAAATCCAGCTCTGGATCATCACTATCTGAAGATTGGTTAAGCCTGCTGTTTGCTGACTCCTGCTGTTGCAAGGGAGAATGATGGTAATCATCAGATAATACAGAGTTGTTTGAAATATGCCTCCTATTAACGATCAATGACTCGTTAGTAGGCTTCCTTTCTAGGAGAGATAAGTTTGAGCTGCTCTTCTTGGAGTAGTATTGAGTGAAAGACATCGTTAGCAGCAAATTTCCAAAATGATATTTGCTGATGATTCAGATGATTTGTTTTTATCAGCTACTCCGCTGATGATGCCCTGTCTGTTATCTGTCAATGCTCTATATCTCACGCAAAATAGAGCAAGGCCAGGTAGACACCGGTGAAGTGTGCGAAATGGGGCAAGTATGGGTGCATGCCTCTTTAATTGCATATATGTGCATATTCTCTGGAATTTTGAAGAGGGAGGGATTGGTTGTTGGTTATAGCTCTATACATCGAGAGAACAAACAAACAGTCATATATTTGAGCCTACAGCAATAATACCCAACAAACAAGCACTATAAATGCAGAGCTTAGTTGAATTGATACTACTGACTGAAATTTGAAATACAAAGTTCCTTCGGGCGTAATCTTTATATGCCCAGCTTTACAGTATACAGGGTCCCTATTCACATTCTAGCCCCATTTGCTTCACTTCAACTTTCGACGTCCAAATCTCTTTCTACAATCTCAGTATGACTCAGTTGGATACCCTACGAAGGCATGAAATTACATCGCTAAGTTCCAATGGTTTATCCAGCTCAAGCTCAAAGTCTTCCACCGATCTCCCCACAAAGCGGATTGAAATTATAGTGAACGATGAGCACGAAAGCTTCAACGAGTCAGCGACCCTATCTAAGGAACCACACTTAGGCAAAGAATATCCAACAAGACGCTCTCCCATTTCTACCATAAAGCCAGCAGCAAGCATCAAAATTGACCCAACCTCCATAGGTCACGAATTTGATCCCTCAAACTTTGTTATTCAGAAAGCTAATAAAAAGTATAGCATAGCGAAGCAGAAGAAACAGCCATGGAAGAAGCTTCTATGGTACAAACAAGACTACGAAGACAACTATACTGACAGCTCTTTTCTTTCACAATTGAAGAGAAATTCCACTGTGGTTAACTATTCGTACTGGAAACTGATAAATGACTTCACGTTGATAGTTCTGCACTTGTCAATTATAATGTCTGTCATTTTAGTGTTCTATGGTATTCATAAACTTGAGTGGAATCCCGTGGTACCAACTCTTGCTAGCACTAGTTTTACAATTATTGGGTTCATAGTATACGTCATAACGCTGAAGATCAGAAGAAACAGGGAGTTGATAAACCTACAAAAGCTAAAGATCGAGCAGCTTCTGACTCCCTCCCGAAATCCAGCCGTTTTTCTTTCAAGATCAAGGCCAACTTCCCGTTCATCATCTCCATTCCATCGTGTGCCGAGTACTCACAACAACGCTTCCAGCACAAACTTAGAAGGGCAATTTGCTTCAACGGGCAACTCTTTGACAATCACAAGAGCAACAGCAAACAATAGCGCATCGGTAGACCTTGAAAGGCTTCTCACGGAACCAAACGCGCCAAACTTGATAAACACGCTCAAATCCTCAATATTGATCCTTCTTACACTTTTGACATTCTCACCGGTGTTAAAATCCTTGACCAATTCCACAGCGTCTGATTCCATTTGGGCATTATCCGCATGGCTCTGTATATTGAACGTCCTCTTCAACGATTATTCGGTCGATTTCACAAATTCGAACAGGCATCATCAAGTTGGATTCAACGAGACTAGCCCTTTGGACCCAGGAAACGTTGAGATGCAAAATTCGAATTCAAACCTATCGAAGAATATCTCGTTGTCCAATGCGATCGTCTTAGCATCCAGGTTGAACTCAAACTTGTCTGCTTTTTGCTTTATTGTTTTTTCGATTCAAGTTTCTGGATTGTTTCCAATCTTCAATAACTTCACCAGGCGCTGTCAGTTTTGGCCTTTCCATTGGTTTCAGGTGATTTGTATTACTTGTTCCGTTGACTTTACTGTCTATAAGGTTTTTGGCGTGGGATGGTTCTTGATGTGGTTGGCATTGCATGCTTTGATCGTCATATTTGGTCCTTGGTACTTCATCGTTTTGCAAAAATATAAAGATGAACTACAGGGACCTTGGGATCCTGCTAAGCCAATAGTCAAGAATGGACTATAAAATTCGCTAGTGGATACGACTTCGGTTTCTAAATATTTTATAATCAAATTCTGACTAAGCTTTAAAGTTACAGTGCGAAAAAAGAGCTTCCAAGATAAAAAAAAATATAGTGACAGTGCCTAAAACGGGAGGCATATAATAAAACATTCAAAAAAGCATCAAGCAAATTCGTATATTACATAACAGAGTAATCGAAGCGATCAACCGGAGAACACTCCAGCAGCCAAACAGAGGTTTCTTCTTGTGAAATGAACCTTGTAAACGGGAGTCTTCTTGGTAAAGTAGACGGCCATGTGATCTTGAGTAGCAAAAAACTCACGCTTTCTCTTTGGGTCCTCTTGTTTCTTAGCAGCATCTTGCTGTTGTCCCTGTCGTTGTCCTTGCTGTTGTTGGCCGTCTGAAGCGGCAGCACCAGCAGCATTTATAGCAGCACCGGCTTTACCAGCGTCCTCGCCATTCGCCTGTTCAATGCTTTTAGCTGCCATGACTGACTCCAACGTGTATTTTTCAGGCTGTGGGTTGTTGCTATCCATAGTTCCCCTCTTCACATCCCAAACTCTGACAGAATTGTCCGATCCTGAACTGACCAATACAGCACCATCCCTACTGAATGCTAACGAGTAAATCGAGCATCTACCGTGTCCTCTCATAGACTTCAACTTCCTACCTGACGCTATGTCGAACAAGTTGATGATGGAGTCTTCACCGGCTGTAGCCAACCATCTTCCATCAGGAGACACAGCCATTGTATTGATTGGCATGTTGTGACCAATAAACACTCTAACTGATTCACCTCTAGCGATATCCCACATTCTGACAGTCTTGTCACTCGAACCAGTGAATAAGTAGGTTGAATTAGGATGGAACTCAACGACGTCAACGTCATTCAAATGACCTGCAAAGATTCTCAATGGATATATGTGATCACAAGACCACAATCTTGCCGTCTGATCGTGGGATGCTGTGGCAAAGTAGTGGCCCAAAGGTGAAAACTTAACGTCCCAGACAGGTGCGTTGTGTCCTTTGTATGACACCAAGGATGTATAGGTGTCCATCGACCAGAGCCTCACAGTCTTGTCCTCCGATGAAGAAAGTAGGTAGTGGTTATCAGGGGAGAAGTCTAGCCCATAGACGGCTCCACTATGCCCCACCAGTCTTCTGCAGCCATTCACGGCAACACCATCAACGGTTTGATTGTACTCGTCATTCTTCAGCACCGATCTCAATGGAGATCCATCGATGCTCCACAGTTTAATGAAGGAATCTTGGAAACCACCTGCGACAATGGTTGAGTCATCATTGAACTCGACACAAGTGAGGTCGTTGTTGGTGTTATGGAATGTGTACATACAGGTGCTTGGTAGTGCAGCTTGGACCGCATTCAACTTGATCTTGGCCCTAGAATCTTGAATCTTCATGATCTCTCTTTTCAAATCGTATGCTGTCCTTTGTGGTAGAGGAAGAGTCTCCCTACTTGGAGCATCCTCGCCTGCTGTATCCGCTTTGAAATTCTCAGTGTATTCCTCCATTAAGGTCTTGTTGAACTTTTTGTCTTTTTGCAATTCATCTCTCTGTTTTAATTCTGCTTCCAACTCCTTTGTAAATTCAGGATCATTTGGGAACTTGCCTAGTTTAACAGTTTTGCTGTTTAACGCCTTTTCTGCTGTGTTTGCGCCTCTGCCATCGTCCTTAGTATTTTTTCCATCTCCGCTTTTGCTGTCCTCTTCGTCATTTATTAGTTGATATATGGCTGGAATGCCCTCCACGTTGTCTATGGTCTGCGTGCTTTCATCATTGCTAGATGAAACTTCAACTTGTGTAACAATTTGCATGTTATTATTGATTGTTCTCACAATGATGCCACCACCAATGGCTTCATGTTCGTTCAAGAAGCTCAATATTAGGTTTATGGTTGTGTTGGAGACTATTACCTTGTACTTGTTGGTCCTGAACACCTTTGCAACTTCATTCTCTTCAAGATGGTCAGGTAGGGAGATACCACCAAGAGACCTGATTTCATAACTGTGAGAGACAAGATGGTCATTGTTGAACTTCTCGTAGAAAATTCTGGCCTCTTCAACCTCACCTCGTTGAATCAAGGCAAGATAGCAATGTATGAATATTGGATACAAGAACTTGTCGAGCTCATACTTGTACATTTCCAAAGAGTTCTCACACCACGTTCTGAACATCAAGTAGGCTCTGCCAAACATTTTTGGATCCTCGTCAAACTGTCTCTGTTTGGCCTTATTCTTCTCCTGGATGAAATGCTGCTGTTGGAACTGAATGTTGGATCTGTCTGAAACAACCGTCTGAGGTTTATCAAACGAGGAGTTTCCGGTGTTCAATGGAATCGTTTGTGATCCAGGAATTTTTGTGCTTTCGATTCTCAAGGTAGCCTCCGTCTGATGGAAACCCTTCTTGTTCAAGTACTCAAGGATGATTCTATTCAAGTCTGCTTGTGAGAATTGGTTCTGGTTTTGAGCCTGTGGTTGAGCCTGTGACTGATTCTGTAAAGTTCCGGAAGTTTGATTCGGTATCTGTCCTGGAGCTCGCTGCTGCTGCTGCTGCTGTTGTTGTTGTTGTTGTTGTTGCTGTGTCGTCGTGCCCTGTTGCTGCTGCTGGGAGCTTTGTCCAGGTTGTCGCACCTGGGCATATTGTGATGAAGGCGTCTGTGCCTCACCCTTGGCAACGGCTGCAACAGTTGAAGAAGATGATGTCGGCTGTAAGTCGGCTCCACTGGCAGACTGCTGAGCTTGTGCTGTCGCCCCACTCTGTTGTGGCAACTTTGAGTCAGCCTCCTTCTTTATTTGTCCTGCCATGTCTGTCGTGTTAGGCGTTGTATATGTCTATAATCGGGCTGAAAAGAAGTACAAATCAATGCCGTAGGGACGCTCTAGAAAAGGAGCACTGAAGTGTAAATGGTTATACTTAGAGTGAAGTAACTGCTGAGAAAAAAGATGCGTGTTTCGTAATACAAGACTAGATTAAAGTGTATCCTTCCTTCTCTGCTTCCCTTTGTATGTCTGTCTCTCCCTTCCTTTGCTCAATCGATCGAACATACCTCTTGGTCGTTAGTGGCACGTTAATAAGTAATGGCATAACATGCAGTACACGTCATCTCTGCACCACCAACACCACCACCACCACCGCCATGTTTTGGCTTACCTCATACACCTTCCCAATGAGGATGGTAGCTGGGTGGGTATATATACACTGCCATGGGTCATCTTAGAGATCCTTCTAAGTGAATCGTTGATGTTTGCTACCAGTATCTTTGTGTTCACTATATGAAACAGATTGGTGGTCCAATTATCATCACAACGAAGACAGAGTCGTTGGAGTAGAGAGAAAAGGTAAAAAAAGAGGGAAAGTGAGAAAGGTGGTGAAGAGCGATGGAGTATTTTCTTCTCCTGCGCGCACGGTAATTACTGTGGTACTCTGCCGGTACCAACCAACCCAAAGCAAAGGAGTGGACTATTCAGTTATTCCAGATGATGCTCTTATTGTTTTGTTACCCTTGGAACACCAGTGGTGAGGTATAAGCTCCCGAATCAACTCCAGTTACTCAACTTCTCAGCCGTCTCTCACAGACATTTCAAAGCTTAACGCTTCTCGATCGATCTCTGTTTCAAGGCAACCAAGACATATCCCCCATGCCAATGCCAGAGACCACGATGGAACAGAGTGCCGGCGCAAAACGAACCAGAAGTCGCAAAGGTTGTCACGCTTGTAAACGAGCCAAGATCAAGTGCGATGAGTTGAAACCATTGTGTACCAATTGTATCAAAAACAACAAGGAGTGTGATTACTCTCTGAAGTTAACATGGGGTGGCAGACCGTACAAAGTGCCCAAGGTTGAAAAGTTGAATCCCATAGCGAACATGTCTCGCATGCAACAACAACAGCAAGACCAAGCAAGCTACCATGCTAAACAGCCTAAACCAAAACAGCCCTTGTTGAATTCTATCTCTATGTATAACACCAACTCATTATCCTCAACTCTCTCATCGCCTATGGCCAGTTGTAGCTCCCAAGAAACTAACAGCAGAAGCACATCCATGAATGGGATTCTCATGTCTAAAGAGAACTCGCTGAAAAAATCAAACTTGAAAAAGGAAGCTGATTTACAAATTCCAGTCTTAACCGATAACGAGACAGCAAAATATGAGAATCTAATATCACCGGTAAAGATGGAGTCATCAGACTCTCTACCTCCAGCAGCCTCAGATATAGCCACAGACCAGCATCAACAACAGCAGCACCGGTCACAACAACAGATACCCTTGCATCCACTCTCCATACCAATGGACATGCCTTTCAACACTCCATCACCTTCAACTTTTATGATGCCATTATTAGGGAGTCAAACGAACCTAAACTCTCCAATGGGTACGGGAGAGGAAGGTGCCAAACATGTTGAAGATTTCGAGTCCCTGGAAGAGTCATACACACCACAGTACTTGAGAAACTCTCCTCGACCTAGGGATTCCAGTATACCCGATCTATTGTTTACCAGCATGTCAAGCAATCTTCCCTTTGTTTCCGGCGCTTTGGAAACGCTGATCACTGATGATGTCATTCAAGAAAAGACAGCCGCATTTTTGGAGGAGATTGACACATACAGCACAAATTTCAGGCAGGTCCATGAACGTGCTAATTTGAACCAAGAAACTGGTATCAATAACGAATACTGTATCTCAAGTGAAGGTGATTCTAGCACCACAGGCATTAGAATGACATCAAAGAGTCGAACCGCGGAGCCTGCACCTAAAAATCCATTCTTGGATGGACTAGTAGATGAATACTCGGAGGATATTGCCAGACTAGAACTGCTCAACCCTCGGAACCGTTCAAACTTGACTTCGATCCCATACATATTCAAGAGCCAATCGATCAAGCCTCCTAAACCAACAGCAATCGAAGAGCTGGACGAGAACGACGAACTGGTGGCTGCATATGAACAAGTCCAGCAGCAGCATCAACAACAGGAGCAACTTGATAGAGACCAGCTTCCACTACTATACTCAAACTCTCAGGAACTGGCAATATCTCCCATGGGCCAATACCAACTTCCACATATACCAGGCTCATACTCCACTCCATCGTCATCGGCATCACATGAGGTTGATCCAATTCCAAGGGGTTTGTTACCATTACCAGACATGCTACTCAACGTGCCTTACTATTTTGAACATTTTATGTTTTACAGAGATTCCACATCTTCATTGTTGATTCCCGTGGACGAGTCAATTTACCCTAACAATCCGTTCAAGGTTGTTCTACCCCAGGTTGCAGTCACCAATGATGGATTGCTCTCCATGCTAGTTGCCTTTGGTATCACACATAAGAACCAACTGTTGAAAAGAGAAGAACCAAGCGATGTCATTGATCAGTTGTTGAGCAGGTCTCTGAGTGAGTTGCTGGTGCTTTTGCAGAATAAAGATACTTCAACTAGTGACTTGACTTTAAGTTTGGTCTTGTTGTTGAGCTCTTTCATGGCTTTTACTTCCAGATCGAGCAACTGGAAGGTTCATCTGAAGGGAGCCAGGCAGATCCTCCTAATGAGAGGCTATGGGAAGCCATTCGACAAGTTCTTGAGAGACTCCAGACGCATGGGATCGGCGTCCTCTCTAAATGAAGAGATCAAGAAGTCCAAACTTGTCTACTTCTTACTTAGATGGTTTGCGTACATTGATGTGTTGGCCAAGTTATCATCGACACTTGAACCAACAGAGGAAGAGATGGCACTATATAGGGACAAGTCTGAAGGAAATTCAGTCGTAGCCAGTGCCACCTGCAGCTCTCATCAAAGCACACCTGAAAGATCATTGATGGATACGGCAGAGAGTGGAAACAACCACAGCAAAGCAAAAGACTCAATAACTGACAAACCTACATCAAGAAGCACCGGCCCGTTTTCTGATAGCATCAAGGCGAACCCAGATGGTTTCAGCTTTGATTCAGCCGAAAATCAACAGATTGACTATGAGATTGAAGAGCTGGATGACGATTCCAACTCAACATCACCACAGAACAACACAATCTTTGATAACGAATCCGCCGAAAATGTCGATTACTTTTTAGGATTTAACATTAAATTCTTACCGTTGTACACAAGCGTGATCAAGTTGATCCGTGAGACCAACCTTCTGATTAACCTCTCACCTGGAACCGACTACAAAGTTAGTCCGGCTGTGATTGAACAGGCAATGAAGATAGAGAGACAGTTTGTAAAGTTGGACAATTCTCATCTATTGCCACTGACAAGGCACAAGTCGTATCCTAACAACCCTAGAAATCCCGGATTTGCAAGGCAGCACGCCAAAGAAGGTGCTAACAACCCACAGTTCAACACGATAATCGCCACCAATCGTGTCTTTTTACTAATGGGACTGAACCAGTTGTATCGTCGTGTTTTGAGACTCCCTAAATCATCAGGATTGATCCAGGAAATGTCGAAGGAGGTGATGCTTTTGATCAAAAACTACATTCCGCTGGATTCCACGAATGAGTTGTGCCTTATTTTCTCCCTTTTCACTGCTGGCTGTGACTGTGAAATTGAATCTTGCAGGGCCTGGTATTCTGAGAGGCTGCATGCCTTTACCGTGAAAGGTTCTCCAAACTCTGAGTTTGCAACAGAGATCATGCGTAGGTGTTGGGATACAGGGGAAAACTGGTTTGATCTCTTCAGAAAGGACAACATTGGAATTGTGTTTTTGTGAATATGATAACTGTTTACTTCACGTTGAAAAAACAAGAAATATGATTAGCATAATCGGTGTTGTATACATGTATCGAGTAAAATGCAGAAGAAAGGGCAGTGCAAACAACAAAAATTGAGGGATAATGGTCTATATATGTAAAGCCGATTTTCAATCATCCTCGTTGATATACATGAGTTTGTTTTGGGATCTATTCTTCAGTTTCATCAATATACCTAGCCTTTTGTTCAAGTTTGAACTCTTTTTCAAGTTGGTATCAATCTCTATCAACTCGTTGTGCCTCTGCAATCTCTTCACCGGATCAAACTTTGTAAATAGCACCGTGGCAGCACCTTGATCCTCGTTATGGTAACTGCCGCTCCGGCTTCTACTTTGAAGCTCTTCCTCGCTATCTGAAGAAGAAGATTCATCATCGCTGTTGTAAAGACTAAATCCAGTGTTGGTAGTACCATCCTCACTGCTAGTCTCACACTCAGCCTCAGAAGTATCATTCTTTTTGAACTTCAATATGTGGGAGTGGAATTGCCATAGGGATGTACGATGGCACACCGAAAGCACAGTAATGCCAAATTGCTCAATGGCAACTCTGTAGCACTCCTGTTCCAAATCTGGGGAGATTGAAGAAGTACATTCGTCCAAGACTGCAAACTTAGGCTGGTGATAATACAACCTCACCAACGCTAGTCTCTGCTGTTCTCCAACAGAGAGCAAGTCGGGCCATTTCTTCACTATATCTAGCGGAGACTCTATGTCGTTGCTGGTGGCCTGGTTGTTTCTTGTCAATGAGGAATTTTGGTTGACGGTGCTATTGTGACTCTGAAGGGTGACCATACTGTGTCCGTCTTCGCCTTCATCAGTCTCATCATCATCTTCTGTGATAGCAGCAAGCTCAATCAAATGGTCCAAATTAACCAATCTCAACAAATCAATTAAGTACTCATCATCTTTGACCGTGCTTCCATTTTGTTTTGCATCAGCAAGATTCGAGTAGTAATCTTCAACTGCATCTGGATATATGATCTGCTCACGCAATGAACCATATGTCAAATAACTCCGCTGAGGCACGTAGAATAGATCCTTCCTACTCTCCGGAATCACCAAATGGCCCGGATCCTGGACTTCCCATAGACCACCAAGGATTCTAAACAAGGACGATTTGCCGCATCCGTTGGGACCGATAATCAACAAGTTTTCTCCCTGTTTTATAGTGAATGACAAGTTGGACACCAAGACTGTTCCATTTGGAGTCACCAATGGTATATTTTCGAAACTGACTTTGTTGCCGTATGAGACGTTTGGACCTGCAATGAGAGTATCGGAATTGATGCCTGATTCGATTGCTCTTTCATCAGCCATTGACTCGTTGATCTCCATCAACGTCTTTTCAAACCCCCAAAGCTTCTCACCGTAACCTAGTAAATTCTGAATGTGCTTCTTTGACTGAACAAGCTTTCCCAACGATTCAGATGCAGAGAGCAACAGACTTCTGTTGGTTATAAAATCAGCAGAGATCTTGGAAGCAATCTTTTCTGTAATTTGGAAGTTGTTTCCATATGCAGTTGTGAAGATAGGCAAGGAACACAATACTAAACCAAATGCACCCAAGGAGTATTTGAAGATGAAACTGACGGCAAAATCATAGACAGCCATTCTTCTCAATTCCATCCTCTTGAATCTTTCCAGTTCAAAGTAGTTCATATCTAGGAGATCTATCTCTCTCCTGTGACCATTGGCAAGAGCAATTTCTTCGTTGTTGCTGACAACTTTGGAATGATATGCATGGAACTTATTTTCCAACTCGTTATTTGTAGCAGAAATCCTTGAGAAATTTGGAGTGAAGATCTTTAAGATCAACGTTGAAACATTGGTTATCATTCCTAACAAGAGAGCACCCTCAGCAACATTTTCACCTGCCTTTGATAATTGATTGGCGCTGAAATAGATATCCAACGATGGTTTCAAGAGCTGATTAGGAAGACTGCTGAGCGAGTCTGAGAATTGCTCCACCACAGTGGTGATTCTTTGATTAGGATCGTCTATGACGTGCGTACTATCCTTTCCCTTTTCCTTTGCCTGATTGATCAAGTGATAAATTGTACTATTGCCACTATCAGGTAAATACTCATCCAAAATCTTGTTAGTCATGGTCAATCTGATGCACCTGGAGAGCAACTGCTGTGATTTGACTAACAATGAGTTTGTAAGCGAAGCCGGAATTCCCAACAGTAGCCAGAAGAACAAATACTTGAAGAATTTCTTGAATCTTTTGGAAATCAAAGAAGAGACCAAGTAACCATCCAAAGATGCTACTTTCAAGGTGATTTTTGCTCTAATTATAGACAAAATAACTTGAGATGCAAAGTGAAACAACATAGGTCTGGTGTTGGGGTCCTTGACATCCAACTGGCCAAGCAACAAAACCAAAGGAGATCGTTTGAGCTTAATGAGTAGTCTCTTTGCAGGGTTCTTTTCCTTTTCAAGGGCCTTGTCTTCTTTGGATTGTGTTTGAACTTTACTGTCCTGATTTTGCCTCCTTTTGCTGTTTGAACTACCGTTGAAGATCATAAAGATGATCATCACGTAGGAGAATCTGAGTATCATGTTTCTTCGTTTGGAGTACTGCCTTAGCACGTACTGAAAACTTCTCATCAAGTATCTATTTTTGGGGTTGGACAAACCACCGATGGTGATGGGTGTTGCTATTATAGAGGACATTCTGAGTAGTGAAGAGGTTTGAAACAACGAAACAATGAAAGTAAATTAATGTAGGCAATTATAACTATGACTGGTATGGGAATAATGCTTTTAAGTGAAGAACAAACATCTTGGTAACGAATGATTCTCATTGAGGGAAACCAGTAGTGATTTATATACTCAGGTCAGGGAGCAAAAGTGTCAAATAAGGAGGGTGAAGTGTATTAGCAGACCAGAGAGAGAGAGAAAAAGCATGTGAAAAATAATAAATCTCGTGCGTTGTGTTGTTTGTTGTGTGGGGTAATTGCAAAAAAGGGGCGTGTGAGGTGGGGCACACAAAAGAGAGAGACGATCGACGCAGGTGCAGACGCAGACCAAACAGCCACTCCAATAGCCACCCCCCAATGGTGGGGAGTGCCAGCAGGCTCTAATATACCGAGCTACCGGGCAAACCCCATTCTTTCACATTGCTCACCTGCCAGCAATATTATTGCCTTCAAATAAAATCCATTAGAAGCAGAAGAGTTGGCGATTTCCAGCATTACTCTTCTTTTGTACTTTGTAACATTTTCACAAGTGCAGTGTATACGTTTCTACCACAAAACCAAAAATATTCTGCTACCTGAGCCGCACAATAATTTATGAGCCGCATCATGCAATAAAAGATCCTCATTTCCAGGAGAATCTTGCAAAAAACCATCAAAACAAGGCTGTGCTCATACTTAATAATGACACGTGTTTCTAAAATGACAGTCACGCAGGAGTCGCCGCAGAGCCATCCCGCCATCCCGCCTCTGGCCCCGCCGTAAAGCCGCAAACAATCTTATTAAAACTTGTAAACTTATCCGTTGCTCAATCTGTATCTACAAAATAGGGGTAAAATTACCAGTTGACCATGTAATGGGTCCGTCAGTTGAAGAGTATATAAAAATATTATTAAATAGCTTTTGGGAAGTCAAATAAGTTTCTGTTTATAGTATTTCGTTTTGAGAGGCAAAAACGCAAGCATAGATTTAAAGCATTGATTAGAATGCTTCAACAAGTTGTGAAAAATATCAATTCAACTGTGGCATAAACTTCTGCTATTGAAGTTTCCTATAAATGTAATTTAAAGTTGGTGGGAGGTCGGAAAAGGTGTTTAAAAAAATGTCTCTGAAATCTCAATTTTTCAGTTTTGACTTGCTGTTTTGAAACGGTATTTTAACAACAGCAAACAGGCACAATGGGCCCACAACTTATGTCATCGTATATTTCGAGTCGTAGATGTTTTGATGGTATGTTGTTACAAAACTCTGCTTGGTTGTAGCGTCGTCTTAAAAGCGTTTGTGTAATAACCGTTACTTTGAACCGCGATTTCGCTCATCCCAAGACTTGTATGGCGAGAAATCGGTACCTCAGAACAATATTTGGCCATTGAAGTGTAACCTGAAAAAAATCCCAAGCCATACGTAGGCTTATAAGGTTCCAAATTGATGTTTGAAAATCTCTTCTTTTTTTGGGTCTTGCGACCTTCTAAAAATGCGCGTTTGACCCCTCTTTCTATCGCAACCTCTTGAAGACGCAATTAGACGGCAATTGATGTCAACAAATGCTCATGATGAAGCCAATTGGACGTTTCTTCAGCTCCTGCGCTTAGATTGGTGCTTTGGCACAGGATAGAAGGCAAAATATTGGCTTGCAAAACCACCCTCAATCTCTGCCTTGCACTTGAAAGTCAAACACGAGATCAGAGGAACACACTCCAGCTCATGCGATTCGCTCCACCGCTTGGGTGACAATCGATTAACAAACAGAAGTCGGGCTTAAATGTGGTTTTGGCGAATTAGGACAGTAATTGTCGGCACAATGACTATCGATGTGCTCTCATTCTCCCATTTCTGTCTCTAAATGGCCTTCTCTTATGTAGTGCCATTGATTCAGCCCTTTCCCACAAACAAGTTTTCATTAGAGGCTATGTGGAACCAACATCGTTTATCTTAGACAGCGGTGCAACGGATTTCAGGTTTGTTAAATTCTCAACAGCACTGAGTCATAAACATATGTGTTCTTGGACATCATTTCCAGCGATGCCGCTGTTGTACCGTCTCTGCCGGGAACAGAAACAACTGACTTCAATGGTTTCGCGCGAGACGGTTTATCTGCGAACAATATAAGCCACGGAGTTATGTTTCTTCTTGCCCATTTCGATTGTTCTGCCTCTAATTCTCTGATGGTTGGAATGAGAGGGTTCTAGTTAGTGGGAGTCCCAAGTTTGACTTTGATTTCTTCTAGAGGTGTGGTGTGTATCGAACACAATTTATAAATATACTTGATTTTTGATGGTGATGTAGCCTGGGAATTCAAGTTTAGAATGATGACACAAACGAAACTTTGGAAAAGAATCTTGCTGGATCTCTATTCCTGGCGATATCATGTAATCACCTCACCGAGCGCAAACGCAGCACGCTAGTGTGCCTTCTATTGACCCTCTAAGGGAGAGATATGTTCCTCTAAATTTCATTATATACACTGTAGCGTGTCGGAGCAACAATACACAGCAAAAAGAAGAAAGTTCAATGGCTATAACTCAAAGAATCCCCCGCACTCTCGAGTCTTGATTAATCGTGTGAGCAGCACCGTATACATCAACCATCTACTGGAATAAAACCGAATTCTTCTCTTTCAGATCGCGCTGATTGGCAAACTCCAACCTTCTCCTAACAGGCACTATTTTGGCGCCAGCCCAGTTGTACCTGAATCCAAGCTCATGTGCCAAGATCTCACCGAACCCAAGCATCATACCGTTGATAAACGGCAACACCAAGTTGATACCACAAGAGGCAACAAAGGTCCATGCCGAACGAGGCGTTATATCGAACGTTTCTAGCTGTTCTTCCTCCTCGCCTTCTTCTCGATCTGGCGTCTGTCTGTTGAACACCGAGGCCGCTTTCGTTTCTAATTCGGCCTCTTCTCCAAACTTGTCAAGGTCCTGTTTTTCCTGGGTGGTGACTGCCTGATCGTCCTGTGCGACCTGCTGTGCTGCGGTTGCCATGTCCTGGCTTATTTGAATAGCATCTTGGAGAGCAGAGGAGTCCATGGTGTATGTTGTGTATTGTATTGGAACGGGAGCGGAAGTGTATACTATAAAGATTGTTTGCGCTTTCTAAAATCAATGTTAGCCAGTGATTATGATCTTCGAAGCTGATGCCAATATTTGTTTGTAGCGTTTAGGACTGTCTAAAAGCTTATCTCAGAGGATCGAGAATGTGTAGATGGATAGATAGATAGGAATGGCAATGGTTGAATTTCTAATGGCATGTGCACATACATAATAAAGTGCAGAAGTGGCAGAAGTGACTGATTGTGTGCGCATCCTTTCACGAGACAGACATAGACGTATTCTACGGCGTATATGATCATTGCACACAGTAGCTTGTCTAATATCTAGCTTAACTACGCTAGACATACAAAAATATATTCTAACAAATCAAGTAGAGTGTATCATAGCAAACACAAAGCATAGGATTATTGACCGCTCACAACTTCCAGCTCGCTCAATTGGAAACTCCCCAGAGAACACACATAGAGAATATCTCCAGACCGAACATGTCTTTCGAAGATAACCTTTTGTTCCAGGATAATATCGACAATCATCACATAGATGACCAATCCACTCTAATGGAGGACGATCAAAATGAGGCATCTGTAGTTGGTAGAGCACTCACTGCAATTGTCGATATTGGTTCCAACGGTATAAGATTCTCCATCTCATCAAAGGCCCCTCACCATGCCAGGATCATGCCTTGTGTCTTCAAGGACAGATTGGGAATCTCATTGTTTGATGCACAACTTCCTGACTCTGCAAATACCAATATGAAGAAACCAATTCCAGATGATGCGATCACGGAGATCATCAAGGCCATGAGAAGGTTTAAACTAATCTGTGAGGATTTTGGAGTCCCTCCGCATGGTGTCAAAATAGTGGCCACGGAAGCCACAAGAGAGGCATCAAACTCTCAAGAGTTTAGAGATATAATATATAATGCTACCGGTTGGAAAGTGACCTTGTTGAGTAAAGAACAGGAAGGCAGAACTGGTGCATACGGTGTCGCATCTTCCTTTCATGACATTTCGGGTCTGTTCATGGATCTTGGAGGTGGATCCACTCAGATCTCCTGGATCAGTGCAAAAAATGGAGAGGTGAAAATATGCGAACACCCAGTGTCAATGCCATACGGTGCAGCAGCGTTAACTCATAGATTGAAGCATGACAATAACATTGACGTTTACGATGAGATCAAGAAATCATACGAGGTCGCACTTGAGCAGATCAACATTCCTCAAGCGTTGATTGAAGAAGCAGAAAGAAACAATGGTTTTAGATTATTCTGCTGTGGCGGTGGATTGAGAGGTCTTGGACATTTGATCATAGGTAACGATCCTTCATACCCAATCCAAACCATAATCAATGGTTATTCTACAACTTTTGATACGGTGAGAAAGATGGCTAACTACCTACTCTTGAAAAGAGCAGTGCCAAAGTTTGATGCTGCTTCCGACAAGATTTTCCGCGTCTCAACGAGAAGAGAGCAACAGCTACCAGCTGTAGGTCTTCTCGTTTCTGCCGCTTTAGAATCACTTCCAAAGATTAAATCCATCCACTTCAGTGAGGGTGGTGTTCGTGAAGGTGTGTTATATTCGATGATACCTAACGAAATTAAGATTGAAGATCCACTCCTGACAGCAACAAGACCATACGCACCATTGTTAGCTTACAAGTACGGCGAGCTTTTGCACACAGGTTTGCCATCGAACGGAGTGGTGCCAGAAGAGGTGACCTTGAGGGTGGTTCCAGCATTGTGTAATATAGCGTTTGTTCACTGTTCATATCCAAAGGAACTGCAGCCTACGGCATCCCTACACGTGGCAACTACAGGTATCATTGCTGGCTCTCATGGGCTATCGCATAAGATCAGAGCATTGATAGGAATAGCCTGTTGTGAAAGATGGGGAGCGGATATCCCACCATCCGAAGACTTGTATTATGCAAGCTTAGAGAAGCTAGTGTTGGATGCAGATCCAGAGAAGGGTGAAAGTTTGATCTACTGGACCAAGTATTGTGGGAAGATGATGCATGTTATCTGTGGTATTCACCCTGGAGGGAACATTAGAGCCGGCTCCTTGTTCTTCAGAGTGAAGTCTGGTGAAACTACTGTCAATGGAGCAGGCAACAAGGGAACAACATCTACAACGGCAGCAACAGCAGCAACAGCAGCGACATCGATGACAGGTGCCACCACAGCCAAACTACTCACTGATACTAACGCTGCGCTCTCCAATGATAATGCTGCCAAAATTAGCAATCTTAATAATGCAATCACCGACTTTAACTTTTCAACCGCGAACAACTCAGACGATGAAAATGCTGCTGAAAATATAACGAGCTCAAAGGTCAAGGGAGAAGTTTACGTGTTGTTGCCTAGTGATGATATTAAGTACAGTTACAGTATAAGGAGTAGAATTATTGGTCTACAGAAGAAGATCAAAAAGTTGAACAAGAGTTATAACTGTCCAGGAAAAGTGAGAGTCATTGTCAAATATGATAAGATTTGAGCAGATGACTTCTTTTCTATTAATTTTCGTTTTAGTTCATTCTTATTTCTCTTTCTCGTTCATTTTTTCAATCTCTTTTTGATGATTCATTTTAGTAATTTGAAATACTATTCGATATAGTCCCTTAAGATTCACCGTTAGCTGCTTCTAACAAATTTCAAGGTTAAAGATAAAAGAGGGGTTAAACTTGACTAATATATAGAAAATCAACAATAATAAATAAATAAATAAGGCGGGTTTAGAAATCACGAATAAAGGACTTTCTCTACAATTTACCAATACCTCTACCTTCACCAAGTTCTTCAATGGTTTGGGACAATGGCTTTCTATAAACCACCTCCCAGAATTCCTGCTTCTTATAGGTTCCCTTCTCCCATTCTTCATTCAAGGTCAAATTACTCTCTTGATCTTTCACCTGTCCTCTAGACCTCATATATGCCAAGTTTGTATCGTACATGACCGTCTCACCAGCCCATTCAAATATTCCCATGGCAGCGGACAAACCCAATGCCATTCCTATCTTCTTATTCAACGCCATGTTCCTCTTAAAGACCGCTGCTGATAGCACACCAAAGAACACTGCGATCATTTCACTGGATGGTTTTTTCTCCTCGTTTACGTTTTGAAGAGAACTTGAAATAAAAGTGTATGTGCCTAGAGCCAATGGCACGGATACAAAGTGTCTCTTTTCAAGTTCAAACATGGCTAAGTATCTTGCCGTTCCTGGTCTTGCTGAACCTTTCCTGTGTTGCAACAACCGACGGAAGTGCATTCCTCCTAGAAAGAGTCCCGTGACAGCCATCACTTTGAGAGTCTTTGAAAGTGTTGGCACTGGTGTGTATACCTCTGACGTTTCACCTGTTGTGTGATTCTTAGCGTTGACCCATCTTGGTTTTGGAAGGATGTACTGCGAAGGTTTGACGTCCAATGGTGGTAATTGGGATTGATCTTGCGACATCTTCTAGTTTGCAATGCCTCCCTTTTCAGTTTTATGCTGCTCTATTTGATATTAAGGCATCAATTGATTGATGGTAGAGCCTTGTTATTGTTTGTTTCTCTTCAATGCTTCCAGATCTATGATCAACTTTACCTCCTCTCTCTCTCTTTAGCTAAGTGGTGCTTCCTTCCCCTCATTTGGGGTTGACAGATGTGTACCTCTCGTTGCGCACAGTGCTGATAAATGGCAGATAGTTTTAAAAACAGTACACGTGATTAAAGACACGAGACATTAATATAAGGCTGTGTTTATCAACACCAGCCGCCCGGAAAGAGACGCACCCGCTTAATTACCTGCAGAAGAGTGGCAACCATTTTTGACATGTCAACAAAAACGGTTGCCTCTTTTGACCCAAGTATGGTGGGTTGATTGTAATTATATGACAATTAAGACGGCCAGCTTCATTTATTAGTCTGTCACAATTGGCCATCAGCTTTTTTTTTCACGTCTCCTCATCGTTTTCCAATTCCAATCCCAGTCACATCCGAGTAGACAAAACAAGCCCACCATCCTTTTGCCTTATTGAACTACAAGATGCTTCTCCTTACACAGGTCTTGTCTCTTATATTCTTGGTGTACTTCATATTCTTCAACCTACAATCGTTCACTGGTGAAGTAACAAGCACCACCAGCACGAGCAATGGGGGGCTCTTGATAGAGGAATTGCTATCATCAAGGCTACTCAACTCGTTGGGTGACATAAGCGCGAAACAACAGTTGCATTCAAAACCTCCAAATTTTAACGAAAAGCTTCGCGATTTACAAACGGGAGAGTTGAACTTCCTACATACAACAGACACGCATGGCTGGTATCTAGGCCACACCAATCAGAGACAGTTTTCATCTGATTGGGGAGATTTCATCTCGTTCAACACTAAATTCAAAAGTCTACTTCATTCCCAAGGTAAAGACCTAGTTTTGATAGATACCGGGGATAAACATGACGGTAATGGGTTGAGTGACTTGACTGTTCCAAATGGTGATTATTCCACCAGGATATTTATGAATACAAAGTACGATTTGATAACAGTTGGGAATCACGAGCTGTACGTTGAATCAGTGAGCCAGTTTGAGTATGACAATGTTGTTGCCCATTATGGCGATGCTTTCATATCTACAAACGTTGAGTATTTTAACGATGAAGGAGAATGGGTCATATTCGGTAATGGTAAAGTGAGATATTTTGAAACCGAGTTGAACAATTTCAAGATCTTGGCATTGTCTTTTATGTTTGATTTTAAGGGAGGCAATGATCGTGTTAGAGTTACTCCCATCTCGGAAATTATCAAGAAACGCTGGTTCGTTGACCTCTTGACTGATTACTCTTCCAACTATGATGTTGATGTTGTCATTATATTTGGACATGTCCCTGTGAGTCATGACTGGTTAGAGTTGTACCAACTGCATGAGTTCATCAGACCTTTCTTCCCTAATACCGTTATTCAGTACTTTGGAGGTCATTCTCACATTAGGGATTTCACTGTTTTGGATGATTTGAGCACGGCATTGGAGAGTGGAAGGTACTGTGAGACGGTTGGATTCTTGTCAATGTCAAATTTCACAGGTTTGGACTCGGATAGTTTCATTGGTGGGAATGGTACTCAAGGTACCGTTGAATTGGACAGAAAGTATATTGATTTCAACATTCATTCTTTCATGCATCATTCTAATTCTAGTTCTTTATCCGAATTCAACTCCCTGGAAGGATTGAGCGTATCGCACAAGCTCAAGTCCATAAGTGACGAGTTACACTTGAATGAAGCCTTTGGAATCGTTCCTAAGAACTTTTACGTTTCAAGCGCCAACTATTATGCCAACGACCCCAACAGTCTCATGAAGTTTTTGGAAGATTCGATCCTACCGCAATTAGAGCAAATGTATTGTCACGAGTCAGAGTCTTCCGATCTCTTGCTAGAAACAAACAACAGCAGAATCGTTTTGATAAACACTGGATCGATTCGTTACGATCTATACAAGGGCGATTTCAACAGGAACTCCCAATTTATAGTGTCTCCTTTTAAAAACAAATGGAAGGTGATACCTGGTGTTCCAACAAGGGTTGCCAAACAGATACAAACGATTTTGAACGATGCAAGATACATTCTTTCAACTGATATGATTGATACCCCAGACTTATCTCAACTACTGTCACCACACCAGCGTGCACTAATGGGCAAGCTCTCATTATTATCCAACGACGATGAAAGACAGTTGAATATAGATAAACAAAGTCCATTGTCAAAACTACAATTACAAGATGTCCTAGGTGGTATATTAGAAAGTGAAGATTCATCCAATGAGAATGCCGTTTCTCTTTCAACCACGACAAAACCATCATATGGATATCATACAACGGACGATTGGGGCACGGATGGAGACGATACCTATCATAGAGCCCTTCCATACTTCAAGGTGCCTAACGTTATCCAATCGTTCGAACAAAACACGGACAAAGACTTGACCGATGTAGTCTTTTACGATTTTATCGAGCCGTACGTTGTGTGGGCTTTGAAGGTTGCCTGTGGTGATGACGTTGATATGTTCCAACATGCGGTTTCTCAGCTGAAGTTTTACAATGATTGTGAGTTGGAGTTCAACATTGGGGAGTTGTTGAAGAAGTATGTCGTTAAAAATTGGAGCTGATGTGTGGTGAGGTGAGCGCGTAATGCCCATCAATCCATTGTTGTTTATTATCTACATCTGTGTATTCCAATTATATTCTTTGCAAGTATATATCTGTGAGTATGTGTGTGAATGGGGAAAGCTGCGGCTTACCTTGAAGTTGGCGATTTGGGTAGCCGAATCAGTCAGCATTGGTAGCATCGGTTGGTTGGCTGCTTGGTGTAGCACCTTTAAATGTTCTGCCAATTTTCACCTCTTTCTTAACGGGTGAATAAATTTCTAAAAGCATAAAGGCTGTGCATAAGTTTTCATGTGGTGAAAAATTCAGTTTGGCGGCTTTGAAAAGTCTGTGACTGTTGAACTTCCTAAAGCGGCATCTGAAACTGGGACGGTGCTTTGCATAGGCTGTACCTTGTACGGGGTGGTGGGAGGCGTAGTGAATGAGTACCAAAAATTTTCCAGCAGGCAGAACCCAGCTGCATCCGTCAATTTTTCACTCCTGCCGTATGGGCAGACAGGCTTGTAGTTGTAGCTGGCCCCCGAATAGAGAGGGGGAGAGGAGGGAGTGCAACAGACTGGGAACTGAGTGCTGAGGCGGCTCACCACCACCACCGCCAGAGGGAGAGTGAGAGAGTGCAAGAGAGAGAGGACTAAGCAAGAGCTCTCTCTCTTTCCGTACCCTGCCTGGTTAACCAGGAGCCAGCCAGGAGCTAGGAAGACCTCCCAATACTAACAGACAGTACCAGCAGCACTAACAGCATTAACCGTCTACTCCAACCTTTCTCCTTTGCAATCTCACTGCTAGGCATTTCGATATATCAAACTTATTTTGACTATAGCATTGATCACAGTTCTTCATTCTTAACTTCTTTTGATTGATATACCAACCATAGAAATAACTATAGCATTATCAAAATGGGTAGAGGACCGTATGTAATGAGACAGCCAAATTGGCTTTGGAAACAACGAGATGAAGTCGTTTAGTCCTACCAATTACCAGCATAGAACAGCAAAGGAGCCCAATCCAAGAAGAACCTATCATTAGAACAGCATCCATCAAATCATTATATTGTTGCATAACTCTCAAGATCCACAATCGAGACTACATCATATGATCTTTAAAATGGATCAAGGACAAACTTCCACACTGAGGATTGAAGCCTTAATTTGATTGATTCATAGAACATTTAAAATCACCACCAACATTTGAACTTTTCGGTTTGCAAAGCAAAAGGCCATAACAGAAATACCACCTGTTACAGCAACAAAATTGACAAACTTGAAATGCTTGCAAATCGAAAAATAATCCATGTGATCATCAATCTCATATAACTCAGCAAGTTCGAAGGAATGAACGCAGCATAGCAATAACATCGATAAGGATCATTCTGGAATTGTTAAATTGATGAAGCAACAGAAGACACACAGCATCTACTTATTGATGTCAAGTTCATCGAAGTGGCACATGTTAATTTTTCATCCTCAATCAAAAGACACACACAACAACAACACCTTGAAGCGACTCTATCTCTATTTTTCCGCTGTAAAATCAACCATTCATCGTTGGAGACCTCTTTACTAACACTCAATTCGTATCAATCTTTTTCTTTGATTGTACCACCTCCCCTCAATTTTAATACAGAAAGAAGCATCTAAAGAGATTAGCAGCTCCAAACCACTGGATGCTTGACAAGTTGTCTGGTGTTTACGCTCCAAGACCATCTGCCGGCCCACACAAATTGAGAGAATCTCTACCATTGATTGTCTTTATAAGAAACAGATTAAAGTATGCCTTGAACGGTAGAGAAGTCAAGGCTATCTTGATGCAAAGACACGTCAAGGTTGACGGTAAGGTTAGAACCGACTCTACCTACCCAGCTGGTTTCATGGATGTCATCTCTCTTGAAGCTACCAACGAAAACTTCAGATTGGTCTACGATATCAAGGGTAGATTCGCCGTTCACAGAATCACCGCTGAAGAAGCTTCCTACAAGTTGGCCAAGGTTAAGAAGGTTCAACTAGGTAAGAAGGGTATTCCATACATTGTCACACACGACGGTAGAACCATCAGATACCCAGATCCAGCAGTTAGAGTTAACGATACCGTTAAGATTGACTTGGAATCAGGTAAGATGACTGACTTTTTGAAGTTTGACACTGGTAAGCTAGTCATGGTTACCGGTGGTCGTAACTTGGGAAGAGTTGGTGTCATCACCCACAGAGAAAAGCACGAAGGTGGTTTCGATTTGGTCCACATTAAGGATTCCTTGGAGAACTCCTTCGTCACCAGATTGTCCAACGTTTTCGTCATTGGTGCCGAAGCTGGTAAGCCATACGTCTCCCTACCAAAGGGTAAGGGTATCAAGCTAACCATTGCTGAAGAAAGAGACAGAAGAAGAACTCAACAAGGTTTGTAAGTTTAAACAAGGTTTTGTATGTTAGGTTCTGATACGACAGTGAAGCCATAATCACTCTCTTTTTCGTCGTCATGATGTGAATGGTTATTCACCGTTTTGTTGAATTTTAATTACTCTTGTTTCATTAATTTCACTCTATATGTTTGTTAAACTTTGTTCAGTTTTTGTGCTTTTGTTACCTTGCCTTGAAATGATGGAGTGAATGGAATGTTGTTTCTCTTTTGAATGCTTCCTTTCAGCATTGTTTTTAGGCAATTTGTTTCATATATTTATATACGTTTTTACGAGAATGTATATCCATGTATATGTTTATAAAACCCAATATTTTTTTATTTTAATTTAATGCAAATTTGTTTTGTCAGAGTGCTCCCTCTTTATACGATGGCAGAGAGTTGTGAAAAGTAGCATTCAGAACTTCAAAGGGGATACTTTAATGCTTCAATGCTTTGAAGAGATAGATTACAGAACAAGAGCCAGAATTAACCAATAAAAGATAGGAGAAGAAGACAGAAAACTATACACATGGGATCAAGGTTAAAAAGATAGGAAACGAAAACGTAAAACTATACACATCGAGGTTGAAAAACCTAAGGCATTTTGATTCACCTCTTAAACGGATACTCAACATCCTCATCTTTTCTCTTCCAAATCTTCTTCTTCTTCTTTGTAGGAACGTACTCAACAAACAACTCCTCACAGTTGCTCTTCTTGAACTTCTTGATGAATCTAGGGTCCCACAACTCACTGGCTATTCCAAGATCCTTACAGCATCTCATCAATGCATTACTCTTGCATCCTTCAGTGGCGGTTGGGATTCCCTTCTCGCTGAAAAACGTCTGCTCACCTCTAGCAATAGACACCAACCTTCCATGAATAACCAAACAGTACTCCCTCGTTAACAACCCACCAGCACCTGTTGCATTCTTAGAAATCAGCGTCTCTGAACGAGGAGCCAACCCCCATGCCCCGGCACCGAACGATCTGTTCAGTATCCTACGATACTTTATTTCAGGAAGGTACAAGAGACCATCGGGTGTGATCTCAACGTCGTTTTCAGGAATGGCAGAATAGAGTATATCCTGAGCTTGCTGCGAGAATGGAGAGTGGCCCAATCCAAGGAAAGATTCTGACCAGTTCTGTCCCGTGCTTGCTAGTGGGTCATCCGATTTGGTATAGTCCGAAAGAGAATCTTTGAAATAGTCCGCGATGGCTGTTCCTGCTGCTGTATTCGTCGTGGATTTATGTATCTCTTGCGAGAGGGTATCAGGGAAAGGTGGAGGTGGTGATAGGAAATCAGCTGAGATGCCAATCACTGGGTCTGTTTGCTGCTGTGCACTTGTAGTTGTAGTTGCAGTTGCAGGCTTTTTAGCAAACGCCATTGGCTTTGTTGGAATTTTGGAAGTGGCTGGCTTCGTACCAGGATTCGATAGGAAAGCCTCTTGCATAATGCTGAAGTCTGACACGTATCTTCTCGCTGTTTCTTGGGTTGGACTTGTGAAATTTAGGACATTGCCTGCTGCCCTTGGTCGATAACGGTGGCACCGTTTCAGAAGCGAATTTGAGAGCATATTTCGAAGATGAAGCAAGTAATGATCGTAAGGTAACCTAATCTTCAATTCAATGGCTGCCTCTTTAAGTTGTATCTCTTCTTTAATAGAAGCAAAAAAAGGTCTTTTGTTTGTTAACGGATGTAGTAGTAGTAGTAGTGGTAGTTGTGGTATTAAAGGTTAAAGGCTCTATAAGACGCGTGTGTGTGTGCTCAGCACCGCCACAGCCACTAATAACACATATATCCCAAATGACAGACATCCATCACAACCCTTCCTTAGTCTTTAGTGTTGTTGTTACCTTCTACGTGTTAACTTAACCAGCACCGAGTTTGACATTTTGGAGGTGTTGAGGTTGGGGATATGTGATACGGACAATCGACAACACACTCAGTCTTACTTATCTGACCATATCCATCCAACTGACTCCTTGTTCTTTTTCCTCATATATAGACTGGCTAGACTGATCAATTCGATCGATCGCTCAAAGTTCTAAAGATGGCGCCAAAAATCAAAGGATCCAAAAGATCCTTCAAGGATGATGCTTCCACTACTGCTGATCTGTCCTTCTCTGAAGATTCAAAGTCTGCCGTTGATGACTTGAAGATTCTAGCATCAACGGGCAACTCGACAATTGAACCACAGATGGACAAGTACTACCACTTGACAAATATAGCGTTGACGATGCTGGCTTTTGCTACGAGATTCTACTGCATTTGGTACCCTGCAGAGGTTGTCTTTGATGAAGTCCATTTTGGTAAGTTTGCCTCGTACTACCTCCAGAGAACATACTTCTTTGATCTACATCCTCCATTTGCTAAGCTTCTAATTGCCTTTGTTGGTTATATCGTCGGCTACAATGGTGAATTCAAGTTTGACAACATTGGTGATAGCTACATCGACAACTCTGTGCCTTACATCCCATTGAGAGCACTCTCGGCAATCCTTGGGTCCCTGACCATCCCAATCATGTTCAGCACTTTGAAAGAGTGTGGATACTCAATCCCAACTTGTGCATTAGGTGCCTGTTTGGTTCTCTTTGATAACGCTCACGTTGCAGAGACCAGATTGATCTTGTTGGATGCAACTTTGATCATCTCAGTCGCTGCTTCCATTTACTGTTATGTCAGATTCATCAAACAGAGACACCAGCCATTCACTTTGGAATGGTACAAGTGGTTGCTCCTCACTGGTGTGGCACTATCGTGTGTCATCTCGACCAAATACGTTGGTTTCTTCACCTTTGCATGCGTCGGGGTTGCTGTCGCTTGGGATTTGTGGGAGCTATTAGACGTTAGAAAGGGTCTAACCATCAGAGTCTTTGCTAGACATTTCATTCACAGAGCATTTGGTTTGATTGTGATTCCATTCATCATCTACTTGTCATGGTTCTACGTTCACTTTGCTGTCTTGACCAAATCAGGACCTGGTGATGCTTTCATGAGTGCAGACTTCCAAGAAACCTTGGGTGACTCACCTTTGGCAAGAGAAGCAAAGGAGATCAACTACCATGATGTTATCACGCTCAAGCACAAGGATACTGAATGTTTACTACACTCTCATCCTTACAGCTACCCACTACGTTACGATGATGGTAGAATTTCATCTCAAGGTCAACAGGTTACATGCATGCACGATTACAGCGACCCAAACAATTATTGGGAGATCTTACCAGCTCATGCATTCCCTCCATCACAACAGAACGGCCATCAAGTCAAACAAGGCGATGTTATCAGGCTAAGACACGTCCAAACAGATGGTTTTCTCTTAACTCACGATGTTGCATCACCTCTGTTTCCTACCAACGAAGAGTTCACTGTTGTCACTTTGGAGGATGGAAATGGCCCAAGGTTCAACGATACGTTATTCAGATTAGACCCATTCGACAAGAGAAAAGGAGATGTGTTGAAGACGAAGGCATCAGTCGTTAAGCTATTCCATGTGCCAACAACTGTCACCTTATGGACCCACGATGACGAACTATTACCTGACTGGGGTTTCCACCAACAAGAAGTGAACGGAAACAAGAAGGTTGCAGATTCTGATAACTACTGGACCGTGGATCAAATCATTGGCTTGAAAGGATCCAGGGCTCTGTACGTTCCAAAGCAAGTGAAAAAGTTACCATTCTTGACCAAATGGTGGGAGTTGCAACTCACAATGTTCAGACAGAACAATAAACTATCCTCAGAACATCCATTTGCATCTGATCCAGAATCATGGCCAATGTCCCTGTCTGGTGTCTCATTCTGGACCAAGAACGATACAAGACAGCAGATTTACTTCATTGGTAACATCGTTGGCTGGTGGATTGAATGCGGTGCAGTCGTGACATTCTTGGGCCTACTGCTAGCCGACCAATTGACCAGAAGAAGAGAAGTTTACATTCTAACTGACAAGGCCAGGGCAAGGCTATACATGAACATTGGATTCCTATTTTGCGGATGGGCAACTCACTATTTCCCATTCTTCCTAATGGCCAGACAAAAATTCTTGCACCATTACCTACCTGCTCATTTACTTGCTGCTTTGTTCACAGCATCATTGTTTGAGTTCCTATTCACCGAAAACAGAGTTGGAGTTAACAAGGAAGAGGAAGGCCAGATACATTGGATACCATACCTTTCCTTCTTGGTGCTACTTTTGACTGCCATTATTTCATCGTTCATGTTTTTTGCTCCGTTGACCTATGGTACCGTTTCTTTGTCGATCGATGAGGTTTTGAAGAGAGAATGGATGGACGTTAAGTTGCATTTCTCCAAATAGAGTCAATCACCTTAAACAATACAGAAAGTTTGGGTGTCTGATACCATATATGTAAATATTTGTTAGTGTTTTATTGATGTTTTTACCCTTTATCAGTTGATGACTCTTGGTCATTATCCAGCTATTTTTGATCTGCATGCAAAATGACAGGAGAAAGAATATTTGTAACAAAAATAGCAGTTGATATTGATCTTCATGTTGATGTTGAATCAAAAAACGTAATGTAGATTCATAGCGGCGGATTATAGAAGTGTCACGATCACTGTTGATACCTTGTTGGGAACGGAAGCACTCTTCTTAAGTTTTTTCTGATTTCAGTGTAATCCTTCTCGGACTCTTCCGTTATGAGACCATGTCTCATCAGAAAGTCGATAATGATCAATCCGCAGTTGGGCTTGAACTCTCCGTTCCGTAACTTTTGCAAGACTTCCTCGACATCCATCAACCGGAAATCCTCCGCTTCGTGATCAACAGGATGAGGAATGACGCCCTCACTCATCTCTAAATCGTACACATACTCAGCTTCAGGCTGTACAAGCCCATCCTCCGATACATAATCACCGGGGACTAATTGGTACAAGTAACTAACCACCCCAACGTACTTCAATTGATCACTGACATAACTTCCATCCAGTCCCGCCTCCTCATAGCACTCTTTCAAACAAGTCTCAAACTTGCCATATGGATACCCCAACCCTCCAGCAACAGTGTTATCCAGCTTACCAGGATAAGTAGGCTTCGTAGCTGACCTTCTAGGAACCCACAGCTTCAAATCCCGTGGAGTCTGCCCCTTTACGAACCCATTTATGTGAACACCGTACATCACAACACCGAGCAAGGGACACATAGCTCTCTCTAACCTCATGTAAGAAACACGAGGGGCAGAATAGATCGTATAAAGCTCGTTTCTCCATCCTTTCAAAGTTTCAAATACATTCAGCTTCTTCCATTGATCGCCCAGCTGTTTGAACGCTTCGTTTCTCGATTCGATTGTGGTGAATGCTGGGTCAATTCTGACTGTCTTTGCATCGTCATCTATCAGGACAATCTGTGAATGTGAGGTATACGAACGCAGATGTTCAACGACTATGGGAAGGAGATAACCCAGACTAAAGGTTGCATCATGCGATAGTAGTGTGTAGACTGATGATTTGAAGTTGGCGAAAGATGAAGGTTGTGTGGTTTGATCAGGAACTACGTTCACCTGTTTTACCAGGTCAAGGAGCGAGTAATTGGACATTTGAACTGATCTGATCGATCTCGTAATGACGATGAATGTTGGTTAGTAGCAATACCGTTTACAATATTTGATGATCCATTTTGATCAGTGGATCCCAATTCCACCTTATCGCGCCGGAGTGCCCTTCTGTCTTGCATATGGAAGGTGATGATCAGACACTTGCCTACAAAATTCTTTTCAAAGCCATAGATTGTCCACTTTCCTACTACTCAAAACAGCATTGATTCTAGCTTCGAGATCCGCGGAGCAAACAAGCCAATGATCTAACGTTGAAAAGTGCTAAATGTCAATAGGCTCATCCAGAAATTTGTTCAAACTTCTGGAGCAGGAGTTTGCCAAGAAGGAGACAACCAATTCTATCACCACACCTGTCTTACTCAATTCAATTAGCGAGTATATCTCACATCACAACACGTACCAGTCGAATGACAATCCGAAGCTAAGCGATGAATTGCATCACATATATAGCACCTACATAGCATCAGACTTCACCAAGGAGAATACGTTTATTGAGGTTTTGACCAGTTTAATACCGTGCATCATAGACGATGATGAATTCATGAAGTGGGTAAAAAAGTACCTAAAACCTACTATCGACTCAGCTGGCCTGGATCTAGAATTTGTCAATCTGACTTCGATGTTTATTGAGAGGGTGCTCGTGGAGCCCATGGAAAGCGAAGATCCCAGGCTGAACATTAGAAGGTTAGAGCACGTGAAGCAGGTGTTGAAGCTACTCATCGACAGCTATCTGGTTAAAGTCAAAGATGAAGAACAGGGAATACCGAATAGCACATTGGATCGTTCAATTGACGGTGAGACAATCACAGCTGGGTATAGTCCATTTGAACAAGAAGAGAGAAATCGGTTCAAGAATTTGTCCATTCGAGGGCTAATAGGCAAGCTTGCATTGAAGAGAACTGAAATGTTCTTGAGTATACTCAATGAACACTTGGAGTCCAGGCCGGAAAATAGGCTAGAACTTCTGTCTTTACTATCATCTATCATTAAGCTTCAGCCGATCAACCTACACCATATAGTTAAGACTCAACTCTTCGGGACCCTACTCAGTATATCATTGACCGACACGTCGTTGGATACAGTCAACTCAACTGTGAATGCAATTTGCATGATTCTTCCTCATATATGCAACAGGATCAAAGATGATTTGCTGGCATTGTTTGCCATTTATGCTAGATTAGTGACATGGGAAAAATCCAATGTCTGGCAAGGATCCACGGATGAGGAAAATCTTGACATATCTGCTAAGAACAACAAAAATGCCACGGGGGAGGGAGATGATACTATTGGTTGCCTTGAGAAGGATGCGCTACGCGATGTCCTCCCATACATGGATCAAGGGAAAACATTATCAAGAAGGAAAGGAAGCACTACGAGTCTAGACGGTGTACATAACGCTGCCAACTTTCTTGCTGCGTACCTGTATGGGTTTTATCCTCTGAGGTTTGCCAACTTTGCTCATTATCCAATGGCCTTACTGAATGATGTGAACATAAAGACAAGTATCAATGAAATACAATTAGTAAGGGCCTCGGAGAGCTTTTTGTCGAGTAGGAAACTACATCCAAATTTTACTATTTTTGATACAGTAGAGAAAGAGTTAGAGGATACCGATAGGTTTTCCAAGTACGGTTCTCCTAACGACATTGCGATATTCTGTCTCTCCTTGTGTGCAGCAGGTCCAATTGAAACCTCACTTCAGGAGAGGAACTCCAACTCTCAGTCAACACTTACCGAAATGCCCAACGCATCAAAATTGAATACTGGCCAGACATTACATTCCTACTCCCCATCTTTCCGGATAATTGATTTTGCAGCAAGAAAGCAGGCACAAGCAGTCACAGAACTACCAAGGGATAAGCCTGATAAGTTGGTAGAGAAGGTGACACCTGCTTCTGAGGACACTCCTAGTAGTACCCCTGATGGTCTGTTGGATGTACATAGATACCTCTTTCAAAAGTCTACCACTAGTGTTCTTCTGAATGAAAATATGAGACGCCATTCAGTCCAACAAACAGAAATCTCACATCCCCCTTCGCCTAAAGAACCCAGTGCGGCGGTGACTCAGTTAAGCGGGACGGCTATGCAATTTTACCAAAGAGAATTAATGATCTTGTCAAATGAGCTTGATTTTGCTGAGTATGTGAAACAGTTGGCTGTTGTTAATCATCGAAAAGCAGAAGAAGAGAAAAGTTCCTTATTGCTAAAGCTGGAGGAGTTCAAAAGTATATCAGACGAGAACGCCTCGTTGAAGCAAACCATTGAAATGATGAATAACAATGTCCCATATAATGGCAGTGCTAAATTTCTCAGTGAGAATCATTTGCTGGTTGACGCCAATAAATCACTAATGAGTAAGAATCTCAAGATGAAGACCGAGGTCAATGAATTGAATGACAAGATTATTGATTTGAAGCGAACCGTGGAGTCTTTTCAGAAGAGTTCGGGACCTAGGAATGCTGAAGTGAACTCTTTAAAGGATGCTTATGCTGTTATTGTCAAGGATCACCATGACTTACAATCAAAATATAACCTGTTGAAACAACAGCATACCAATAACGCTATATCAGGTGTACGCAACACGAATGCTGCTTCCTTGCTGGAAAAGGAAAACTTGCATTTGAAACAAACTGTGGCCAGACTAGAAGACGACTTACAGAAAAAGTTAGAGACCCTTACTCTGTCATATGAAGAAACCATAGCAGATTTGAAAGATGAGACTGCAAAGCTAAGAGTATCTCAGTTGAGAGCGAACACGAAAGTGATCAGGAACTACATTCTCAACTATGAAACGAAGGTTAAGGATTATCAGAAAACAATTGAGTCATTTGCAGATGAGTTGAAAAGGAAAGAGAACAGCCTCGGCCAAATGGGAACGTCTCTTCCCATGAACATTCCTCAATCTAAACTTGAACCACAAAAGTCGTTACTTGGATTTACTCATCAATCAAGCAGTGATCTCTTCCAAAGTAAAGCATCGAATGAAGATCCAATGACTAGACTACCAGGAATGCAGATTTCCGAAGGTACTGGCGAAAGGCTTACCGAGGAACAATATTCTTCTATACTTCAAGACCCTGTTAGACCTTCGTTCAACCAAAGTAGAAATGGAAGCAGAAGGCCTATAAGCAGAGGTTCATCTTCCGATCGGTCCAGAGGTGAAGGAATTCATCATCCAGAAGGTGAAGGCACATCTGGGGGACTTGGATTTGGTCTTAACATAAGAAAGCATTCAGAACCGGCTACAATAAATGCTGAGAACATAGTTGTTAAAGGTAGAGGTGGCATCCAGAAGAGATCGAAGCTCAAGATGTGAGATAGATATGTGTACAATTTAGAGTCCCCCGCGGGATCACTATGATGTACTGAATACGAGCTTTAACCAGGAGGCACTGCGCACGAATAACCGTTAATTCATTGTAAATCAGTCAGTGTAGGCATCTCGATCAGAAATTAAGGTAATGGCCGAGATGCTACCAAATAGCGTGGTAGCAAAATCAGCCTTATCGGCATACACTTTTAGAGGTGTGAGCGTACGGGCGGCTGGACAAGGTTAAACTTTTCAATTACGTGGGAAAACGGCAATAAATATATATAAAGGAGCAATGAAAGCTTCATTCTTTGTTATGAAGCTAGTCAGTTTCTCTTGCTTGCAACTTAGTACGGCGTTTCACTAACACTTATGAAATACCACGATGGGAATATCGTCGAACAAGAGTGTGATCAATTCCAAAGCGTCTCGCCCAAGGGATTCCACCATTTTCATTGGAGATGACCCAGATGATCTGTGGGAGAAAGTGAGTGATATGTTTTCAGCCGATTATCTGTTTCCCATATACTAACATATACTAACATCATGATACTTATAGACAAGGGCAGCGTGTAAAATTGCCATTAAAAATACAATTGCCAAGTTTTTGGGTTCTGAAGACGTGGAATCCTTTCAGGGTGACCCCAAATCGGCTGATGATATAGCTTCGTCCTACGAGAAACTGCTTTACGAAAAGAACAAGTTGAACCTTGACCATTATAAAAAGAGATTTCGCAAGGACTTGACCGCATTGAAAAACAAGGAGACAATGTTCTCGGTTGATTTGATTATAGGAAATATGTCGGTTGAAGACTTTGCGAGTCTCAAGGAAAGCGAACTAATTTCGAAGAGGCAAAAGAAGGAAAACGAAAAGTTGCTCGACCAAGAGTTAAAAAGTAAGATAACAATGAATATTCCCGACACAATCAACCAGATAAAGAGTAATTCCACTTTTGTCAGTGAGAAATGGGGAATCAGTGAGAGTGCTGCTAAGATTGACTCCGAGTTTGATAACGACGGTTGAAGTGGGGCTTTCCGAATTATCATGTATATCACTCTATTTATTCTGTACAATATCGCTAACGTTTTTGACGAATTTATGACCAACTTTATTACACAACAAGTCTAACTAATAGTACATCATAATTGTAGACCAACTTATTGGTTCAAAACATGGCGACTGTCATGGCTGGCTGCCGCCTGCCTCGTCACTACTACTGATAACAACAACACTATGATCACTTTCTGACAATCTCTCTTCAACAACGATGGGATCACCGTCCATGTTACTCTTTTGACTATGAGGTAGTGATTCATCAGCATCCACAAAAATATCGCTACCATCATCTTCATCACTTACAATGCTATGACCCATTGTGAATGTGGTGTTATTCTGTACCAAACGTTTTCTATCAATAGTCAGCTTACGTCTCTTTTTGGCCGCCCTAGGAGACTGAGACGCAGTAACACCGTCAGCTGGATGTGGGCTATCGAGTGATATGGCCAACTGAACTTGTGAACCGTCAGCGTTTGCCTTCAAGACCGCTGCTGAACTCAATGATGAGTGGCATGATTTGCTGTTATTGATCTTATCGCTTTGTTTCACTTTCGCAGTACCTTGCTCAAGTTCAAGATCGATGTCTGCAACCTGCTCATCCATGACACCACCAATAGTTGTATTTTCAACTGTCGGTGCTTTGGATTCCTCCTCATCTTTCTCAAGAACCTCGAGTAATAGTGCGCGTTCAACATCCTCACCAGCAGCATTCTGATTGGTCGAGACAGTACAGTCTTCTTCCAAACTCACTTTAGTGTTGATGACACCGAGAGGCTGCTTCTCAATGCCAGAGTTGTTTCGTGTCTCCACCTCCGTATGTGTATTATTGTGCTTCGGAGGAGCCGTTGGGGAAGTATGAGAAGGAAATCTAAAAGGAGAACCTAAGCCCAATCCATCATCACCCGTCGTACTTTCTCGAGATAGAGGAAGAGTCTTGTACCCACTCTCAAGCACAGTGACCGATTGATCTACCGGTAAAACGCTGTTTCGGGACTCCGTATTTTCATCATCAACTTCATCTTGGATAACGAATGGCGGAACATTTCCTTCAGCTATATTTTTGTGCATTTCTGAGATTAGATCTGAGACTTTGTTCAACACCTGAACACAGAAGGGACCCACGTCTCTTCTTGCGACTCTCACCTTTTCCCTAACGGGAGTGCCTGGTGTTCCAGCTCTTCGTATGAGGGTATCCGACTTCGACATAACTGAAAGAGTAACACCAGGTGACTTTGGATCATCATTTTCCCGCCCATTCTCCAAGATAAGTTTGACCGATGGGTCAGATGTGGCCTGCTCGACCGACTCAGACTTTTGGGAGCCAGCTGTTAAGTGTTTGGCCACATATTGTAGGAAGGTAAACAAATACATGCTATAGTAAACATCGTCGATGATACCTGTAGCTGCAAACCCGTTGGCCATCCTCTTGCAATCGGTCGCCTCATTCATAAAGTAGAAGGCAAGTCTCTCTTCATTCGAAAACTCAGTTTTCTTTTCAATGTAAGCAACAAAGGCTTTTGATTTCGCCACAAAGTCACTGTAGACCATTTTGGTGATAACTTCATCAACGTATGTCTTTTTCAAACCCATAATTCTTTTCATTAAAGTGCAAATCTTCGCAATAGCAGTGTCAAACACCATAACATGATCTAGCATACTAGGGCCTAACTTTCTGAGTTTTTTGGCCAACGCAGCCAACGAAAATAGATCGTTTGCTTTGCTCACAAGTTCAATGTAAAAAGTGATGTATTCCGTGTTGTAAAGAAAGTGTTTTCCTGGCCTTTCATTCTCAGGTTTCCATATGCTACACAAGTTTCTGACTGTTGGTTTGAGATTGATGATGGAATTCATTTCAATAGTTGCAGATTCAAGATCTTTGAAATGATCCGCGTATATCTTGGCAATACGATACTTTGGTCTATGTTGCCAGTTCTTCTTATCGTAAGAGATACATTTTCTCAACGCAACAATGACCGCCTCTGCAAAATGATCCATGGTGACCAAGTCATCCGGCTTTTCATTTTTGAAGAGAGAATTTTGGCTGATAACTTGCCAACCTTCCTGGACTTCTAGCTTTCCACGGGTAACCAACTTGTAAACCAGAGAGCACAAATGATAATGCGGTTCCACAATTGGATCTTCTTTGTTGCTTGACTTGATTGCAAGTTCACAAGACTTCAGTGCGTTGCTGATTTCACTGCTAATCATCTGGTCATCATTCAGCTTGTATTGAGCCTTGGACAAGTAGTAAAAGTTGAACCAGTCCTTCTTATTCGCAAGGGAAGCCTCTTGGAAACATGTACACAACAATCTGTATATGGCTTTATTGGAAATCAGGGCAATCTTGGAAGTATCACCATTAAACATGGAAGAACCGGACAAATTGGAGTCCATACCTAGTTGTGACGGAACAAATGCAAGCTTGGACATTGGAGACATTGATGCACCATACAATTCTTTACCAAGGCTGTTCCAGAGTAAAGTTCTCAACGGCTCTATCGATGCTCTTTCATCTGTTCCCATCTTGGAGTAGACATTAACTGACATCAGATAACATAACAATGCCTTTTTTTGGGTGCGAGCAGTCTTTAGCTTTTTGTCCGTAGAGTTCAGTTTGTCAGAAGTCCAGATGAGATCATCCTCAACAAGGAAGGAGTAGGCTTGACCCAACAAAAGCCATGATTCAAATCTGTTCGTACCAAAGACCAACTCAGCTTGAAACATTGAGATCACGAAGTCCAGATCAGAGGATCTTCCTTGCATCGAACGTTTTCTAATCTTGAATAGTGATAACGCCAGAATCCCCTGCATGAAGTATAGTCCCTTGTTGACAGCCTCGGTAATATCCACTTGCGGTTGCGGTTGCTCAATGTCAATTGTTAATAAGCCATGGAAGGCAAACTTGATATACCTGACATCCAACATCTTAAACTCCAAAAAGTCATTCAACACACGTGTATTTTTTTCAATGGTGGCGTTGCTTTCATCTGGATTGCCAATGACCTCATAACATTTATCAAGAACGATCTTGATATCATTTTTGGGTGTGTTGAATAAAGGATGTTTTCTTCTGAAACAATAATCAAGAAGGTATTTGCTTATATTGATTGCACTTCCTCTACCCATGACTGCAGGGCTCACATCATGATCGTATGTGACAAATGTGTCAGTGGTTATCTTGATATCATAGCGACACTGAATCATCTGGAAGAAATCGTTATCAGATGATGGCCAGTTCATTTCAGCCAGTTTTGTTTCAATGAAATTCAAGAAGGTGCCATGCAACCTTGTGCAGATGTGCCTCAGACCCAACTGTTCATGTAGTATACCACAGAAGTCATTGATATCTTCCGGTTGTGCTTCTTTCAAGTTTAAAGCAAAATAAGCAGCGAGAAGAGTGAAGGTCAATACAGTAATATCGCTCAACTTGCTGTAAGCCAACCTTGATTCAGAATTTAGTGACTTCACTTTTGAGGTGAGGATCGATGCATCCTCGTGAATGAGAAACAAGTAGCACAGCTTGAAAAACTCTATGATGTTTAAAAATGCAGCCTTTGCACTGTTATCGCTGAGTTTCCAGTTAATTTTAGTGGCATATTTAGCAAATTTTCCAGCAAACAGCCCATAGAATCCAACTATTCTGAGTAAAAGCTGTGTTCTTTGAAATCTAGGCCTGGCCTTGTATCTGTCACCACTGATTTCATCCAACATGATCTGTAAAGCTTTCTGGAATCCGATTTGATACTTTTCCGTCAATTGTCTTTCGTCGTAGTAATCCAATAATAGTGACCACAATCTCAACTTCAATTCAATGGACGAGTTGCCAATAAACGCATCCATCTCAGCTTCCTCATTGGTGTACTGTGACTTGGTTTCAGTATCATCAACTAACATCCGCTCCAATATTTCATTTGACTGATCAGCATGTGCAAAGGTTTTGAAAATCCTGATTTTGGACAGTTGAATGCTGATAGTGGACGTTGTCAATCTTGGTATGTTGTCGTAGTTGACCATGAGTATATCCAAATCCAATCCCTTAGAAAGATTTGCAAGCTCGGTCAACAACGAAGAGAGGTAGTCAGTGTCGAAATCGCTGTTTTGCTGGATGAGGCATGCCTTGGACCATTGGTACCTAACGTATAATTTCGAAAATGTTGGATCTGATTTGTGAATATCTTCGTTTAGACCGAAGTAATCATCCACGAGGGAAATCCATTCTTCAATTCGACTGGCAGTCACTTCTTCTGTTATCTGCAATTCTGTCATTGGAGCTTTAGGATTCACCTTTTTCAACTTTGATTCGAGTTTGACGCCAATATATGTATCAATTGACATCTCAAGAATTGCAACGGCAAGACCGAGGGCGTTCTTGGCAGAAGAAAAATCCATTTCTTCGACTCCTCTCAATCCCTCACTCATATCGTTGAACATATACAATCCCACCTCGTCAATGAACGACCTTATGCATTTAACGGACTCTTTGTTTAACAAACCGTTTGTGAACAAGCTCCCGCCAGTGGTTTCATCGAGTCTCAAGATATGCTCGAGCACAAGGAGTTTCACTTGATTAAGATGAAGATTAGTGCAATTCATGTCCTCGATAAGCTGTAGCAGACAGCCATCATCCAATTCTTCAAGGCTCCTCTTGCTTTCTAAGGTTGTCTCGATTGTTCCAGAACTCAATATTTCTTTAATGGATGCTTCTTTGTTTTTATTGGCAGAGTTGGCAGAGGTGACATCATTATCCAGCGAGACCATTAAAAACTCAGTCTGTTCAATCTTCCATTCGTTCAGTAAGGAGGATAAATCTTGGATTCGTGAAGCAGCCTTGGCGTTTGCGCCGTTAGACAGACAAATCTTCACCAAGTTTTCCAGCTTCAAATCAATGCCACACCTGGAGGCATAGTAGACAAGCGTAGTGGAAAGGAATCTCCTTTGTAGATCAAAGTCGCTCTGGCTCAATTCATCAACCTCAACAACAACATCTGACTTGGCCCTTGTTAGTCTCTTTGCTGCGATCCTCTGTGCAGGTGTCGATGCTGATATTGATTCGAGTTTATGTTGCTGATCATCGTCTCCATCTGAAAGTAAAATTACCCCTTGATCATGGGTATCATCCTCTTGAATATTGTCAAGTATGATTGGGGCTTCCTTGCCACCAATTTCAGGGATTATTTCCTGCTGCTGGATCTTCTCGGCGTCCTGGGAAGGTCCTTCCCGAATACCACTTTCTCCAGTTGACGAATCAATTTTTTTAACAGCCTCTTGACTTTGCTTCTCCTTATCTTCAACAAGAGATTCCGCTTTCTTTTCCACTATGACTAATCTGATCTTCTCTATCGGAACAAGCGTCAATATGTAACGATCAAATAGCTTGGAACGTGTCTTTGGCTTTGGGAGTACGTCATTCAAATCTTTCAAAAATCTTCGTAGTTCAATTTTGTTGTCGTACTTGTTCAACTTGAGTTCAATCTGATCCCTCTGTAACTCTCTAAAACTGTTGAAATCTTCCCTATTCACCATCTTTCCAAAATCAATCAGTTTTTTCTTGGCTCCTTGAAGCATAGCAGTGCCCCCTGATTTGAATCTCTTCAAAATTTGCTGTAAAAGATCGTAGTCTATTCCATCGTTACAGTTCGACTGACTTAGGATGTCACTGTAACCTTCCAAGAGAGATATCTGACTCGGGAGTAGAAAGCCCACGTCTTTCAGGTCTACCCTAAGGTCATCATCAACGGTGTTTCCCAGCGAGCCAGACTCATTGACAGAGATTCCACTTTTCAACAGTTCAAATTCAATGATTAAACGTGCTAACCTATGAAGTTTGTAATAGGAAAACAGTTGGAATAACAATTCGACAAGTTTGATGTCTGCCTTGCCGTGTATTAATGCTGTCACCAGGTCATCCGTTGCCGAGAGCAGTCTGTCGAACAGTTCCTCTCTTTCTTCCTCATCATCATCGGAGCCTTCCATATCTATAATGCGAGCTTGCTCTTCAATTTTTGTTGTGCTGTCATCTTCTTGATCCAGCGTGGTTGGAATATTATCTGGAATGGGGCTCGTTATGGAAGCGCTCTTTTGATCATCCTTTTTTATGCTCTGGTTGTTGTTATCATTGTCATTGCAATCTCTGATGAGTTGCATGATTTTCAAAAATCCCCTGTTTCTATAACACAAATATTTCAAGTTCTCAACACTGGGACTTCCGGAAACGTTGGGTTCCTTGATGACTTCAACTTTGAACAAAACGTCATATTTCGAGTTGGCCATGTTGAAGTTTTTTTGTTTTTGAAATGCTAGTGCCTCTTCAAATATCTTAAAGGAGTACTCTATCTGAAGTTCCCTTGTATGGGACTCTATATCATCCTCATCCTCTGTATGATTTATTGCTGTAAATGAGGACTAGTTGAGTAGGTGTTAGTTAAAAGGAGGACTTTTGTTTGTTTGAGGGTAAGGCTTCCTCAACAAGGATAACAAGGGATAATACTCACCATTTTAAGCTTTTTCGGACGTAAACTTGAGAATGTCGTTCATATAATGTTACCTTTCGAAGCTCAAGGTATATATATGACCTTATCAAGGTTGAAAAGGTTGATGGCTGAAATCTTTCTTTGATGTCCAGGTTGTGAGTCAGATCAAGGACAAGTAGAAGATAACGCTGGTTGAAAGAGACAAGAACTTCAAAATTGATTTCCAAGGTGATGCACTATCTCTTGGTGATGTATGTGTTGATTCAATGAGCCCTTCGTTTGGATATGTGTTATTCTAGAGAGAAGTACAAGTGGTAGGATGGCTATATAACAAGAGAACAAACTAAACCCACATATAAATCACTAATGGTAACGTTTGTGTCAAATCTGCGTACACGCGATCCCACAGCATCTTTTTGGTGTTTACGTCATATATTACGTACTTTAAAAAATTTCTTGATTTTCACTTTACCCGAAGCAAGTAGTATATATTGCCGTACAATATGTAGAAGATTAAAAGAGCTGACGAGCAAAAAGGTTTGAATCGATAGAAAGAATGAAATTATCTTTTGAAGAAATAGAGATTACAGCAAGTGAAAGAATGAGGAGCAAGACTGTCCCTGCAAAGAAGAGAATGGTATATAGCGAGAGAAAGGGAAGTAGGAATTTATGAAAGAGTAGCAATGGTAAAAAAAAAATCTAGTAGCAAAATGATTCGTTAAACGTTATAATATGAAAACGCGAGTTTTCAAATAAACCTCAGTTCAGGAGTATGAATAGTATTCAATGTCTCCTCCTTAAAACGAGCCATCTCGTCAATTTGTTGTTCTTCGTTGATCTTATCCAAGATGTTCAACGCCATCTGATCGGCCAGCTTATCATTATCTTCGCTGTCCAATCTAGGATCGAAATGGTCAATCTGATTCGCCTTGGCAAATATAGAATCATCCGACTGGATCTTCTTAGGCTTGTCCTGATCCAAGAGTGGTAAGTGTTGAAGTAACTGAGTCTGACTGGTTGGGGACGGAGGAAGAGCAATGAATGAGGAACTCATCCTTACCGAGTCAATTGGGGAGCCGAGGGCATTTGAGCTGTTTGATCCTGTCTTTACTAGTGCGTTATCAAATGTACTAGTTTCAAATGGCGACGAAGTAACCGCCGATGAAAACAGAGTATTAGTTGAGCTCATGGTTCCATTTGTGACTGTTGTTGCGGAACTCAGTGTGGATATAAACAAAGGTTGTTGCTTCTTTTGTGACAGGTTAGGTGAGATAATAGGAGAAGCTAATGGAGACGATGTGTTCGAAGGAATATCTATGATTCCACTGTTTTTCAAGATGACTGACTGTTGTACATCTGAAAATGTGACAGGTATGATTGGAGTCAACTCTTCGGTGGTACATGGTGGTATGTTTTCATCAGATGGAGTAGAGGGCAACAGTATCACCTCACTTGGTTTCTTGTCGAAGGATTTCTTAAGTATACTGTCACTGATACTCCTCCTAGTCTCCACGACTCCGGTAGAGTTACCATTCTCTGAAAAGTAACTGCCTGTGCCACGATATCCAGTTTCGTTGGCACCTTCATTCTGATCTAAGTTAATTCTAGAATAATGTGATTTTTGAATCGAACCTTCTGAAGTGGAAGATTTTCGGCTGTGATTGCTTTGATGGCTGCTCTGCTGAGACTGCCTTTTCTTTAGAGGGGACCTCTGGATGTCGCCCAGGTTAAACCCATCGGCAAGCATAAGGGGACTATCTATAGAAGGTTCTGAAGTTGTTGCTGTCGTGGCCTTGATAAACGTCTTAGTCTTTGCTATCGTAGACTTAAGTTTTGCTGATAGAGATCTCTTCAATGTGGCCGTCATGTTTGGTGGGATCTCAATTGAATGAAGATTGACTAGGAATGGTACTTGATTTATTAAACTATTATGCTGCTTAGAAATGCTCTCTTTTGAACATTAACCCGTATCCAGGCTTCAAATGAGATAGATTTCTCTTGGTGATACTTCGCTACTTCGACAACCGATTGTGGGTAGGTAGGTGGAGCTGAAGTGGGATCTATTTCTATCTATCTATCTAGTCAGGCTGTGCGGGCCAAAATAAATTTTGTAGGGGATTAAGAAGTGATGCTTGCAATGCTTTTGATGGAGCCAACAGTAATGGTTGCAATAAAGGATCGAGAAAGAATAAACAAGAGAGTTGAAAGTGGAATACAAGCGAAATAGGATGGGTTGTCTTTAGGATAGGTTGGAGATCAAGGAGGTCAAGGGGGACTATAGCTATATATGACAATATCCATACCCCTACCTACTACACTATCATACTTTTCAAGAGGAAGTTCCTCTTAGTTTTTGGGCATAGTGGCTGTTGGTTGGTTGATTCATACATAATATGCAGTCGGACAACTGTAGTACTGCTGCACAGAGTTACGGCCACATTAAGTGGAGGGCTAGACCGCCATTCACACTGCTCACAATACCGACAGACCTGATCACCCGCGGCGGCGGCTCGCTGTTTGCGTGGTGATGTATCCATTCCCCAGCGCCCCGGTGGACCTCCAGTGGTTACAGCAGAGAGGGTCAGTGGCAACTTTTCTTTCTATCGGGGGACCGTTTCTGGGGGCGGTGTGCGAAAGCGTTACACGTCGTAGGTTCAGCGGCCGTGCAAAAAGGAATGCGTCCAACCAACGCACAAAATGCTACACGCGTGATATCTAAGGTCGCTAGCGTACAGCTCCCCCTGCTGGTACAGTGAGAGCTACCGCGGACGGTGTGTTATGGTGGCCGGCATGCCCACGCGACAAAAATATCTGCCTGCGCGCCAGCTCTCTCGCTTCGCCGTACAGCGGGCAACCAACTTGCGGCCAGAATCTATGCTTTTTTTCTCCGGCCTTCAGATCTGTGTATGCATGCACTACCTGATGCATTGTCTTTGGAGGACGGTTCAAGAAAGAGAGTAATTGCTGCACAAGCAGTTGAAAAATTATTGTTCATTCTCGCTGAATGCGGGAAAAACCCTATTGAAAAAGAAAAAAAAAGAAACTGAACACAAAGCAGAGGCCACAGACAAGGGTGCTGTCTTTATTCTTCATCAATTGTTCCGAAAGTACTTCAAGTAGCTAATAGACGGCATGCGGCTTTCTAGGATGCAGAAGGCCTGCGGTCTATCCTTCAAGTCCTTGACACACATAACTGCACCGGCAGACACAACTACACCGACACACGATCCCTCTGTCTGTCTTTGCCCGTCGAAAATTACATCAACCGCTACAGGAGTGCCCATTCACGACAAAATATCATCAGTATCGAAATGTGCCATGTTCTTCAATGCAGATGAGTGCGGGCGAGGGGAGTTGAAAATGGGTAACTACCAAAGAGGAGAGAATTTTAAGACAGGAGTATCAATCCGGGACAATCGCCGAACATATCTACTACTGAGTTAGTAATGATACATTTTCTGGTAAAACTGAAATGTAATAGCACTGGATACATTATATGCATAAGTATGCCAACCTAACCAATTGCTTTCTCACTCAATCCTCCTTCCAGCACAATTAGCAACAATCGGTGCTTACGAAGCTGCTCTATGTATATAATCAACTTCAGTTGTGTTCTCAGCATCACGGATTGTTTACTCATACAATACACAGTCCATTAAATGTCCAATCGGGATTCCCAACGGTCAGAGATTGTGCGGTTCATCTCCATCCCTTTGGCTATCACCCGACGAAGTGTAAAAGCCCCAGTTCTAGACTTGAAGAATTACAGAAGCATGAGAAGCTCCATTGACGTACACTTTATCACTTGGTAGCCTACATGGTTTGTTTTGTATTGCTTCGCTAGTCACAGCCCTCTTACCTTTGCCGGCCTCTGATGGATAATTGGTATGCGGGCCGTTCTTTAATTAGCTGCATACATATTGATTAAACTTTGTGAAAAGTTGAAACCGTATCTGTCCCAGACCCACCCAATAAGATTTCCTAAAGAGGTTAAAAGGCAGTGTGAAAGAATTATTTGAATCGAGTCGTTAGTCATTTTTCATATCCGTTTTTTTTTTTCATTTCGATAACTACTAAAGTGAGACACCAATCAACTCTAAACAATAAGTAATTCCGAGCCCAATGAATGAATGTGCGCCTGTTGTCGTCCACTGTGACGAGATTGAAGCAGCATGCTTATGCTTCACCTCCTGCAAATGACATAGGGTAAGGCTTGTGAACGTTGGTGAACGTCTTCGACAATTGCTATGCCCGACAAGCAACTTCCTTCTATTGTTACACAATCATCTCAGATCAATTGTATGGCCTTCCTCATTGTATCCCTTGTTTATACTTCTTAGTCTATAGTGCTTGTACATTTTTCATGGCTGCCGGGTTACTTATAGTTCTTCAGTCAATTAAGTTTCGCCACCGCCATAGACAGACTCTCTGATTTACTGGGACCATCTTGAAGCCGTATGAAACCTCGTAGACTTCGGGAAAAGATGAAATAATTGATGAGTACTAGTCTTCTATGAAGGACCAACTATAAGAGCGCAATATGAACTTGAGAAGCGTTCAATACTAAATAGTGACTTGCAATTGTATCATCATGTAACTCTCCAAATACTTTCATGGATAACCCTGAGAAGGCACCCGTTGTTTGTGTCCATACCAAACTGTTTCAATGGGCGCTCACGCAAGCCATAAGCATAATTCTTGAGTCCATATCGAAGGCTTATGAGCTGGTTGTACAATCCGGAACTAAAATGGTACTTGGTCGATATGCTTTCACCTGCAACCCTGTTTTTTATTATCTTTTTTTGCTTTGAAAACGGATTCTCTTGTTCCCCGCTACCATGTTCACAAGTTCGCTTATCATAGTTTGTGTTCAGATGGGTACAACTGAATTCACATATTCAGAAACTTAACTTTGTAACCGACTTGTCGTTCTTCTTTATCTCAACGACATTAGTCTCCTCCCCAGCATATTCCACACTGTTCACCGTCTGAGCAAACGACTGAGCTACCTAAAAGCCCTTTGAAGTATTCAATGTGCCATTACCACACCAATCTTTTCCAATGTCCCGGTTTAGAACCAACAAACTGCTGAGTCATTTTTAGGTGGTAGATTATGGTTGCAACTCCCCTGTTAATTCTCCCATTCCAAAGAGTCACGTGTGAACGGGACGATCGATGCGTACGTGTCTTAGACTGCACCGCCGACGTGAGAATAGCAGAAACTGATGGATTGAACATGGATGGATTCTTCAACATTGAAAGTGAATTTGATGATTTACCCCACACAATAATATTTCACCATTAATCCTTCAGACAGCTAGACATGGTTGATCAACCGGATACAAACGAGATGCTAACTACAAAGGTTCTCAAAGGAAATCTTCGGAAATCAGTTGGCGAAATGCTCATGGAGATTCCCCAGGCACAACTCAAGATCCAATCCAACAACTTGGCATCTTATCTCCTTAACCAACCATTCTATTCCAACTCCACCAGAATTGGCCTATACTTATCCATGGATTCAGCAGAATTGAAAACAGACCACCTAATAAACCAAACTCTCAACCTGAATAAGAACAGTACAATCTACCTTCCAACCATCACACCATTATCAAAATATAACGAAGCTCAAAGGCACCAAAGGCAACGAGCATGCCTACACTTCCTCAAACTTGACTCATACGAACAACTAACAACGCTAAAACCACAGGGAAAATACCAACTTCGTGAGTTATCACATCCAGTTGATCCATTTGACAACGGTAACGATCTACTTCAGAGCAAGACAGAGCTAGACGTTTTAATCTTACCTGGTGTGGCATTCACCAAGTCAGGGAAACGACTAGGCCATGGAGTTGGCTTCTACGATGATTTCATCAAGAGATATAAGGATACGCATGACGGTAAGTTGCCTCTACTTGTTGGTGTTGGGTTGGAAGAACAATTGGTTGATGAGATACCCACCGAAGAGCATGATGAAATTTTGGATTACGTGATTATTGCGGGAGGTGAAGGCGTCAGAGGCTGGAATCGTTCATCTGTATGATTGTTGTGATAAGAGTTTGGTCTTGGTTGAACTTATCTTAGGGCTCGATGCCAATAAATAATATGATATTTGGAGAAAAATAATGGGAGTAGTAGTGACTATAGGAATATATAAGTAAATGTATCAAACAAAAACACGAGTTGAGTAACGCGAAATAAGGAGAAAAAACCGTGCAACCCAGAAAGGTACGCCTACTCATATCAAATGAGACAAGCAAAAGAAGTATCCAACTTCACACAAGCCAAGAATAGAAAACAAAAAGGGAAATAGGGGAAAGAAAACCCATTCTAAAGATAAAAAAACACCGAATCTATGAACCTAAATCAAGACCAAAACCAGCCCTTTTTATTGACTGAGGAGTTTGAAGAAGTGTCCCTAGATTCATCGGCAAGACCATGCTGGATGAAACTTCTCTTTGGAGAAGCATCAACCTTCAACAACGCAGTAGCCTTAACCAAAGGCCTACCACTAGCAGTCTGGAGCAATCCTTTAACTTGCACTTCGTTCTTTCCCAAATCTGCTGTTCTGCATCTGAGCACGACAAAACTATCGACAACTGTTGGGAACTTGTAGTTTAGAGTGAGGTCTTCGGTATGCACTTCATCTGAGGATTCAACGTCATAGTCTAGTGCTGTGTTATTCTTAAACACCTCATCAATCACCAAGCTTAACATTCCGCCGTGTATTAAAAATGGGTATCCGGAGAGTCTCTTTCCCAAATGAATCACCGTGACCGTTTCTCTTGCGTCCGAGTCATGGAATGTGAGTGGTGGGATGGCAATTGATCCAGGTGCCGTTAGTGTGTCATGAATGGTTTCGTTTGAGGAAATTGGGAGTTCTGCAATCTTGTTTAGAGAATCCCAGGATCTGAATGAGGTGAATCTTTGGTCTTTGCTAAGCTTTTTCACGATAGGTAGTTCTTTCAATGAATCTTCCAAGCTTTTGATATAAATGGCTCTTTCGAATGGGTTCTTTGGGAGTGGTTCCGTTATGAACTTCTCCACTATTTCGTGTACCGAGTAGTTATACGACATTGTGACACCAAGAGCAAAGAATAGGGCATACCATTTGAGGTTCTTTGATCTATTGTAGTGTCTAAAGTTTCTCTTTGCATTCAGTTCGTCAAATCTCTCCTGGTCACCTTTATAGACAGAGTAGTCCACCTGACTGAAGTTTCTTGCAAACATTCTTGGTGTGAGAGTGAGAGCTCCAGCTGTTCTACCATTTGTGAAGCTTGTCCTTGCAGCCTTGAGAGCAGATGCGGAGTTAATCATCTGTTTTGAAAGCATGATAGATGTGCGAGAAGATGTTGTTGTTGATGAATGTGATTCTAACTATGAAAAATAAGTGATTCAGAGAGCTTAATAGTCAACAAAAGAGAGTTACCGAAGATGAGATATGTAGCCAATTGAGGGAAAAGGAGGGGAAAATAGGTGATACTTATATACTCTTCTGTCTACACTTGAGTATTTTAAAGGATGATCTTTTTTATGATTTCACTATGTTTTTCTGGGCTTGCTTGGGGGAGTAGTGAGGGGAAGCTGTTTTGAGTGACACCACCGGTTGGGGTGTTCCCCACTGCCAAAAGGTCGGCGTCCACGCCACGCCTCATCTCCGACCCCAGTGCGTGTGGACTGTGGGCTATGGACTGCGCCGTGCCTGGCTGGACTGGAGGACTTGCCCTGGACAGAATCCAGCCATAGCCAGAACGGCCATAGCTGTGTAGCAAGTTACCGGCTGATTAGCCACCAGCTTTGATTTGACAAGTTTCAATCCAAGAGAGACAAACTACCGAAACATTGGCCCCGGGTTGGTGTCCCTCATCATCAAAGTTCGTGCTGGAAATGAAGGGAGGAGAGAGTGAGAGAAAATCGGCTCCGTTTAACACTCTTGCTAACCTTAAATCTCGGAGTATGCCTATGGTTTTTGTGTGTGTTTCATCCACAGCAACAGCCAAGGCAGCTGATTCCAATTTTCCCAATATCTTACACGGATATGGAGCCAACATTCATCCGATGGGACAGTGGTATGTGTTCCATATGACGTCTACTTGCTGGCATCTACACCTAACCTACACTTCCCCACATAACAAGTTTGCTAGAGACTCTCTCTCTGCCTATCTGTCTGTCTGCCTAGCAGATATTCCCCTCCCTCTCTCTAACCAGCAGGCAAGCGCGCGTGCTAATGTAGTGTGTGTGTGCGTGTGAAAAATAATAGATGAAAGGATGGCAAGCATGCTAAAATATGTCCCTCCTTCTCATGCGTTTCGAAAATGAGGGGTAGTTATTTGTTAATGATTGGTCCAAGTGGAGGGGAGGAGGGGTTATTGGTACTGAAGGCGGATAATCTTATAAACCATGATGACATTATGACTGACTTTTTTGCACTTGAGTGGATTTATCGATCTCAGGAAGTAATTGTTGTTGTTGCTTAGTAGTCACATTCATTCTTTTCAAGGAGAAAGTTGAATGATGTGATTCAGCCATGTGTTTACCTGTCCAACTGTACAGATCCATCCACAAAACTACCAAAAGTGGGCAAAATTGTACGTGTATTGGCCACAGGGCAGCAAACACAATCTTAAAAGTTTTGCTCGTACGATGATTCAACTGGAGCTATTTCATTAGTGAGTCCAGAAAATACACACATACTAGCGCCCAGCAGCTGCTGCAACATCATCAGATCAGACTGAACTTAGCCATCGCCTCGGGGAAAAAAGGATCTTCCTCCTGTTCTTTCCACCCGTATCGTACCATTTAGTACTCCTGTAGATTGGTTATATCCCAAGATAATCGACCCACTCATCATTTACCGCCAACTCCTTATCAAAATCTCAACCCTGCAATGCCTCCATCTCATCAACATGCGATACCACCACCCCAGCCTTACACAGAGCCGTATACAGATAGCCCGGAACAACCTGTAAGCTATAAATACCCCACTCCACTCCAACCCATACTAATATGCTGTTTCCGTGCAAAAAGTCTAAATGCGTGGTGGGGCATCGTTCTGCTGGTAAAATCAAGCAGGGCTGGCTGTGCAGCATTTTCTAACCAAACGTATTATACTACAATATATATCAAGATGTCTTGCTTCTTCAACAGCAGTGTTGCTTTTCTTCAATCTGAAGTTTAAGGAACAAGACCGTCAGTCCGTTCGAGACAGCGAAATGAGAGTTGATGTGTTACCACAGTTCTAGGAAATAGAGAAATAGAGATTTTTTTGAGGAGGTCAGGCATACGACCAACCATCGCGCTACCCAAAGTTCATGAAAAGGGATTGCCCACTGATGAAACCAGCTGCTCCTCGCTCAGGTTCTTATTAATACTTTGTCCAGTCCTCTCTTTCTAGACGAATTGTGACTTTGTAGGAGTCCACCTCATCAATTGTGTGCCGCCTTGTTGAAAGAGACAAATCGCCCAAGAGATGTAAATCTCGTTGTACTGTATGGTGGGTGTATTGAGTAGCACTTTTCACACAGCCTAGCAGTCTGTCATATTTCATTTTATGGGTGAATGAAAAACCACTGGAAAATTTTCTGCCCTCCCCATAAGTCGTGGGCCAAATATCAAACGAGCTAAGGGCATATAGATAGTCTTTCAACCAAATTTCAATGCTCGAAAAAGTATCAAGTTGGAGAGGTTGATCAAAGGAAAGGCAAACCTTCAATTGCTCTGCAGCCGGTAGACAGGCGAAGAGGAACCAGGTTTACTATTTCATACTCCATACTCTATCTCTCGCTAATTCAAACACGTATACCTTACCGTCTACGTTTAGAGTCACTCTTCTGGAGATAGCCAATCCCTTATTACACATCAGTTGAAAAAATGTCATTCTTTGGCCTTGGAGGATCCCAACCACAACTAACATCAGAGCAAAAGCTCAAAGGTGCTGAAGCAGAACTAGACATGGTGACGACGATGTTCAACCAACTAGTTGATTCATGCCACAAGAAATGTTTCCAAGCCTCACAGGATGGTTACGAAACGGGTGAGTTAACCAAGAATGAATCCCTATGTATCGACAGGTGTGTTTCAAAGTACTTTGAAGCTAACGTGAAGGTTGGTGAGAGTATGCAATCCGTTGGAAAGTCTGGTAACTTGACCAAATTCTAAACAGAACCAAAATTTGACCCTTCCCTTCCCCTTATAGATAATATGAAGATGTTTGCTTATTCGCCCAGACTGAATTTTCCTTTCTACTGTTTGCTTGTTTGTTTGTACATAATATACACCCCAATGATGTCAGTTTCATTATTTATTCCCTAAAATGTTCTAATAAGTTTCGAATATGAAGTATGATTCAGTGTAAATATAAAACAAGAGATGAACCTCAAGAAGAAGACAAAACAATGACAATCATTTATGACACTGGAGAATTAAGTGCAACCATGGATCGAAGGTTGAGCTAAATACAAGAAGACTCTAACAAGAAGTACCACCGGTGTCAAACAAAAAAACTCATAATCCAAGCGCCTTCATAACCCTCAACTTACACCCTTCCCAAGTGTTCATCTTAGGTCTAACGTCCAGATAGAAAGTTGGACCTCTGTTTGGATCATCGACAACAGCACCGCCATTATCAGCACCAGGTATCTTCGAATAGAAATCAATGACATAGTCAACCCTAGTACCACACCTATCAACGACCCAATCGTGCCTATCAAATGGCAAATCCCTTCCAAATATAGTATTCCCGATCCATGCTCTAGGCGTAACTTTCTTAGAATCACCTTTGAACGAGGTTAGTTGAACTCCACCGCACAAATCACCGCCTTGACCTCTCTCCCACATCAGTATGTAACTCCATGCTCGCTCATTCACTAGGTTATGCAATGGAACCACAGTCTTCATATCTTCTGTTTCTGGATTCCATGATTTACGAAGCATGGCATTGAAGAATTGCTTTTGGGATGGATAGATCCAGTTCGAAGAAGTTCCCGTTCTAGGTATCGAGGAAACCTCACGATCTTCAGGAAGATCAATGTTGCTCGTTATCGTTGGTGGTAAGTTGTTAGGGTTGGATTCGTCTATATCTGAGGAAGAACACTCTGGGACTTCTATTGCCTCTAGTGCTGAGGTTGTTGTTTTGAGAGGCTGTTGGTTCTTCCTTTTTGATGAGTTAGTTCCCAGATTGGCCCAAGTTTCCCTTGCAGAATGGTCAACTGGACACACCGCATCTTCTGGTGTTCCCACTGGAACAGGGTGTGGAGGTATCCTCTGAAGTGATTGGGATTTGGAGGATATGTTATGATCAATGGGGCAATCTGCCGTCACCGGTGAGGACGCTTGATCTATAGGTGGAGCAGCCCAAAGTAAGCGTGAGATGTTCCAATGTGAAATAGTACCAGTTGCAGCTTCTTGGCGTGACTGGTGTTCCAAAGAACTCTGTTGTTGTCTATGCTGTTGAACGCTATCAAGGGCAACCTTGGATTGTTGTGCTTTTTGAACCCATGCTTCCCTTGTGGCATGGTCAACGGGACATTTTGGTTGATCGTCAGAACCCATGTTTCCTTGTTTGCGGCATTCACCTTCTACGGTCAAAATGGCAGTGATAATTCAACTAATTCTCAACATATGAGACGGAGAGAATACTCGTTTTGACCAATGCTGTTTGTTTAATTGGATGGCTCCTTGCAGAAGCTTGATACATGCCATTCAAAATTTAATCATTGGTGATGACCAACCACTCAAATTAATAATATTTCATGAGCCGTTATGAGGCAGTGCAAAACTTTTGGTGCAAGGAGCCACACTCCACACAAATGGGGGGCACCAGCCTAGAACCTGTCTTGGATCTTAAGATTAAGACAATATCTGTTCATCCTTCTAAGTATCTCATTTGTAGGACTGAATATTACTTATCAAACATAGATAGCAACAAGCATAAATGGAGAGTACCCCAGCGTGCCAGCGTGCCTGCGGGCCCCTTTTGTGAAATACCGCGGGCACAAATGCCAGCTCACTTCTTCCAAGGTCAATGGTAGCAGTCTTAGAAACCTCGAAACCCATGACTCCAACCGTAATGATATTTTGAAAATAAATTACTGTCAGAGTGGGATTACGTTTTGACGTCAGTCCAACAAACGAGTAAAGCGAAGAATGGAATGTGAATGTAAGTGGAAGTCTTGGTAGCACCGACAGAAGCAATTTAATCTGAAAAATCGTTCAATTGAGAATATAAGAAAGGAGGGGAAAACAGTAGCAGTGAACTCACATAGGCTGATAAAAAGAACAAATTGAATCGTAAGTAAACAAAAAAAACACTAGTGAGAAAACCAAGTAAGATAAAAAAGGAAGATCACAGATAAGTAAAAAGGATAATAAAAAGTGTGAATATATATAAAAATAGGAGAAACCCAAAAACACTACAGCAAAGAGTTAAAAAGACGTTACAATAACATAAGAAAAAAGACTAACAAAAACCAATCTCACATGAACAAGCTCCAGAATCCGTTTCTTTTACTCAAACTAACAGTATCATCATCAGAAGCGACACTGACGTAGTAGGTACCATTGGTAGTGGAGTTATATGACGAACTACTCAATTGATAGAACGGTTGGAAGGAAGAGGAGGTAGGGAGGTAGGATGTAGAGAAAAATGTCTGTGTGGTCTGTTTGGTAACTGTTGTATCAGGATCACTCACTGTGGTTAAATAGTTGGTTGCTGTTGTCAACACTGTGATTGTTGAACCTGAAGCGTCGGTAATTGGCACTGTGACAGTAATCGGAACCGTGATGGTTGAGGTTGAGTCATCGCCTGTAGAACAGTCAGCAGTGACGGTTTCGGTAACTGTAACTGTAGCTGGTGCTGAGGATGAAGATGAAGATGCTGCTGTTGCTGCTGTTGCTGTTGGTGACACTGTTTGGGCTGAAACAACTGCTTCCTTGGCAACAGCAGCCGAATTTGTGGTAGCAGCAGCAGCGGTTGTAGTGGCTGCTCCAGTGGTAGCGTCTGCTGAAGTGGTTAAAGAAGAGGAAGAGGAAGGTTCTGTAAGAGTAACGTACATTGTTGAAGTTTTGGTGTAAGTGGTAGTGAGTTCTTCACCGTTAGATTCAAATGTTGAGGTAATAACGCTATCACTCACAGCGCTAGAGATGGTGGTATTTTCTTCGCTAGTATATGAAGAAGAAATTGAGGCAATTGGTGAATATTCAACACTGGACGAAGCAACAGCTGAGGAAGAGGCTTCACTTGTGGAAACAGCAGCCTCAGAAGCGTACGTGGCAAAACCAGAAGAGGTAGATGAGGCAGAGGATGTGGCAGTTGGGTTGATAGTTTCAACAACGGTTATGGTGACACCATCTGCAACGGACTCGATTGTGGTGAATTCGACAGATGAATTGTCAAATCTCTTTGCCAAATCGTTCAAAATTTGTGGTAGTGGGATGGCCTTTGCAGCTGAGGCCATAGCGATCGATGCTAGGATGGTATTTGATAATCTCATTTGAATAGGGGATACAGTACTTTAGTTTTAGATTGGTGATTTTTGTGGGTTCAGGTATGTCTTTCTGTGGTGGATAGATCTAAGGGAGTCGATGTGAATGACGAAAGGAGGGACTGATCTAATGATACAATGTTTCGATAAAAGGAACGGACGAGTGAATAAAACTCAAGTATGGTACGAAAGACGGTTCGTGAAGTCTGAGGTATTTTAGTTGTTGAGTTAGTATCGATTGACGGGAGAGAAAGAGCTATTATTCCTGTAGAAATATCACTTTTCAAAGAAAGACTTACAAATCTAAAGAGGAGAGATCTGATGATATATATCTGATTGATTCGCTGTAACTGTGCTGGTTTGGATGAACAGAGATGGTCTTTTGCAAAAGGAAGTCGAGAGGTTTTTGGAAGGTATACGTCAGTTAAGCTGACATTCAAAGACGAAACGTTGCGTTCTTATATTATAAAGACTTTACTTTTAATGCCATTGAGCTAAGCATCAGATGTAAATTGGAATTTCCAAGGCCCGATCGAAGAGCAAACTCTTCCAATTGCATTGTTCACCGTGAAGAGAAAACAAACAGACCGCGCTCTGCCACGCTCTGTCGCGCTGTTTGTAACGCTTCTTCGTGTTTTTTCCCCCTTTCGTGGTCCGCAGTAGGAGGTGCAGTGTGTGTGCTTCTGCGTGCTACCGTGCGCGCTTCGGGCTGTGCGCTGTTTGGGTGTGTGTGGAGTGTTTTTTTAGATCTTGTCGATCCTGACTGACATCATCAATGTTGAACAGAGTCAGCCGGTGCTGGGTGGGTGGCATTGATTTCGATTGTTCTGGGTCGACGCAATCAATCAAGCCAGTGCAATTGTTTCAGGACACAATTCAGATTCAGGCAACTGAAGCAAATCGGTGTATAAGCGGCGAAGTGAAAACGGTTGATCTATTGCTGTGGCCAGACTCCATTATGATTAATCTTCGATACCTAGTAGTCGCCTGGGCATTTGACAGAGCAACTCTGGCAACAATGATTTTATACGCCTACGTATCACTCCCACTAGCTTGTTCACTTAATAAATAAAACTTGAATTCTGATAAATCCCAGTTGCAGCGCAACATCACTTATACAGATCGGGGTCAGGTACATCACCAAGGTGTTTCCCCCGTAGCACCTTCAATCCTTTGAATCCTTCCGGGAAATACTCCTGCTTCACCTTCCCATCTATGAAGTTAGGTGGATACTTGTAACCTTCCGAGTAACCCAAATCATCCATCAACTTTGTCGGAGCATTCCTCAAGTGCATAGGGATGGGAGCAGCAGCAAAACCAGGTTCGTTGTCCAACTTGCTGTTGAGTTCACCCCAAGCCTTATATATTTCCACTGACTTAGGAGCCCTTGCCAACTTGACAGCACAATGAGCTAACGCTAGATCAGCCTCTGGTAAACCAACATACTGAACTGCGTGATACGCCGCGACTGCAAATGGAAGACAGGTATCATCCAAAACACCAACATCTTCAGATGCAATACGGATCATACGACGTGCAATGTATAGCGGACTCTCTCCTCCCTTGAGCATCCTTGCAAGGTAGTACATTGATGCATCTGGATCATTACCGCGAACAGACTTGTGAAACGCAGATATCGTGTCGTAATGGGCATCACCAACTCTGTCGTACACCATGTGCGTTCTCTTGAGTATCAACCTTAAGTTCTCAGCATTGACTTCAATCTGCTGCCTGTTTGTCGACTTTGTTTTATCCTGAGTCTTCTCTTCTTCATCATCTCCATTAGCATCATCATTGTTCATGTAATGAGAATCAACCAATTCCAACAAGTTTAATGCACTTCTTGAGTCACCATCAGCTATATCGCAAAGATACTCAACGGCATCCTTACTGAGTCGCAATATTGGCTTTTGTAAGACCAGCTTTCTGATCCTGTTGATCATCATCCATGCTTTATTTATGATAGTCGTCAACGATGATACGCTCATCTTCTTCAAGACAAACACTCTACACCTGGACAACAATGCGCTGTTCAATTGAAAGCTTGGATTCTCAGTGGTAGCCCCAATCAAAATAATAGTCCCTCTTTCCACATGTGGTAGGAAGATATCCTGCTGTGCTTTGTTAAACCTATGAATCTCATCAACAAACACAATCGTCTTCCTCTTTGTCAATGTTAACTCGTTCTTAGCTTCTTCAAATACCTTCTTACAGTCAGATATACCATTTGCAGTGGCACTAAGTTCGACAAATCTGGACTTGGTGCTATGCGATATGATCCTCGCAAGTGTCGTTTTCCCTGTTCCAGGATATCCCCATAGAATCAACGATGGAATCCTGTCATGTTGAATGAAACCCCGAAGGATTCCACCTGGTCCAACGAGGTGTTCCTGTCCGATGTAATCCTGTAAGGTTGTTGGGCGTAGGCGTTCTGCCAACGGGAGACGTGCTTGGGCTTTCAACATGCGAATCTCATCCTGTTGTCTCAGTCTTGTTTCGTACTCTAGCTGTCGTTGCTCTTTCAGTTGCTGTTCCTGTGGTGAGTCGGTGCTTAATTTGGGCATCTTGGATCGATGATCCGGTTCCTCCTTTTCATTCTCTTTTCCAAAATTGTTTGCTATCTGGGTAGTTTGTGGTGGTTCCCTCTGTGCATCGGTATGTTGTAATTGGGATTCGGTGAATGAGGATTCTCTTGGCTGGTATTTGTATGTGCTATGTGTCTTTTTTTGTCCAAGCACGGATGATGTTTTCCTTTGTGCTTGTCCCTTATTGCCGCTGAGTAGACTGCTTAACAGTCTCTTTCCCGTGACTGGGGTGGTACTCGCTGTAGTGTCGTGGGCGGGAGCAGCTAATGCTGAAGCTGACGATGGAGAGGAAGACACAAACTGTACGTCATCATCATCATTCTCAACATTGATACTCTTTCCTGGGCTGATATCCTCAACTGCAGTAGACAATTTGTCATCGGAGTGATCAAGGTTGGTGGTGCCCTCGCACTCAACGGTACATGTATCCAAGTGGTCGTTGATGCGGGCCAGCGAAAAGTTCTTTAAACAGATCGGACAGTTGACCATGATGGTGCTACAATGGATTAAGCATAATATGACTGACAAATTGAGTTGAAGTTATAGGAATGTATTAATTAGACATAGAAGGAATTGAAGTAGTCTGATCAGACTATATTCCCCATTCTCTCTCTACTTTAGGCGGCGCGTCGTGAAATGTTTCGTGCGTGCCATCCTATAAATCGACCGGTCGACACCGGCATCACCTTTGCACAGCCCGAATAGGGGTCGGTGCTTTTTTCGATTTTTCACAATTCATCCTTCTTTGGCAGGTCTTGGTGTTGGTCTTGTTTGGACTTATCCTTCTTCTTGGTCTTCTTCTCGGCACCATCGCTACCAGACTTCTTCTTATTCTTCTTAATGTAGTCCTTGATGCTCTTGTACAGTCCTTGCCTGACACCTGCAAGAGCACGGCCTTTCTTGCTCAAATCTCCTTCGATCGGCTCGCCATAGTTGTTGATGAACCGAGACACGCTTTCTTTGGTCAATTCTCCTTCATAAATTGTCACTTCATTGGTTCCCTTTTCAATTCCCATCAACACAGGAAGTGTGAACTCTTCAGGGAAATGTGGGATCAACATTGGAAGCTGATCTTTGACTTTCGAACTGTCAGCCTGATAATATCCCAACTCCACACTTCCAAGATAGTCAATGGCCAAACTTTTGTAGAAGGGAGCCAATGCTGTTCTTTCACTAACGAGAATAATTCTACTTCTATCCTCTGGGGCAAACCATCTTGCCATTTTGCCAAGTGCAATCTTCTTAGTGTAGTTCTTCACCCTGCCTTTCAAATATTTTACCAATGAATTTGCTGTTCTCTCTCCTTTGTACACCTCAGTGATGTGCTTGCCCACCTGTGGACCACCCATCATATTCACCTTTGGTGGCCTAAACACAACAATTGTTGGGAATCCTTCAATTTTGTAATCGCTACAGAGAGGCTTGTTCTTATCCTCATCACAGTTGACAGCGCCAAAATGAACGTAGTCGGATGCAGCCTTGCTGGCCTTCTTATACTCCTTTTCAAACTTGGCACAGTATCCACACCATGGAGCATAAAATTCAACGACCGATGTATGGTTTGTTTTTAGAACAACATCTTCAAATGTGGAGGGTGTAAGTTCATATATGAACTTATGCTCGGTGTAGAAACCTGGAGCTTTCGCAGTATCGTTGGCCAAGCAGTGCGATATTAGCTGGACTAATGTTATGATCAGGAAAGAACTGTACCTCATTGATTTGCTATATAAGTGGCTTCAGATTCAATTGATTCGCAAGAATCGTAATCGAATATAACATTCTACCTCATCAACAGTCACAAAAGGAACGAGTAATTAGTTGATGATAAAGTGTCAGATTACGTACTTACTGTGTGTGCCTATTGAGCTTGAGATGATGTTAGGAATCTTGTACACCTCTGCACCGCTATACATTATTAACCGGATCAGAGAGAGAGACAGACAGAAAAATATCGACGGCATCTGAAGAGATACAATCAATATCACCATAGGATTAAATCAACTCGAACCTCTCCAGTACGTTCAACTAACTATACTCCGTGGTATCTAGACATAAACAACTGTTGCCAACCATCATCATTACATTCATGATTACGAAATACTTCTCAAAGGTGGTTGTCAAGTTCCACCCATTTGGACCAGAAGCCAAATCGGCAAGGATCTTTCTACAGCAGATACCACCATCGCTAAGGGGACTATGTAAGATCGACTTTGAACTTCTGAATAGCACATCAAAAAACAAACCAACGGTGCAGGTGACGTTTAAAGACAAGACGGTGTTGGAAGGTGATCCAGAAAAGATGAAGATTGCAGACTTGGCCAATCTGTTCGACAAGCATTCCAGGCAGTTACAGTTCAAGGATGATATCAGTAGATGATGATACGAGCGAAGAGGTGTATGCCTCGTTGATATAAAATATGAGGAGTTGTCTTGGTTGTTTTTTTGCCTGCCCGATAATGTATATAGTTTTATGTTGAAAATTACTGTTAATGAATTTCTTCAAACGATTGAGAAGTGTGTGTATTTATTTTCGCTTTGACTAAGTTAAAATAGGGGATTGTTGCTGCCGATTCACGTTTATTCAAGTCGTTAAAATTGTTAACTTATATGAAAACACTCTTTGGAGTAATAAAGGTAGAATCTTTGGCAATGATCAATTACTCGAGAAAGGATATATACAGCAAAGTTTAGGCAGCAGAGGAAGTGATTCTCCTTGCGAACCTGCAGCACCACATAGACTCAAGAAACACATCCGGTTTTAATCATTGGTTGAGGTTTCCTATCCCCCAACGCTCCAATTGTTCTTCATATTGCTAACAGCCACTTCTCACACACGTTGTCTCACAGAACAATGCTAATAAGATCGCTTCGGAGGCAAACCGTGAACTCATCATCATGGAAGTCTCGTACCTTTTCATCCAAGACGAACTACATAACATCGCCAATATTTTATGTCAATGCAAAGCCTCACCTAGGTCACATATATTCAATGACTCTTGCTGATGTCCAGAATAGATGGAACAAGTTTCTAGGCAAAGATTCATTTTTCGTCACAGGAACAGATGAACATGGACTCAAGGTTCAAAATGCAGCCATTGCAGCAAAGACTGAGCCAAAGATCTTCTGTGACAAATTGGCAACACACTTCAAAGAGTTGGCTGGACTCGGCAGTATAGGCTACGACAGATTCATAAGGACCACGGATCCAGATCATTTGGATGCCGTTAAGCATTTTTGGAAGATTGTCAGGGACAGAGGATACATATATAAAGGACAACACAGTGGTTGGTATTCAATCTCAGACGAAACTTTTTACCCCGAAGCAGATATAGTTGAACATGAGTCTAAGAATGGCAAGATGGTTTCCAAAGAGTCAGGTTCGGAGGTCACTTTTGAAACCGAAGAGAATTATTTTTTCAAGTTGAGCGCATTTCAAGAGGACTTGGTTCAACTGTTGTTGAAAAATCCTGATTTCATTCAACCTAAGCAACGCTATTGGCAAATTCTATACACTCTCCAAAGCAACAAACTTACGGATTTGTCCGTTTCGAGACCTGCGAGCAGGTTGTCATGGGGAATCAACGTTCCTGATGATCCAACTCAAAAGGTTTACGTCTGGTTCGACGCATTGGTAAATTATTTGACCAGTGTGGGGTATCCAACTACCTCATTGGAAGAATTGCCTCCAATGCAGCACGTCATTGGGAAAGATATAGCAACTTTTCACTGTATCTACTGGCCCGCATTTTTGATGGCTGCTTCATTGCCCGTTCCTAAAAGGATTTTTGTTCATGGCCATTGGTTGATGGATGGTAGAAAGATGAGCAAGTCTAGGGGTAACGTTGTCGACCCAGTTGAACTGATACAGAAGTATGATTGTGATTCCTTAAGGCTATTCATGATGAGGTTTTCAGTTTTAGATTCGGACTGTGATTTTTCAGAGGAAAAGTTCAAAGCGCTAAGAAACGAGTTTGTTGGAAAGTTTTGCAATCTCTTAACGAGATCCTTGTCGAAAAGCTTTGATATCGCTAGGGCATTGGTCCGTTTGCAAGATTGTGGTAGTGTTGAACAATTTATTGACGCAGCCAAAGATGAAGAGCTCAATCGCGATTTGAAGGAGCTCTATTCAACAATGGACTCACTGGTGGACAGAACTTCGCAGGAGTTCAACAATTTGGAGATGCACAGGGCGGTCCAAGAGATATGGTCACCAAGAGTGAACATTCTCTTTGACAAATTTACACCATGGACATTGAAGTTTAACAAGGATCTTTCTGCAGAGGAGAACGAGAGAAACCTGATAAAGCAAGACTTGGTCATTTTTACAGCGCTTGATTCGTTAAGAGTGTCACTGATCGTGTTGCAGGCAGTGATTCCAAACTATTCCAAGATCTTGCTGGACAGAATGAACGTTTCGCAAGATAGAAGAACATTAAAATACTCCAAAATAGGGTCTGATTTGACTTACGGTCGTGATGCTTGTTTCAAGAAGGGTGAAACTGTTCCAATTCAAAGGATAGATTGATAAGAGTAGCAGGTTTATACATGTCGAGTCGCTGCCACTTTGTTCCTGTATATACGATAAATATCAAAAAGCATTAAGAAGCTACCCTTAAAGACGTACAATCCAACGTATCCATATTCACAATGATACATTCACCTGTCTTGGAAAATTCAGGAACGGCAACAATCCTAACCTTGAGCACTTCTCCTGACTTTTTAGTCATCTGCATAATATCTGTTTCGAATCTCGGCTGACAACCAACAAAATATAAATGTGGGGTTTCCTCAAGAGTAAAAGGGTCATTATCCTCGTAAGGATAGCACCATAAAGTATCAGGTGCCGTGGGTATGATGTTTTGCCATAGCATAGTTGCTTCAATCAGTTTCAACCTCGACTCATTAACGATTTCCTTTCTTATTGGAGAATCGTCACCGGCATCTTCATCTTGAATCTCACTTTGCACGTTGATATTTGGTATCATGTACTTGAACAGATCGTTCACATTCTCCCCCGAGGTCCCAAGCATTCTAACCCCATCAATATCAAACCATTCAGGGTTCGTTATTCTCCGGAACCCTTCAAACTGTTCTGATTTGGTGAAAAACGACTTATGGAATGGCTGCTTTGGAAAACTGACCTCACACGGATCACTTTCTCCTGGCATAATTGAAACTGGAACGGAGTGGAGCAACTCTGAAATCCAATCGTCGAGCATTCTGATCGACGTTTCGTCATAGTTAGACTTGTTGTCTTCTTTGTACCTGTTCTTCTCTAAAATCTCGTTAGCCTCACCATTAATCCCATGTACGTTAATTGAATTTCCGGCAATAATGACTCGACTAACGGTCTTCAATAGTTCCAAATCGTCTGATGAACCAAAGCTCAATTCTCCCATGAGGTACTCCTTAAGCAATTCCATATTCCTAAGGTCTGTGCCTCTACCAACCTTCAATCCAGATATCAGCAAAACCTTGTTGCTCTTTGAATTTATACTCAAGGGTTTGGGCATCTGGTCAGCAGCCTCAGGATAGACAACATCAACAACGGTAAATATCCCAGAATCAACCTCCATTCCCAGCAGACCAACAACAGCACCGGTGCATAGCACAATCTTGTCCAACAATTCACCATCTAGTACAATCCTACCCGATTCATCCTCAAGCATAATCTGGTCCCTCTTTGGATCGGAATATGACTGAGTTCTTAGCATGAGCAACTCTTCTTCCGCTGTGAGTCGCTTCGTTGCGTCTGAATCAAGAGCACGTGCTGAGGATGGCATGCCGTACAGGTGCTCACTGACGTCTTTCAAGATGTTTGGTTTGTAGACAAGGTCAGAAAACACAGTACCAATGATGAAACAAGCCTTGTGATTTTTGACGTCCAAGATTTTTGGGGTGAATGATACCGGTTGGTTGTTGATCGTTTCGTTCTTCCATTTCAAGTTGCACATCTTGAGAACACGAGACTTGAGTCTTTTTGACCTGGTAGTATAAATGTTGTTAAATTGGCTTGCATATGTTCTTGAAGCTGGAGCTAGTTTGAAAGCTGAAGATGACTTGTAGGTATCTGGCTCAATTGAACTCTGGCGTGTTATCTTGTCAGAAGTCATCTTTGAGTTGCTATGGTCACCTGTATGGCTTTCAATTGGTATCGTTGGCATATGGACGTTGTTGAACGGCAATTGAAACACTTCTGTATGCAATTGAGACTCCTTCTTACTTTGAAGCATGCACACAACAGATAATTGTGGGTCGAAGGCATCACTCCTAGAGTTCGACCGTGATCTTTACATTTGTTAAGTCATGATAACGCGCCAGTCTTAAGTAGACACAACTCACAGACGCGAGAGAGAGCGCATGCAGACATACAAACGCTACACAAACTTTTCAGTTGAGGTTCCCTGCCTTGAAATACTTTTGGAAGGAAAGTCCGTTGGACTACACTATATTATTATTCCATAATCATGAATCCACTTGAGATTGATGAGTTATACACTCAATTGGCTAGTAACACCCTATCGGTTCATATTAAAACTAAAAATTAAACTGTGGCCTATCTGTGGGAGGGAGAATGTTATTCTGGGGAACCTCAAAAACATTGGCCGTGCTATCTTTATCGTCATCCAATTCAACCATATCTGGGCGTTGATCAAAGGTGTAGTTGTACTTATAAATTGTTTTCAATCCTTTACCAAAATTCAGTCTGATCCAAATAGTCAATACAATGAGCCATAATAGCAGTACCATGGTAAATATGTCAAACGCAACTAACGATCTCTTACCAGGAATTCTTGCATACTTGGTGAAGAGTCGGAATAGCTTGAAAGCAAGATATGCAACACCAGCCAAATAGAAAACTCCAATGGCATATATAGCAAGCGAAAGTTCCCTTGTAGCACAATAATCAGCCAACACTAACATGCAAAACACTACTGCCAACACAACAACGGTAATGATAAACTCAGGATCGGACTTATCCAAGACAATAACAATGAACTGTATTGTGAATGCAGGAAAGAAAAACCATGCAAGAATGATCGAGTCTCTGTGTAGGTTAAAGATCACATTTGCTCTCTTTAAACTTAGACTGTTTCCTATCCTTTCGCCGGTTCTCTGTCTGAACGAATCACCCAAGAAGAACCAACTGATTGCAAACTGAGTGACGAAAAGAACACACGATGCAACAGCAACGGCTATACTAATACCTTTGATGGCAATCTCCCAGGTTGAATAGTAACTCAAGTGCAAATTGAAAAGTAAAGTTTCTTGTAGTTCGTAGTATTGTATGCCAGAGTAGACAGCCATAGCACCTAGAAACAGTGCCGTGGAGAACAAATGGTAAATGTTTCTAGTGTATAACACGATCAAAGTACAAACAACCTGATATATTTCTGCGTAGATGTATAGGGCCAAGTAGGTGGCAACTGCATTACGCTTGTTCACCTTCCAATTTGGATCGCTCAATGCCGCCATGACGTGAGAGCTTGCATTAACATCCATAGACGAAATGTTTCTGACGAAGATGCCAAAGAGAAAGCATTCCAAAGCTAGGATGCCGAAGGCAAAAGCGATGGAATTGATGAGGAATATCTTCACCCACGAGTTGTCGTTGTTCCAGACGTTTTGGGAGAATTTTTTGATGATTGAACTCCTCTTTTGACGAGGTTTGAAATCTTCGATAAAAAGCCTATCGACGGCTTTCTTTTGGTACGTGAGTGCCATCGATGTTGCAGTGGACGTGTTGGAGAGTATTTCGTCGTTGATTGTACGAGGCCTCCCTGCCTTTGAGTTTTTGGGATGATTATCGGAATCTTCTGATTGAAGATCGTCAATCAATGCATCCAACTCACTGGCTCTTATGAACTCCTCAAAGTCGTTCTGTGCGCGCAATTCATCATCGTCCTGAGTGTAGCTGGTGGTGGCTGTCGAGTGGGTGCTGAATGGATCATTTCCAAATGAAAAAGGAGTTGAGTGTGCGTGTAAGGGTTTCGGTGGTACAGGTGGTAGATTTGATGGTAAACTTGATGGTTTTGTGGGGAGAGGAGGTTGATGAGATGAGGATGATTGTGTTTCGGTTCGAGTTTGAGTCTCACTGGCGGACGATAACTGGTGGTTAGTCTCAGCTGAACCTTTAGGTGATTGATCTTTGAATGATGAATGCGTTGTGTGTTGTTCCATTGATAATTGGATTCGTGTAAGTGAAGAGTGCAATTTCTGATAGCTTTCTGATGAGTACAAAAGGAACAAGTTCAAATTATGGGTGTGATCTACCGAAATGATAATTTCTTAAAATAGAACTGGGATCTTCTCCATATTTAACGGATAAATTACCAAAGGTGAAAAGTATGGGGGAGGGGAAGAGTAGTGGGGCTGTGCACTGCTGTGCCTCTGCTGTGTCACGGACCGCTCCCCCCTCAGGCTGGGCAACGCTTTTGCTGTGCCACAATGCGTGACTAAGAGCACGTGATTAGAAATTGTGTTGTCTCTTTGCAGCACACATTGGGTTTGGACAGGGTTGCAAGGCACGGCGGCATCATGGCTCTCCCACGACAGCAGACCAGGACACCTCCCTGGTGGACAGCCAATAACAATCACTGCACTCTCCTCCCGCTGAGCAGGGGCGTTCGTTAACGAACACACACACATACATGGAACGAAGTAACACCTAAGACTTAAATGATCTCTCATCGATCGATTCAATGCCACTCAAAACATCTCAATTGAACTTGCCCAACATCTCAGAAGCTTTGATAGACTCATCAAACGGTCAATAATAACAAAAAGACAACTATACACCACCATGGAAAGACTAAACCTAGCAACATATGCCAGAGAAATCAAGGCTGAGTACGACAAGGTTGTCTCCGGAGAATCAACATACGCTATCTACACAACGTTGAAAGATTCGTCTTTAAAACCAACCGCTGCTGGAGATGGTGATATCAACGAGTTTGTTAGCGAGTTTGAGGAAGGATCAGTCCAATTCGGTGTCATCAGCATCTCTCCTTTCGGTTCCGATGTTAGGAAAATCCTACTGCTAGGATGGTGTCCAGACTCCGCACCTATAAAATCCAAAGTTTCATTCGCATCAAACGTTGCTGAGGTTGGTAAAACTCTACACTACCACGTTCAGGTCAATGCTAGAGATAGTGACGATCTAGATGTTGACGATCTGTTAAAGACTGTCAGTAATGCCTCAGGAGCAAGGTACTCCATCCAAAGCTTGTCACAACCAAAAAACTCTTCAGCCTCGTCTTTCAAGCCTACTCCTAAACCAGCATCTCCAAAACCACTGGAATCTCCAAAGCCAGCTTCTGCTCAAATCATCAAGCCAACACCAGCCGCACCTCTTAAGAAACCATCAACTAACGATGGATGGGATGGTGAAGAAGAGATCAAGGAAAGGGACTTTTCTGTGCAACCATTGCAAAACGTGCCTTCTGCATACAAGAAGACAACCGTTAACATTGATGCCTTGAGAAAGGGCAAGTCAGACACCATCTCTTCTCCAGACTCAAGACCAAATCCAACCACCATCTCATTGAATGCCAATGCTGCCACAAACGATGGAAGACTAACGTCACTACCAAAACCAAAGGTTTCAAACTCTGTCGCTTTCAAGTTCCAAGAACAAGTGGTTCAACCGGTCTCCTTTGGGGCTAAAGCTCCTGTCTTTGGTGGAACTCCTAAGAAGGATGACTCCTACCTTGTTGGTGGTATATCAAGAAACTTTGGTGCCGATCACGGTAAGACTCCTGCTCAACTATGGGCTGAGAAGAAGGGTAAATTCACCGATGTTGCAAAGGATGACAAGCCTATCAATGCTACAACGGACGATGAACCAGCGGAGGAGACACACGTTGGTGATGTCAGATCTAGGTTTGAAGCACTAAATGTTCACGCTGAGAGGGAAGAAGAAGAAGAACAGCAAGGAATACACCACAAACCTGTGGAAAGTAGAGCCTGCTTCCCGCCACCTCCAGTCAGGTCAACACCTCCTGCTGCTGCTCCAATCATCAGCAAGTTCAAGGAAGAAACTGAACCAGAAGAAGAAGAAGAGGAGGAGGAGGAGGAGGATGACGAATGGAAGGAAGAATCACCTGAGACTCCAGACACTCCAATCAGACAACCGGCTGCTTCACCAGCACCTGCACCGCCAGCAAAGCAGGAGCCAGAAAAGAAGGAAGAAGAGGCATCGACCATAATAGCCATTGCAGAGTACGAATACGAGAAGGATGAAGACAACGAGATAGCGTTTGCTGAAGGTGAGATGATCACAGCCATCAAGTTTGTCGATGATGATTGGTGGTTGGGTACAAATACCAAGGGTGAAACTGGTCTATTCCCTGCTTCTTACGTCAGTGTGAAGGATAATTCTGCCGTTGAAGATGATGCAGCTGCTCCAGAGGCAGAGGAACAAGAAGAGGAAGCAACTACTGCCGCTGCTCCTACTAAATCTGGTCCATCTGCCGTTGCAGAGTATGACTATGATGCCGCTGAAGACAACGAACTTACTTTCAAGGAGGGAGATGTCATTTCCAACATTGAGATGGTTGATGAGGATTGGTGGCTAGGTGAGCTCAATGGCGAGAGAAAGTTGTTCCCTGCCAACTTTGTCACCGTGCAAGAATAACCGTTGAGAATAATGCAGGGGGAAGTTGCTATCCCTCTCTGATTATCTCCCACTTGTGTTTAACAAGGTGAGTCTTTTTGCCTCATCGAGCCATATTTTTGTTGATTCTTATGCTGTTGGTGTATAGACGTTTGTTTCTTAGTATGTATATGTTTCTATGCCTTTAGAATATGGAGAAATTCTCATTTCTTGTATCATTGGTAGCAAGCCACAAAACTCCAATTTACACAGCCCAGTTTACCCGCATGGGAAAGGCAGTGCAGATGTGGGTCTGAAAAATAAGAAGCCCAACCTCGAATTTTTCAACTCACACACTGCCATTTCCACACATAAACTACTACCTGTGTAGCAGTAGATACACTCTCTGCGGTAAAGGGATCCTAAGTGTACAACAACTACAACAGACCAGCTTCATCATATGAGTAGGTTGAACTAAGTGGGCACTGACTGACCAGTATATATTTATCTCTTTGGAAGCTTTGGAAGCATTAGACCTGGCGCTGGAGATCATCACTTACACATCAGAGATCTTATCATTAGCTGAAAACCAGGAAGGAAAAACGAAAATTCGAAAACGTACACCACCATTATACAACATCACACTTTCACACCAACACACACACACCCCCAAAGGTATACATACATATAAGATCGACCAGTCATGTCCGCAACCCTAAAGAACATTCCAATCAAGCTTATAGTTGGAGCAGGACAGGCGGCACCAACCCCACCAGTTGGTCCAGCGTTAGGTTCCAAGGGTGTCAAGGCAATGGACTTCTGTAAGGAATTCAACGCAAGAACAGCACATTACCAACCAGGAACCCCACTTCCGGTGAAACTAACGGTGAGGCCAGACCGTTCCTTTTCATTCACCATCAAGAGTCCTCCAACGACATGGTTGATAATGCAGGTTGCCGGTGTCGATAAGGGATCCGAAAAGGACGGTAAGGGTAAACTTGCGACTAGTGCCATTGGTGAGATCAGTCTCAAGCATGTCTACGAGATTGCCAAGATTAAGAGTAAAGATGACGGTATGAGCACGATGCCTTTGATCGACGTTTGTAAAGGTGTTATCTCTACCGCAACCACCCTTGGTATTAGAGTTGTCCAGTGAACCATGATGGCAATTTTTAGTATGTGTGTATGTATATAGTTATCGTTTGGTTTTTGAGATGGCTCTTTTTGCTCTTAAAATATAGATTTCAGATTTCAATTATCAGTACAGGTGCAGTACGCAGCACATCCTGATCGGACATACCTGTGTCACCTGTGTCATTTTGGTCGGATACAAATGTGACGATTACAACAACTCACAGGGAATGTAAGAATAAGGGGAACAAACTTATGAAAACACAAAACGAAATGCAAAATGCGAAAAGAGATAGTAGCAAAATAAAAGAATAAATAAAAAAAATTAGATCAAAAAAAAGGGCGAGAGCAGGTAGAATGGAAATTAGAATTAAACCATATGCTCAACGACGACCACCGTTTCTTGATTTCTTATTCTTCCTTCCACCAAACTTACCACCAGCAACATTAGGAACATTCTCGCCTCCCCTCTTTCTCTTCTTACCAATGCTAGAGGTTGAAACATCACCATCACCATCGGCACCACCATCGGAAGCAACACCACCTTCATCCTCACTCTCAGCAATGGCAACTGACTTATGAGTTAGTCTGTTATATATCAACACGTACGCACTCTCATCACTCAACGCCTCCTTCTCCTTCATCCTGTTGACGTACTCGTCATCATAGCTAGCCCATGATCCATCCGGCTGCTTACAGTGAGCAATGTAATGACCGGATGAGACCGACCTACCCTGATGCACAATCACCGAACTCAGTTTGTACTTTGTGGGCTTATCCATCGAAGTTGTATATTCGGTCAGGTCCAACGTGTCAGGGTACGAAACGTTCGTCTTGAGCTTCATCGATGCTGTGCCGTTAAAGCGGAATCTCTTGAGATGAATGGCTAAGGTTTCAGGGGCGCGTTCAATGGTGGAGATCTTAATTGCATTTGTGGTCTTCTTGCAGTTCTCACAAACGTATCCTGATTTGTCCTTCTTGTCTGCCTTGAGTAATTCTGGGCAGAAGAAATCACGGAGAGAGTTTTCTATGGAGTACTTTGTTGACGACTGAATGAGTGCGGTATGGGTTTGTTGGGGAATGATTGAAGGCGTAACTGTAGATAATGATGGTTCTGAAGTTGTTGTTGTTGTTGATGTTGGTATTGTTGCTGTTGCTGCTGTTGGTATTATGGATGACAGGGAGCTTTCCTGTTGAATGCTACCTGGTTCAGGAGATGGTGTTCTTTCCAACTCAGGCGTCTGGGATCTACTTCTTCTTGCCTCTTGAGCCTGAAGAATCTTTTGCTTGAGGAACTCAGAGAGCGGTTTGGATTCAGCCTTGCTAGACTTGGCAGCTTCAATTTTATTCCTCAGCTCAAACAGCTGTTGAGGATCTATTATGCTAGAGTTTCTCTTCTTGTGGTTATCCAAACCTAGGGATAAATCGTAAAATTCCTGTTCAGTTGTTGAGACATGACCACAGTTCTTGCAAGTTATTGTCTGACTTAACAAACCACCAAAGATATCGTATATTATACTCTGGTTCAACTTGACTCCTCTTGGGGTTGAATCCTCCTGCAATCTAGACATCAAGGACATAAAATACTCGTGGGAATCTTCCTGTTGCCATTCGGACATCATGCAGTTTATATCTGCCAGCCTTGAGATCAGCTTCTTCGGGTTAATGTAAGATAGTTTCTTTTTTTCCTGTTTGGTTTCAACCTGGTACATCTTACAAACGGTGTCTGCTAAAACCTTGCTCACAGAGTTTGGAGCAATGTTGAGACCTGGTTTCTCGTTATGAATGTCCACTAGATAGTGCAGCAGGGCAGGAATATGGCATAGAGCTTGCACAGCAGAATTGGTATAGCATGTAACTCCATGGTTTAGCAACCCCACTGGTGTCTTTCGGTATTTGAACTCTCTCCAGGATTTGTATATTTTGGTTGAACCGTTAGAACCTCTGTCATTTGGCATTTCATCAATTGCATAGAATTCGTCATCTTCATACTTCGTTTTCACAAGGGAGCCTTGGATCAAATCTTCATCGTCATCTGGTGATGTTGGAGGAGTTTCTTTGCCCTTTATGGAAGCACCACTTTGAGATGGTGTCATTGCTTGATCCTTACCGTTATCTTCTTCTTCTTCTTCTTTCAAGTCTTCTTCTTCATCAGATTCTGAATCCAAATCTGATGATTGTGATCCAGCAGCGGCATTCATCTCTGCCTCTTTGGCTCTAATCGTGTCTTCTTTCAAGTCTCTTCTCAACTGGTCTGGATCTTCTGGATCTTCACTTGTGGCTGTATATGGTTCATCGTCTGTTTCTTCGACATCAGAGGCAGAGACACTAGAATCACCTTCTGAAGCAGTCTTGAAATCGTCATCATCATCGTCCTCTTCTTCTCTTGTTTCATCTTCACTTATACCCTGCTTGTCATTATCTCTGTCCTCTTCATCTTCATCATCTTCGTCATCATCATCATCGTCATCATCGTCATTATCATCACCATTATCAACGAATTTCATGTCTGTATCTGCTGTAGTTTCATGCGTCACCGGTAAGACTTCAGTGGTGACGGTAGCGCTGTTCTCTTTTTGATACTCATCGTCGGACAGTAAAGTGGTAGCCAGTGTTGATTTTGTTACTGATTTTTCCTTCTTGGCAGGTTTAGGTTCTAATCCTTTTCTTTCCTTCTTGGACAAATACTTCTTGCCGGTGTACATAGCAACGGCTTCAGCCATCGATTTCGGTCTGGCTACCATGCTTGATTTTTTCTGTTCGGCTTCTTCTGTCCTATTGATCTCGTCGTTATCCAGCTGAGATTTGTCGTTGACCTTACGTTTCTTTGAGCTTTGGAAAGTGATGTAGCTGGATGGTCTAAGCGTGACCTTGTCGGGATAACGGGCTGGCTGGAAGGTCAGTGGGTTGGAGAGTAGTCTGTCAATGATAGGTGCGAGAAGGTTTGAGTTGTTGCTGGTGGTGGTGCTACTGTTGTCACCGTTGTTGTTGTTATCGTTGTTATTGTTGTTGTTGCTACCTTTGCTAATGGAAAACATCAATGATGGCTTCTGTCTTCACCGCTTGGGTAGTAGTATGTATTGGGGTACTGATGCTTTGCCAGTTGTCTTATGGAATATAGCCGGGATGGCCTATTGTTCGGTCTAGATCTGAGTGTCTTGCGCGTTTGTGGTCAAACTATCGAGCTATACTAGTCTGAATGAAGTTGTATTTTCCAGATTAAAAAGTATACAGTGTATCTCCACCTCTTTAACAGCCTATCTTTGTGTTATTTTGGAACAATTTGGGGGCCCGTTGGAGTGTAATATCCAGTGGTTTACCAATCAGTGGTTGCTGGTTGATAAGAAGGGGATCTTGAGCAAAGACCGTCTCGCGGTGGAGCAAACACACAGCACAGCAAAAAAAAAAAAAAATTCAGCAAAGCGAAAAAAATTTCAGTTGTAGGGCACTGCCCGACTGCAGAGAGGGAATGGGCCCTGACATTGGGGTGGAACACCGGGTAGAGAGAGACTACACCACACGGAGTACTGCCCGGTAAACTCTCACATCATTAACGAGCGCTTCTTGGAGCATCAACTCATCTCTCTATCTTCCTATAACAAGTCAGTTTCTATTACTGCTACATTCATTAGAAATCAATTGAACGAAAAACAAAAAGTCAATTGTATGCTCCTCACTGAAGAATCAGAAGCAAATGCTGATGATGAGAGTCCAAAATGACCTTGACGAGAGAAGGAAGTAGCAGGGGGGTGGGTGTCACCAATACAAGTTTCCATTCACTCTTATCAGTTTGTGCCCAAGACTCTTTATCAGCACAAATAAATCGAAAAGGGAGTTAAAATAGAAGAAGCAATTCAATGGTACCATGTCATGACGCCTGTAGGGTCTTCCATTGAAAAGCTGCCGAGCATAAAAGAATGGTAGCAGATGCTTCGAAGCCAATCTTTAACGTGATAGTAGGTGAGCCTTGCTAAACTCTGAATATCTCTTAAAATTGCATACCAAAACCAAGAAGCATATATTGCCAATATTACTTTTTCCATAGGCTACTACTATACTTCATGACATTTGTAAATTATAAAGAACAATCTGTCCATAAGGCGAACCTCTTCTTCCTCTGGGGTCCTCACTCCTCACCCACGGCACGCAAGGGAGGGAAGGCACCTGGAAAAAAAAGGTGGAGTACACACACCCAAAAGGGAGAGGAGAGGAGAGGCCAGAGGCATCACCATAGCGTACGCATATATATACATGTGTAACACGAACGTTCCTTATACTACTCCCCAACCTTCCGAATCCCAACACCAGTAAGCTAATCCGACATATCACATATATATACTCCACATAAAAATCAACTGCAAACAATCATGACTGTCCATTTCATAATCTCTCTAAACAGGCAGGGAAAAGTCCGCCTTTCAAGATGGTACGAGGCAATAACTGAATCTCAAAAGCGTGTAACGATAAGGAAGATCCACAAGTTGATCTCATCAAGGGATCATCAATGGCAGTCCAACTTTGTCAATTTTGAAAACAGTACAAGACAGCAAAAGTTGGTGTATAGAAGATACAACGGACTGTTTTTCATAGTATGTATTGATTCGCAGGATAACGAATTGAGTTATCTTGAAGTGATACATCTATTCGTTGAAGTTTTGGATAGCTATTTTGACAATGTTTGTGAATTGGATTTGATCTTTAACTTCTACAAGGTTTATTATGTGTTGGATGAGTTGTTTTTGAGTGGGGAGTTTCAGGAGACTAGTAAAGAGGTGATAATTGACCGGTTGAACTATATTGATCGGTTGGATTGAGCCTGTTGGTGGCGTGTTGAACTATACATGTATAGAAAGCTTCAACTATATCGATATATATATATTCAATACAATAATGATGTACGATTTATTATATGGTAAGGATAATCTCTCATACCAGATACTCAGCAATCAAGATTGCAGGGGGGATGGTTACATTCAAAATGGTAAGAGTAGGAGGAGATGATAAGACAAAAAAAAAGACTGAAAATATATTATATTATTATGAAAGGGACTATAGTATACTTATATTTTTCTCTCTTTTTTTTAGTTTCTCAAAGTATTTCACAACAACAACAACAAAATGATTGAATTATTTTTTTTTTCTTTATGATCGTTGAATCTAGTTACCCTTTGGGGCTTCCTTGTAAGAAACACAAGCTTCTTCACCCATAGCGGAGATGATGGTAACTAGTAAGTCCTTACCTTCATCAAAGTCAGCTTGTAACTTATCACCTAATTCTCCATCTGGAGCCTTAACATCATCCTTGGTTTCACCATCGTTGGTCATCAAGTTCAAGAAACCATCATCAATGTCTAGTAGTTGGAATTCGGTTCTTCTAACGAATGGAACCTCCATGTTATGGGTGGATGGAGACAAATCTTCCAACTTCTTTTGGGTGAAGATGTCAATGGCAACCAAATGGACCTTAGCGTGACCGTGCTTACCAGTCTTGGAGGTGGACATGTCGACGATCTTACATGGTCTAGACTTGATGACAACGAAACCGTTCTTTCTCAAAGCGGAACATTGGATTGGGTAGGTTAGGGAGGAACCAGCGTCAGCGGTCTCAAAGGTGTGCTGTAGTAAAATAAGAATGGTGTGTATATGTTAGTATTAGTTCGTCAGGAGAAGCTAAAGTCAAGATGAAGTTTGTAAGAGAGAAAGGAAATGAAGTTGTTGAAGCAATCAACAATTTTCAGCCGTTTAGGAATTAAGGTGATTTTTCACCATTGTATGTGTGGAGTTGATACAGGTCAAACTAGTTGTAAGCGATGCGGCACAAGCAAAAACATACTCAGGCGTCTCATATCATTAATACCATTAGTCATGATACTATTTTATAGATTGTGAAAGCGCTGAATTCTCCATCTATAAGATGCAGACGATGCTGTCAAGAAACAGATAGTTGGATCGATTGCCATAAGACACAAACAAATGGGCTTTACTAGCTAGTGTGGCAATTCGTGCGAGTCGATTCTACTTTGCTGTTTATACGCTGTTCGTTTTGTATTCCTAAAGGTTATTTTCTGAATTAGCTCTTGTCTAGTGTTGCCTTTATAAGACAACAATAACAGTGACAATATGCTGTGATGTTGTTGGCCAATGTTGCATTTCACCTTTTTTTTGCTTTCTCTACCGTTGTCTCACTTGACACTTATGGAACTGGAAAGTTTAAAAGAGACATACTTCTTCTTCAGCCATATTGTTAAAGGTTATACTAGATGTTCGGTGATGATCCAAATAGATAGAAGGTTTTAGTGGGAAGATAAGGTTTGAAGGAAAGGGTGGTGAAATAGAAGAAGAGAAAGTTTTTTTGTAGTGGAAAAAAAATCAAAACTCTAGAAGGGAAGGTTCAACACCACCACCAACAGGGGAAGGAAGCATTTGGTAACTAACAGTTGTTTGTTGCCAGCGTCCACATCCGTATTTTGTATGTAGTGAGTGGCACAGCACAGCACAGTCGATGTCTGTAATAAGCAGTAGTAAGTAGCCAGCCGCCGTCAGTCGCCAGTCGCCAGTCGCCCGCCCACCCAGTGGACGTGGGAGGAAAAAAAATCTTAAAAAATTTTCATACGGAAGAGAATCACCACCGGGCATCCACCGATTACAAGAGGGGGAGGGGAGAGGGAAAGTACACCACCGTGCTAAGAGACGCGTGCAACCTTCTCAGGCGTATGACAGACGGTTGAATTGTCAACCTTCCAAGAATAGGCAATACACCGATTGACTGACTGGACTGATTTCATTGAGCAGCTAAACAATCTATCTACCAATCTACCCTAGTAATTAATTGAACCTGCAACCACTACTATATAAATGTATATATATATATATATAATCGAACAACAAATATCATCACGCTCGTCATATGATCGATCAACGATCAGCAGTCTGAATAGTCTGAACA
>JAJLWO010000007.1:0-279954 GCA_030570775.1 Ogataea pignaliae | reverse complement strand
CCCCCTAATCCGTTCAATTGCCAGCTACGGGCCTTCATGCTGCTATCTTTGCAGCGGTAGGAGCCCGATGTGACGGTGCACTACAACCATCATATGACTCCCTCCCTCCCTACCTGTTGATGTTGCGATGCCCTGCACATGGTGACATCTACCATCGGAGATTGTTAAACCTGTTCTATATATCTCTGTGCCGCTGCCGTTGTTACTATGATGACGGGAATACTCTGGTTTGACTTTCTCAGTACGTTATCAGTGAAAAAATCAAACTTGGTGCTGGTGAAGTCTTTTTCGACAAGGTATAGTATAGTCTCAACAAGGATTTTGACATCTTTGTTCATATCGGAAGCCTTTGGGAACTTCAACTTCGAAACCAAGTCGTGAGTGTACTTCTCAAATGCTAGAGATGGTTCCCTGTATGTGGCGTTGTCTTCTCTAGTTCTAAAGACTTTGAACGCAAATATATAGCTCAGTAAGGTTCCTGATACAGATAGTTCTGTCAAGTCGGACAATTTGAGGGACTGAGTATGAAAGTCGTTGAGTGTTGTGACCTCGTTACCAAAGTAGTGAGATATAATTCCATTGGTTGATATTTCAAGGTGATGCCAGCCCATCAAGTTTGTACTAGTTGGTAGTGGGGTGAACTTATGGACAAGTTCAGCGACTTGAGAAACAACACCAGTTCAAATTCATCAGTTAATGGTCTTGTTGGTACCAGCGTTGGAAGATTTGTGGCTGGGCCTATAGTAGCCTTCAAGAGATTGGCATAGTATTTGTCACCATTGCTGGCGTTTGAGACTTCCAGCCTTTTGAGCTCTGTATTCAATTGGTCAGTCAGTTCTGATGCTTCTAGTCGAGCAAGCTCTTGGTTTCAGCAACGTTGGAGCCACCATTGTTGTATTCATCTGCTGAAGCACCACCTATGGGAATCGCACCCGCGATCAGTTGAGTTCGTATGGTTAAGTCCGTGTCTTCAATCCGTGGTGACATAGCAGGAGTGATTCAATGAGGGTTTCTATACTTGGGGAGCGATCACTCTGGAAGGTTATCGATTGCGTCGTTGATAGTGTAATTGAGCCACTCTTGGATGGACTTTGATAATGGATTGTTCATAAATAAATAAAGAAAGTTGAGTATCGTTTATCATCGTGTAGTTTAGTTTACTGTTGAGCAATAACAACAATTGTTCACTCTCTCTCTGTCTATCTCTCTTCAGTTCAGTCGGTGCTCAACCAATCAACCAACCACCAGCCACATATAAATTGACTGGACGGCGCCACATTTGTTTTGTTGACTTTTTTTTTGCATCAGTCTCGTAACTGCTATATTTGTGGCTAATGTACGTATCTTAATATCATGAGTGGTACCTTACCTACCTATTCTTTCCTCCTTTCTTTCTTACCCCCCTTCTTTCTTTCTTGCTTTCTTTCTTTCCACTTCTTCTTCATCAATACCAGATATCACACAAAAATATTGCACCAACATATCCTAGATAACAACTGAGTATGAACAATCTCCAACAGGGCGGAGTTGTCAATAATGCCCCAGGTTCACCAGATCATTCACTGGCTGGTACCCAGAGAGACTTGGATATCGAGTGTGAAATGAACTTGGTCCCTATGGTGGAACAGCCTAGCCAGATCATTCGGATGGATAGACAACAACATGAACAACGTGAACACCTAGAAGTTGAAGGTTCTACGAGAAGGAGAAATGCCAACACAGTGAATGAGGTCATGCCACCATGGGCAAAAGCATGGCTTTCTGAGATGAAGGAGTTGTCTGATCGTGAAGGAGAAAAGTTGGCTAACATCAACGAGAAATTGGTCAGCTGCGCGGAGTCAGAGGCTAACATCAACAAGGCATTGGCTGGTTGCGTGGAGGGATTGACTGGTTGCAAGAAGGGATTTGCTAACATAGACAAGGCATTGGTTGGTTGCGAGAAGAGATTTGCTAACATAGACAAATCATTGGCTGGCTACGAGAAGGAAATGGTCGCTTTTGAAGAGGCATACACTCGCTTCAACCAGAATCTGTTGACACGGCTAGATACCGAACTAGCCCCAATGGAGTCTGCTCTTGACAATATTGTCCAGACTTTGAAGGAAATAGGTGAGATGGACAATGCAAAAAGGGCATTGGACTGTACAATGCCACAGATCACACCTCCTTCAATCTCAGGTGTTAAGGATATTGATCGGTTATCTTTGCATCAGTACAGAAAGTATCTTGATGACTACGGCGTGTTCTATACACGCCATGATCGAAAGGCGCTTAAAGAAAAGCTCAGAGATGCTATTGGTTTTAATTGTCGGAGTGACAGATCATACAGATTCCACGGGTTTTCAAAGAGAAGGTCTCTTTGAGGTTTGTTTTCAACTGCAGAACTCCTGCTTCTGGCTAATGAGCAACGGCCATTTTGTGTATGGAGATTCCACCTGAGTAGTTTGCTCCCCACCATACCCACTCGCTTCTACGTTTCTTCCTTCTTTTGGAATCCAGTTGAGTGGAGGATTACAAGAGCCGCTAAATACCTACTGCTGTTGGTCTACAAAGAAGGGTGTGCTATACTTTTGAGTCTCGTTTTTCTTTTACATACAGTGATTTTGTTCTATTTGATTTTATTGGATTCCAGTTATCTATTGTTGCTCGTTAACCACACCTTGTGTCAAATATGTTTGACATTACATATATATAATCACAATCCATGGTTGTTCCCCAACCGTTTATCGTTGGATCCCTCTCTGACTATGAAAAAACCACCATCGGGGCTCTGGAAATACAACGTGGCCATCGATAAAGAAATTGGGACTGGTCAAAAAAGCTTAAATTCAAGTGTCTTCAGCCGCGTATGAAAGTTAATTCCTTCCCCCCGCACTCCACCGGGGGGAAAGGAAACCTCCCGGGTTGTGGCTGCTTCCCCTGGCTGAAGGCCACGCACGCCATTCCACTTTCTACAAAAATGAAAAGAGGGAAACAGATAGTTATTGGTGGTGGCCATAAGCCATAGTCATAATATATATATACAGCCTTCTTTTCCTCTTTACTACCTTGTTTCTTCTTCTTCTTCTTCTCCTTCTTCTTCTTCTTCTTCAAAATCGCATCCATTGTTTTCTATTATTAAACTCCAAAAATGAACCCAGAAAATTTGACAAACAACCTCGGCGTTACCCCTCCAGCAGACGATTCTCTAGCAGAGGCTCTACGCTATAGAAGGCGGATGGAATCTGCTCTCACGTAAAGGAGAAGGCAAACCGAAGCTGATCTTTTGTTAAATGAAAATGCTGTACTAGATGGTGTCGACCAGTATTGCAGAAACAGAGAGGAAGAGGAAGGTCGGGGGAGACCCCGTTGGGCAGATGAGTTGGTCCGTACATCGACGGCTAGAGATACAGCAGTTGATAATCTCGAGAGAAGTGTCCTTGGTCTCCAAAGAAGCAGAGATGATAGCGAAGCACTTATTGCTGCTCTCCGGAGAGATATAAATGACCTCCAGAAAAATGCCGACGAACACGACAACCATATGGCTGCTCTCGATGAACGCATGCTTAATGTCGAGGTGCAGGGGGACCAAACTTTGCAGACAGTGGATAACCGAACCGCTGAATTTAGGGATCCACTAAACGAGACAGTCTATGCAGTGGCCAGGTTGAGGAACGTCGAAAGGAGCACGGCTGGAGCCCCCATTGGACCCGTGCCTTTTCTAGATGGCACCATGCCAGACGAGGTGCAACTGCCGGCAATAGTGGACGTGCAGTCCATTGAAGATTTGACATTGGTTCAAAGTCGGCGTTATCTTGTGGGGTATGGTGTCCCCTTCCGTGGTAACGAGAGGCAGCGGCTCAAAGAGAAGCTCAGAGACGCCGTCGGGCTGAATCTTCAGTCCGATCTCGATTACAGGTTTGGCAGATTTCGCTGAATTTATGCCTGCTGTATGTTGTCGTCTGGTCTTGTATGGTCTGGTCTACTCTGGTTCCACTTTTCTGTGTCCCCTCCCTCTCACTTTGAAGTCAATTTGCTACTTTTCTAATCCTTTGCTTAAATAATAATCTCCTTTGCTCAACGTTTTATCTCCAATTTTCAAATCTCTCTCTGATTCAGTTGTGAACTGCGCGGAAAGTCCAACGGCTGCTTTGTTCTCTTCAACGCCAATGTGTATCCACCTGGTTCTTTTTGTCCCATTTTATGAACTGAACTGATTCTTCATGTGATTTGTCTAACAGAAACAGAAACTCCAAATTGTTGAATGAACTGGTGTATCTGAGTGGTGATTCAGTAATACTTAAGTAGTACTCCTTGTATACGCTGTAGATTATATGAAAGTCTAGGATACGGCAAATCAAAACAATGGTTAACGTAAGGATTCAGATCTCCTTAAGTAACCTTTCGATTTGCCTCAAAAAACAGTCTTAGCTTCTGAGTGGAGTTGTTTAAAATCTGATTGGTGCTACCAAATGACCATTTTTATCACTAATACTAAGAGCCACCACTCCTTGGTTGAGCGGAGTGTGGCTGTTTTTGTTTTGGTTTTGTTTTTCGATATCCCAACTAATATATTTGAGACCAGTGTACATATTTAATGGCTACTTTAAATATCTTGTCCTTTTTTCTTCAATAACTTAGCTATCTATTAGATTCGCACATATCTTATAAATGGGGTACTTCACAACAAATGTTTTGCCTATTTATGTTCATCTATGTAGCATCTGATACCAGCACTTGATATTATGATTTAATTTAGTTGGGAAAAAGAGTTCGGCTAACTGCCTATTTCAGAAAAACGCCTTCATTTGGTTTTAATTTTGATTTCAGAAAGGAGACATGCCCAGAATCCATTCTGTGCGTTGTACGCAATCTTGATTTGTTTGATATTTTTTATTGTGAGTGTTGTTGGATTGGGTTGTATCTTCAGATCCGTGATATCCAGCCCATCTTCTCCTTTGAATGTGGATTATCAGCCCAATGGTGTAATTGATTAGGTGTAAATCTTTCCATTTTGACTTTGAGAGATGGGATGTTGGTATTCGTCTGCCATATCATTTTGGATATTGCACATTCGAAGGATATATGTCTGCTTCCAACCTTGTCAATTAAAGATAGCATCTATCAGCTCCTGTCTGCTGTCAATTCTCTTGGATTCTGGAAAAGTTCACCCAAACCCACATTTTGAAAGTAACACCGGTCCCTACCTGCCAAGAATATTCAGTATTACCCCGTTTTTCTTAAATGCTTCCATCGGGAATGTTCTTTAGCAACCTCGAACTTATTCCTCCATTGCTTGCTCAGCCTATAAAAACAAATTTCAAGCGTTCCATCCATTCTGTAAAACATGATCCATATACCAGCACAAGTACCGTACATCTAATCTCTTGCATAACGGGGTCCATCATAAATTGAACGTGATAGCAGCCAAGCCGTCTTTGAGTAACATACCGGCTACCAATACTACGATTAAGACGGGTAAGTCGTAGCCCTGCTCAACCGTACCCACTCATGACGGATAATTCAATTGACATAACAGCACCAGTAATATTCCATCAAGAACATCACCACACTTTGAATCCAAACCACCCATTTTCAATTCACGTTTAGGTCATTGAGGCAAAAACAATGTATATATCAAGAAGCCAGTCATTTCAAGGATCTCTAGCATTGCTGCAATTGACGCGTGTATCTTCATATGTGTAGATCGATAACCATCAATCACGATTGCACTGCTGAATATATCAGAGAGCTGCGATATCCGTTGAATAAACGATACCTTGCTGATGAGCAAAGAATGGAATGTGATGACTAACATTGAATCGAATTGGGTTAATCCTGACAAAGATCTCTTGCAAATGTACAAGAGTTTAACCTTGAAACTGATCGGTACAATCAGTTGTATCTCCTCCGAGCAAGAGCAGTGCTTCATATCAATAAGAACTTCCCCACCATTCCTCTCAATGAAAACCATTGAGGTTCAGTGTCGTGAATAGCAGTACTGATCATCACATCAACAGCAACGTTTTCATCAGAGAGATCAAAGGGAAGTTCCTCTCAAGTTGCTTGAGTCTGTACACTCGATGACTAAACTCGCTCACCTGTAATTGACTCAAAAGTCCACATTTGTACTGAATCATATAGGGAAGGGCCAAGTGGGATCCGTATATATCGAAGGGTTTATCATTGTAAGCAGACACAGGCGTTAGTCCAGTCACAAGAGATCCGCTACTGAACCAAACTTCACGCCGGGTGACTTTCAAAACAATGATCTTTGCAAGGTTGTAAGTATCAGATACTGGGGGCAATGGATGGAAAATAAAGAAGAGAGGGGCAAACTCCATGGCCTGGTAAATTTCATCACCATGGTTGATCAGAAACGAAAGGTCAACTGTTTGGAAGAGCAATGACATCTGCTCTGATTGTAGTTGTATCGTAGCTTTTAGACAAAATTGATCTGATGGCTCTTAATTTGAATTGTTCAATACACAATTGAATTGTGATTCAAAAACATAACAAGGATATTAGCCGCTAAAAAGAAGGAGAAACAGGGTTGAACATCACCACTTCTAAGGCCAAAAAACATGCATGTGAAACATGAGTTATATGGGGTTTAACTTCTACTGCCGCACTCATCGCACATACCTCTCCACAGTCAAGATTGAACAGTCAAGATTGAACAGGTAGTTCATCTAGATTACGCTTTCTTTTCAAACTCATAACCCTCTACACTGACAAGATTCAGCCACTGGCATCATTAATAGACAATAATTGATGCTGTATTACCTAGCAGGTACAATTAGACAAATTCACATCATAACAGGTTGGATCTACACCAGATGAACTACGATTCCAAGAGTCAAAATTCGATCAGTTTTTGCCTGTCCAAAGATATCCGCCTACCCTTCAAATTCAAGCTGGTCAATGTCAATGGATTCACACAACGACTCTCTACATTCAGCAATGAGTTGACTTCAAAGAGAGACGCAATTCACTGTATAATACTATCCAAAATGAAGGAAAGACAAACCTGCGAAGTGTTTGTGCGGACTCACGTAGAAAGCTCAGGAAAACAGTTGACAGTCCCTATAGTCAGCAGTCTGAAGTACCCAAATAACCACATCACCTCCAAATCCAGCAATCTTATTTTTGACAGGTATGAAAATGAAATGAACGAATGGATCAGTTTACCCATTGACTACTATCAATTGCCATTGGACGCCACTCTGAAGTTGCAGCTATTCAACTATAGCTTAACCAATGGCTCAGAAGTCCCCATTGGAGAGTCTCAAATCAGTTTGTTTAACCAGAAGGACGACTGCACTCTGAATAAGGGCTATCAGAAACTTAAGGTGAACTTCAAAGATGACACAAAGATCGACAGTCTGCCCGTGAACATTAACGAGATGCAGGTACTAGAGGTCAAGTTGAAGCAGAAGGAAAGCGGCGAGATGAATTCTATTGACTGGTTAGATCAAATGTCCTTTAGAAAGATAGAACAGATCAATTTACAAGAGACGTTGAAGCAGCAGCAAGACACAATAGTGACCAAGACAACCGGTGGAGTGTTTATTGGTATTGAACTTGCTCAATTTGAAATACCGATCGTTTTTTCAGATGTCAAGTACGCAACGTTGAACATTACAACATCAGAATCCCATGCAGCAAACGCTGTTGCATCCAACAATAATATCAACACGAGAGATAGGATAATGTTCAACGAGATTAAGGCTAGTAACTTGAAGGAACTGCAGAAGATTCATAAGCCAATGATATTTGATCCTGATCAGTACCGCTCTGAGATGACTGAAGATCCAATAGAGTTCAAATTTAGAAGGTTGGAGAGAACACATCAATCTTCATCAATAGATAAGGACATCAAACCAACCTTGAAGATTAGGACAGAGTTGAACAAAATCTTGAGAAAACAGTTCTTCGAAAAGCTGACTCAGAAGGAGAAGAATATGATTTGGAAGTTTAGATTTTTCTTACTCAACACTCTTATATTGAACAAAAATACGATGCAGTTTAACAATTTCATCATTAATTTCATCAAATGCATTGACTGGGAGGACGATTTTGAGGTGAATGAATTCTTTACTATTACAAATGACTTGGATTCCAACAACAATGGAAGTGCAAAGAGTGGCTCAAACCTGTTCACTCAAGAGCTTGAAATTGTTGACTGTTTGGAACTATTGGGTGCAAACTATAAAAATCATATTGTGAGGAATATGGCCATCGAGAGGCTGAAACTTGCAGCTGATGATGATCTCATAATGTACATGGTTCAGCTTGTCCAATGTATCAAGAACGAGGCTAACTATGTCAACCCGCACACGGATATCGACGAAGACGACTACGAGGATGGTAACTATTCAAATGGCGACAACAATGATGATGATTCATACTTGTACGACTTTGAAGATTCAACATATACCACCAATTCAAGTGATTATCAGGTTATAGATAGCGCTGAGGACGATGATCCGATCTTGAAGTTCTTGAACAGTGCCAATCTATTGCACCATTCCCACCAAAAAAGGTTTCTTGCCAAATTGCCGAAGTTGAGCTCCCCATTGGCAAAATTCATCATTGAAAGGGCAATCAACAATCCAGAAATGGGTAACTTTTTCTACTGGCATCTCAAAGTTGAAGTTGACGATGAAAGAGCAAACAACAAGCTTAATGCAGGTTTACCTATGCCAAATCCCGTCAATAATATGGAGCCTGCAGATTTCACTCAGGATCAGCAGACTCAGTTACAACAGGAGCAACAATTCCGTAAAAACATGAAGAATTTGAAACATGTTTTCCAAAAAACACTGCTTCATTTTATTGCGGCATTAGCTACAAGTGACAATGGAACAGACAAAGTCACAGTCTTGAGAAGTCAAGTGGATCTAGTCTTGAAAATCCATAATATTTCAATGAAGATCAAGAAAGACTATAAGAAAGAGACAACGCCAAGAAAGGTTGAGATTTTGAAGAGCTTGCTGGCGGAAAAACACAAGAACTCTGCGTTCCTATCCTCCATGCCGTTGTCTTCATCGTCTAAGCTAAAAGCAACAAGGCACTCGTTGATACAAACAGAGAGTGATACCCTAGTTGATTTTGTTCCTGTGCCATTACCCATTGACCCCAAGATCCATGTCAATGGAACTATACCGGAAGAATCGAGTGTTTTCAAGAGTAGTTTGAATCCATTAAAGATAACCTTCAAAACTACAGAAGATACCAGATACCCGGTGATGTACAAGATTGGAGATGATCTAAGGCAAGATCAGTTCGTGATTCAAATAATAACACTGATGGAAAAGATTTTACAGAATGAAAACTTGGACCTCAAACTCAAGCCATACAAGATTATGGCTTTGGGATCAGTTGAAGGTTTCATCCAGTTCATTCCAAACTCCTCCCTTTCGTCAATCTTGCAAAAGACAAACTCCATTCTCACCTATCTTCAATCGCACAACCCTGATCCATCGGCACCGCATAATGTGAAACCTGAAGTTATGGACAACTACGTTCGCTCATGCGCAGGTTACTGTGTTGTCACCTACATCCTCGGTGTTGGAGACAGACATTTGGAGAACTTACTCTTGTCGAAGGATGGTTACTTCTTCCATGCTGACTTTGGTTACATACTGGGACAAGATCCCAAACCGTTCCCGCCATTGATGAAACTACCAATTCAGATCATTGAAGGTATGGGTGGGTTGACTGACGAAAATTACAAAAAGTTCTGCAACTACTGTTTCATTACTTATATCACCTTGAGGAAGAATGCTTCTTTGATTTTGAATCTTTTCCAATTAATGATTGATTCATCCATCCCCGTTTTGAAAACTTCAAAAATCAACGGAATATCAAACGAGACAGAAAAGTTGGAATTGATCTGGAAGATCGAGGAAAAATTTATGCTGGAGTTGAACGATGAGGATGCCGTCTTGCATTTCCAAAACTTGATTAATGACAGCGTGAGCGCTTTCTTGCCTGTTGTTATAGACAGGCTACACAGTTTGGCCCAGTATTGGAGGGCTTGACCATACCACTTGCCTCTCCCGTATTAGATAGTGGAGAACCATTATAATCTGTAATTTTATTTGTACACACCAAAACCTGCGTAGTGCAGGCTTCCATTTGTCCATAGACTTAATGCAATAGTAGATCTTGACGATCTGATTTTTTCCTTAAAAGCTTGTCCTTAATGTATCTTTGAATGGAATAAGACCCGGAAACAGTGTATGCAAATATGATGTCTGCTCCCCGGTCCTTAGATAGACTTGCCAAATGTTCCTTCAAAGCGAGCTCAAAGCTGATCATGTCTATCTTTTTGCTCTTTGATGCCGTTTTCATTATCTTTTTAAAGATGAAGTCTTGCTGCTTCGTTGTAATGCTCCCACGATAGCGATTTCGACTGAACAACTCCAGAAGATGGGGATCGCTTTCAATGTGATTTTGGAAGTAATCAAGAAGTTCTTCCAAATTGTTGTTTGCACTCAACTCAGTGGCAATAGGGTATCTAATGTGTGCCCTTTGGAAAACATTGACTAATGATAACACGTGAACATTTTTCTTGAATTTCTGGTCAATTTTGTAGTAGTTATTACCAGTTATCCTCAAAGCCCAACTATCCTTCTTTGTTTGTATCCACTGATATTTGCTTTTCATGAAGACACTAATCAAATTTTGTTCTTGTATATCCTTCACATCTTTGGTTCTGTTGAGAAGATCATCATATCCTTCAAAGTTTGAAATTTCAACGTAGTCTATAACTGCATCAGCGTTATGACTTGATGGGGGTCTCTTTCCTGCCTCCTCAGGCGGGAAAAGGCCTGCAATCTCTGACTGGCCAGTAAGCCTTCCTTCCAATGATGGGACCAGCTGTATACCTGTAACTGAAGCATCCACAAAATCAACAATAAAACATCTCTCTTTACTGTGATGCAAACGAAGCCCTCTGCCAAGCATTTGCATCAATAGTGGTCTAGATCTGGTGGGCCTAATCATAAATATTGAATCAATGTTGGGTATGTCTGTTCCCTCGGTAAAAACACCACAGTTCATAAGCACTGGTACCTTCCCACTTGTGAAGTCCTCCAGAAGTTTCTCTCTCTCCAACTTAACTGTTTTACCTGTGACATACTGCGCATTAATGCCATTGACCCTAAAGAGCGCTGTCAGTTCTTCCAAGTGATTGATATCAACGCAGAAAAACAATGATGATTTTAGCTTTTTCTCTTTCTGAAAGTGGATAAACGTCTTAAGCACCAACTCATTACTCTTTTCAGTGTTCACATGCTCTGCTAAAGAATCCAAGCGGTAGTCCCCGTTAGAGCCAATGCCAACCTCATCCAATTTGAAAGAGGCCGTTACCTTGGCCCAATGAAAGTCGGATAGATAACCATCAGTGATCAAGTTTTTCAAATCCATATCAAACACCACCTCATCGAACACCTTTCTCAGTGGAATCTTATCGTGCCGCTTCAACGTTGCGCTGAATCCAATGACAACAACATTGGAGTCCATACTGTTGCACTTGAAGTGTTTAAGAATCTTGTTGTATGTCTCTGACACGGCATGATGACATTCGTCTATAATGATGGCCTTATAGTCATCAGGGTTGTACAATTCAAGCCTGGCAGATGTTCTCCCCAAAGAAGGAACAGACGCCACGATAACATCCACATCGGACGAGTGCGTGGGTTTGAACTTCCCCATGTCTAGTTCTATTTTGTATTCTGGATATATTCTTGATATGCTGTTGATCGCCTGATCAGCTAGCTCTTTTCGATGCACCAAGATGAGAGTTTTTCTACCACCTGTTTGAGGGTTGTTGGGTATTTGATCAATCAAATGGGAAAAAATGACCGTTTTTCCCCCTCCAGTCGCCAAGCTGACTGCTATTCTTCTTGTACGTTGGAGAGAATCCAAGCATCTGTCAATGCACTGTTGTTGATAACCACGTAAGGACAATAAAGGCCTCGCGGCAGAGGGTGCTGGTGTGACAAATGATAAATCATTTTGGCTTTTCAAGGGGGAATCATCTCTTGATAATTGAGAACAAGACCTTGTAAGGAAACAATTAGCTTTAAGCCGTCTAAGGTTTGATGATGACACCACAAATCGCCTCATATTTTGAAATCTCCTCGTTGAAATCGATATAATCCTGTTATATAGCCCACTTCATTGTTTATTGAATGTGTCTTGCAGGTGAATGCCCCCTGTGTCGAAAGCATCTTGAAAAGAAAAGCTTTTAGATCAGTGGGAATTGGTTTAAGGAGGTGTACGCTCGCATTTCGTGTATACAATGAGCACAGTGCATACCATTTTAGTAAGCGATCCATCTGCTGCGTGGAGGTTGGGGCCTTGGACCCCATAAATAAGCATCTGAAAGTCTGACACAAGCTCTTGGAAAGCGCAAAACAGACTTCAGGACCAAGGTGACATATTTGGATAGCATCAAAATATGCAAATACAAATCTCATTAATAGTAAAGGCATTTTGCCTGCTCTTTTTGATCCATCAGTGCGTCCTGGCGAGTAACGACGTCAATGACGACAGCACGACACTTTTGGCGTCTCAAAATGCCTCCGCAGAATCAGACTCCAGACATACCAACAATTGGGCAGTTCTAGTGTCAACATCAAGGTTTTGGTTTAACTATAGACACATGGCAAATGTGCTCAGTATGTACCGCACGGTGAAGAGATTGGGTATACCCGACTCTCAGATCATTCTTATGCTCTCTGATGACATAGCCTGCAATCCTCGAAACGCTTTCCCGGGATTTGTGTTCAATAATAAGGATAGACAGTTGGAGCTTTATGGTGACAACATAGAAGTTGACTACAGGGGATACGAGGTCACAGTGGAAAGTTTTATTAGGTTACTTACAGATAGATGGTCGGAGGAGCAGCCTAGATCAAAGAGATTGCTAACGGACGAGAACTCGAATATCTTCATCTACATGACAGGGCATGGTGGAGATGAGTTTTTGAAATTTCAAGATGCCGAAGAGATTTCTTCATACGATATTGCTGATGCCTTTGAACAAATGCACGAGAAGAAGAGATACAATGAGATATTTTTCATGATTGATACTTGCCAGGCAAACACCATGTACTCCAAGTTTTACTCTCCAAACATTTTGGCTGTTGGCTCATCAGAGTTACATGAAAGTTCATATTCCCATCACTCAGACACGGAGATTGGAGTGGCAGTTATTGATAGGTTTACCTATTACAACCTAGAGTTCTTGGAGAGCGTAGAGAAAAACTCAAACCTCACATTACAGGATCTTGTTGATTCCTACACGTTTGAGAACATTCATTCCAACGCAGGTGTTAGAACAGATCTTTTCCAACGGAATCTATCAGATGTTTTAATTACTGATTTCTTTGGAAATGTCCAGCAGACAGTTGTTGACAACGTTGAGGATGATATTCTTTACATAACGAATCATGATGAAGACGGGAACACTAAGCAATCTAAGTTTGATGTGTTCAATGCAAAAAAAGCTTTGGAAGCGCTTGAACCTGGTAAGGAGAATAATTCTGCAAGAGTGATTAATGAAAGCATCAATAGAGTCAAAATTGGATCTAATGGAAAATCAAGTGTACCTGTTGAATCATTGGTTACTCTAGCGTTAATTGTCAGCACTTTGGTGGTAGCCTACAACTATTGTAGCCTTTGATGCCCAAATTGCTTTTCTTAGAATCTGGCCGCCCAAGCTTCGGTAAATAGGAATATCACGTTGCTAACTATATACTATACCATCAAACGTAAGAAAAAACTTCGATTTCTATAAAGCTTTCGTGCTAGAAATACATACCATTAAGTAGAATCATATCAAGCCTGCGACCAAATCAGCAGCTTTATCGCATGGCTGCACATCCTTCAGGCAATTCAAAACGGGGTAGTTACCGGTAACATCTCTAAACCAACCCATTATAACAGGATGCTCATCAGCAAACTTTTTATCCCATATACTTTGAAAGCACACTGCAAAGAAGGCGCATGCAAGATAATCAGACATTCCAGGGGTCTCAGAATTGGCAAGGTACTTTGATTCAGTCAATCTCAATTCGATGTACGCCGTTTGAGACTTGAACAGAGCCAGTCTATTGACAACTTCTTCCTTATTAAAAGGAAGAATGCCATAAATCATCAACCTCACCGGGGTGATATTGATAGCAAATTCACCATTCACGAATGACACCCATTGGATGTTCAAAGCCTGTGTCAGGTTATCTTCACCGAAAAACTCCTCAGGTCTGTTGGCTGAATCCACTAGATACTTGGCAACTGCGGGGGTCTCTGTTATCTTAAGTCCATCACCTTCCAGCGCAGGAATTTTTGCCAACGGAAACTTCTCTTTGAATTCAGCTTCAGGTCTGCCAAACTTGACCTCTATCAGTTTGTAATCGAGATTAAGGTATTTGACTAAACAATTGACTAGTAGTCCCCTAGGAGAAACTGACATGGTGTAGATAGTGCCAATAGACATTGTAAACGCGTGTAGTTGAGGTGTCTGACGGGCTTTGCGAGTGAGATATTGCTATATCGACGTGCCAACGACAAGGCCCGGTCGAATGAAATGTGACTGCTTGATATATATATATATATATCACTGGACAGCTTAGGCAGAAATTTGAAACGGCACTTTGGATATTCAAGTTCGATTTTCCCCTAACACTAGTTTTATGAAAGAAGAGACATAGGGGAGGGGGCTGTAAATGTGCTTCCTGTTTTCAAATGTTGTAACCAGAGAGCCCTAGCAGCAGTCGTTTGTGGTTCGGAGCGCCTGCAGATGGATGTTTCATTTTGCAAGTACACAGCCCGAATACATACAACTGGGCGCATGAAAAGAATCCAACAGATCTGCATGAATTGTTCCGCGGAAAAACTTTAAATATATGGACCGACTAACATTTTAACTTTTGAAGGCTGTAAATATATTACATACAAAACCGAGATAACTGCAGCACTTCCAGCGGCAGGCATTCTGTCTGTTGGAGATAGCTTTCCATTTCGACCCTACAGTTTCGAAAAACACTCAACATACAATAAATAAAAGTAAAAGAAAGATTTGAACTTATACAGAAATCCAAAATTGTTCATTTGCGTGGAGTATGTTTCCACTGCAACCATAGCTTGGGACTTGACGGACGCAAGACACATACAAGACACCCAGCAGATCTAATCTCCAGCCCCATCCACTATTGACAAGAATTGTACCCTTTGATCTGGCTGGCCCTCTCGCATGGCTTGATGGTTTTAAGTGACGCAGTCAATGGATAATTGTGAGTGACATCATAAAACCACTTAATTAAGGCTGTATGTTTCTCTGCAAATGCTTCGTCCCAGAAGCTTTTGAACAAAGTTTCACACACAAAGACAGCAAAGAAATCACCTAGTCCAGCCTTCTCGCCTCCTGCTAGATACTTCACTTCTTGTAGTCTATTCTCAATGACATCTGCGTAATAGTCCAACAACTTATGCTTATCATCTGCTACCTTCAAATCCACAGGCCACATATCGAACAACATTAACTTTAAAGGTGCCATGGTGTTGAAGAAGTTACTGTTCATAAATGAAAACCATTGTAAATTGAGAGCCTTTGTTTTCAAGTCAGTACCATAGAATTCTTCTTCTTTACCGTTTGACTCTATCAAATATGTCGCAACAGCTTGAATCTCACACAATCTGATCTCCTTGCTATCAAGCGATGGTATTTTGGCAACAGGAAACTTTGATCTAAACTCATCCGTTGGTTCTCCAAACTTCACTTCTTCTAGCTTATAATCCAAATCCAAGTATTTGATTAGTTCGTTGGAGAATAACCCTCTCGGGGTAAAACTCATAGTGTAAAGTGTTCCTAAACTCATACTTGAAAAAGTGCCTCGATAGTCGTTACACAAGCAGTTGAGTTTCATAGAATTTATACAAAGCTACAAAGTTACTCTCTCTTTGTATTTATAGCTGGAAGCAACAGGTTCCCATGGGTTGCTTGCTACCCTTTGCTATTGCTCCCCCCACCTCTGTTCTCGGATGTTACATTGCCTTCAGAAAATAATGTTGGATCAGTCTACGTCATCGATGAAGTCACTCCATGTGGATGCATCATCATCTGCAGCGAACAATCTCCGGCGTGGAAAATTACGCGGGGATTGCTCGTATAGCAAGCAACGGGGGAGATGCTGGGGCGTTAATTTTTCACTACTTTTTGCTTAATTTTTCAACCTTCATTTAATCGTTTAAAATATATAATAGCAATTGTACTAATCTAGCAATATAATCTGCTATATATTTATAAATTTCAAAAAACAGACTTGTCATGATATTAGGAACATCGAATCATCATAAATTATTGTAAAAGTATCGTTAAAACATCATAGTAATCATTCTAGACTTCGAATGCATCATGGAGCAAAGTCGCAAGTTGGGAAGGACCATTGACGACTGGTTCTACTCCACGAATGGATTTGGTTGCTGAATAGTTGGTGGAGACATCCTTAAACCACTTCATCAAAATAGGATATTTATCTGCCAACTTCTTGTCCCAAACTCTGTGAAGAAATCTTGCAAAAACATGAGCCGCAATGAAATCTCCAATGCCTGGGTCGGATCCAGAGAGGTATGCGTTCTGTACCAGTGCTGCTTCAAACAGCTCCACTTGTTTTCTCAATGTGCCAAACACTTTTAAAACTTCATCTCTATCCAACGGTTTATCACTTTTCAAGAATGGAACCAGACGCCCAACGTTGTTCAAGACGTCAATGTTGACAAACGAGAGCCACTTGATGTTCGTCGCTTTGCTCTTCAAAGTTTTGCCATAAAACTCTTTCTCTCTGTGGTATTTCTCGATCAAGAATATGACTATTGCTATTGTCTCGGTGAGTTTGAAACCATCTTCATTCTCTTGCAAGGCAGGAGTCTTACGGAGAGGAAAAGACTTGACAAACGTCTCATCTGTTGATTGAAATCCAACCTCGTGAAGAGTGTAGTCTAAGTCAAGGGAATCGACAAAGTCTTTGATGAAAACACCTCTGACAACGCCTGGAATATAATAGACTATTCCTGTTGGCATGTATATTTCAATGGCTCAATGGTATTGTCTCTCCAATGAGGAACATTTTGAGCATGAAATCAGTTCTAAGTCTGTATTACGTTCTGGAAATCTGTTGCCTCAAATAGATGCCAATTTGTAGGCGATCCAGGGGGCCCGGGGAGGACCAGTTACTGAGCCCCGCGTCCTTCGCAAGTCTCGCTTCTTTCGCTTCTTTCGCTCCTTTACAAATCTCTCTTCTCTCGCTTATCTTGCTTTCGCTCCTTTCGCTTTTTCGTGTTCTAGTCTATCTATCGTTAATGAAACATATATAGTGTTGGAAGCACCCAGGAACAGCTAACGTAACCTTAATCTTAAGCTTTTGAAACAGCCTCGAAAATTGCGGCCATTTCAGCAGGAATTTCTGCGAGCGGCTTGACATCTCTGATAGATTTGGTACTAGGATGGTTGGTAATCATGTCATTGAACCAAGCGAATATGGCTGGATGTCTCTCTGCAAACTTCATATCCCAAACCCTTTTGAAAAAAACGGAAAAAGTATGAGCAGCAAAGACATCACCAAGACCAGGGGTGGTTCCGGATAGATACTTATTTTCAGATAGAGTTGCCTCGATCAAACCCACTTGAAAGTCCAAGTTCTTGAGTTCCTTGATGACTTGTTCTAGATCGAATGGGATATCGCCTTTCATCATAGCACCAATAGGACCAACCGTGTTTAGCATATCAGAATTAATAAATGACAACCACTTGATGTTTGTTGCCTTAGTCTTAAGGGTTGGACCGTAGTATTCTTTATCCTTTTGAGCCTTCTCAATCAAGTAGATGGCACAGGCAATGGTTTCAAACAGCTTGAAACCATCAGTTTCTTCCAACGTTGGAATCTTGCCTAGTGGGAATGATTTTAGAAAGTGTTCGCCATCATATTTGAAAGGGATCGACTTCAGTTCGAACCCCAACTCGAAGTCCTGGGCAAGATCATGAATGAAAGAACCTCTTGGGGTATCAGCATTATAATAGATTGTTCCAGTTGTCATGATTTGTGTATACGTAGTAGTGTGTTTCTGTGTGGATGTGTATCTAGTGGAAAACGTTTTTTCTGTTTCCACAAGTTCCACCTAAAGCCTATCGTTATGGAAGTGGTTGCCTACTTATACCTGTAATCAATTGCCATCTTAAATCCCACAATTACAATTATGAACACGAATCGGTAATTAATACGAGATTCAATTCACCACGTTTCAATATCGTACAGCGAGTGGTTCGAACGAATTCTCTCGTATCCATTTTAATTGCAAGATGGCTTTTTCGGTACCAAAGACAACTTTTGAGCCATTCGTTCACCATGGTTCATCAAGAGCTATATCTATTATTCAAGGTCCTCGTATCCAGAATACACATGCCCGAGGGTGCATGCCGAGGAGCCGACCGAGATACGAGCGTAAAATACGAAGGCGGAGATTTGCTCCAACGTGCACACAAGATACACGGGCCACGGGAACGACCTCTACCTTTAGTATGACCATGGCCGCCCTAGATCCTTATCTCACCACTGTACTGCACCTCAGAGAAACATCCCATGTTTCGAGTTGGCTTTGGCTCGGATCGAACCCAACCTTCAAGCGTCAGGTGACCGAACACCGAGTGACATAATACGAGAACACATGGTCGTGCCAACCAGATACGAACTTAATATTTTACAACTTTCCAAAGGTTTGGCAGTATGGAATAGTCACAGACCGTTCTTTTGATGAAAAAAAGTTGGAAGAAAAAAACATTTGAGAATGAATAGACTTAAAACGCTTGTCTTCACCAGAGACTCAATTGACAACTCATAACTTGCTATCGATAAAATCAACAAAATTATTTTGGAGCAACGTTTGAAAAAGATTCATCCAATGGTTCGAAGCCCTTCAATGATCTTGAAACAACAGGACTGTTATCGACGACATCTCTAAACCAAGTATAAAGAACAGGATGCTTCTTAATCCATTGCTTGTCCCAGGCGGACTGGAAAGCCCATCTGACGGATTGAACAGCCCACAAATCAGCCAATGTTGGAGCATCATCAGTGGCCAAGTATTTAGTCTTGGACAATTGTTCTTCAGCCAACCCTGCAAACAATTCAAGATTTTTAACAGCACCATCAACTTGATTCTTGTTGTATGGTAGGAAACCCTTTAATGGGTAGATGAAATCAACCAACGTTGATATCCATTCAGAATTGACAAAGGAAACCCACTTCCAAACTTGACCTTGTTCGTAGATGTTCTTGCCGTAAAAGTTGTGACCGTTTGGTGCCAAGGAGATGATGTAGATCAAAATGGCAACGGCTTCATGAAGAACATAGTCGTTTGGACCAACAAATGTTGGGACCTTCTTTAATGGGAACTTGGCAATGTATTCTGGATCACTGGCATCGGAAATCTTGATGTCCAAGTTTAGGTATTCTGCCAAATCCTTAAATAGGGAGGATCTTGGGGAAGCTAGGTTTAAGTATAGGGTACCTTGAGACATTTTGTGAGTTTGTTGGTTGATGTGTTGTTGTTGTACTGAACTAAATTCAATTGCAACAGGTCAAACCAGTAAATTTAACGAAAGAGAAGAGAAACCGACCAGTACTTATACTAATCTTGAAGGTTTCAAGTTTGATGTATGAAGCACTGTAGTTCAAAGAAAAAGCCACACCTCTGAGATATTCTAGTCCAAGCAATGCCAGGAACCTTTAATAACTTGCAATATCAATAGCTGATCGTTCTTATTGGATCAATCAAGCAACCACGGCTCAATTGATATAAAATATACCTATTCAAAATCATTGCAAATGGTAACTGTAGGCTAGGACACATCTAGTTGTTGGAACCGTCATTGTAGGCTGTGTGTTTGTTGAGGTAGCGAGCATCCAGCACCACCAATCAACCGGCAATTGACCTCCTGCCCCTCGTAAAGTCCGACCATCGAGGGCAGATGCTGCAATAGGAAAATAATTCCCCGCGTGCATCAAGTGATCAACGTAGGAAAATGGTCTCTCACTCTCCGTGCCACACCTCCTAACAGGGGCTTGCTTCCCTTTCCGTGCAAAACGGTTAATCAAATATGGCCTATACCAATTAGTGCTAATTATCCCCCTCTTGTACGATCCTTTTTGGGTGTGGCTTTCTGATGGGTGAGTGCTTAAGTGAGCAACTTTTTTCCTGCCCGGATAATCAGAACATCGCAGCTGCTACCAAGGATCAATTCGCTAAATGCCTATGTATACATCTCCTCCAAAACGTTTCCGTCTCGACCTTTCGTCTTTCCACAGTTTTGCTTCAACGGGTAAGAAAAGCAGGTAAAAGCTCAATGTTCAATCTTTGGAAATACTAGCCACGACGGGATCCCCTGGACTTTTTTTCTCAGCCATCCCATCTAGTTAATGTATACAACATAACGCACCAGCCAAATTCCACATCCACCATCACATGCACGATCAGGTAACCGGTTACTTGTGGTCCTTTCAACGTGCTGATCAGTCGCTCCGATTGGACCAACTCAATTGTGTGTGTGTGTGTGTGTGTGTGTGAATACATGGTGAGGCACCGCTACGCATTGACAGGATCTCCTCTTCGAACCTCGTCGCTGACATGACTCGTGATCTTGCAAAATATCGATAAACAAGATAAACAAACAATCAATTTCTTGAAAAGAGTGTATCTGGTTGTCCAAGTAGGAAGGAGTATGAGGGTCTTACGCTCAATTGATTTCAAACTCTCTTGGAAGATTAAACTGACCTGTCCCCGGCCTTTCCACTTTAACTACGATTTTTAAGAGCTATTCTGTTTTCTTGCCTACTCCCCTGATAACACTTATGAATTCTGTTATCAACTTAATAGCTAGCAAAGTTGACCTTTTGGCATCGTTCTTTTTGCAATCACAACTGACTGGTCTCAACCCAGTCTTCATTTTTCAGTTAGAGGAAGCCTGGAAAGATGGTGCAATACGACTTATCCAGCTCTCTGTTCAATAGAAAGCAACAAATTTGTAAATCAATAGTAACACCATCCAGAACCCAATCACTGTCTTACCTCCTTGAGGGCCTTCTATGATCCTGTTCAACGTCTCTAAAGTACAACCTAGAACACATCTCTCTCCATCGGTAACCATTTTTGACGTCTGGGGTAAATCCATGAGATATGCAATTGGCACACAACTTTAAAATGACAGTTAGAGTGTCACGTGACATAATAGCGAACAATTTTTTTGTTTTTAAACAGTTTTGAAAAAAATAAAACAGCAGAAGTAAATCTACAACTGCTGATTTCATCCACAACTGGAGAGGCTTTCTGAAGAAACTCAGCAACAAACATCCTCAGATTAACCTGAGTTAGCTAATCACACAGTAGTATATTATGGAAGACTTAGAATCGGTGAAAAACCTTCTTGAATCGTTAGACAGTTCCTTATCAGAGTTCGAACCGAAGCTGAAAGATACCATCCTTTCCAAGACATTGAACGATCTAATACATGACATAACGAACAACTCATCGGATAGAAGCACGTCATATCTAGAAAAGGCGAACCTGTATAACACATTCGCATATGCAATAACTTCATTGTACTACGTTTACTTGAAGTCAAGTGGATTGAACACGAAGAATGACCATCCGATAATGCAAGAGTTGAATAGGGTGAAATCATACGTTAACAGAGCAAAGGGGGCATTGGACAAAGAACATACCGAAGAAGAGAAGAAGCAAGTGGATACTGAAGTTGCCAAGAGACTCATCAAATCTCAACTTGGACAGTCTAGTGTTTCAAGCAAGCATTTTGAAGATAGGAAGAAGGAGTTGGGAACGGGGAAGCATACCAAGTTTGAGGATTCTACAAGTTCTGAAGAGGTGGCAAGGATAAATGAGGTGGTAAACAGAAACGTTAGGACAAAAGATGGGTTTAGAAAAGCTGGTGACGACTTACGGAAGCAGAATAAAGGAACTAGGGTTGTTGGTTCGAAAAAGGATGGAAGGAAAACGAAAGGCGTTCAGAAGAGTAGGAAATCTACAAAATGAGGTTGATAGAAGACAATACAAACATGAATGAATCTAAGATGATCCAGATTTGTATGTTTGTTTTGCCAATTTGAATGGGCTTCATTTCAATATAACTGGGGGGACAAGTAAAACTAAACTGCCCCCATGATGGATGAAAGTGAATAAACATACTATATATACAATTAAGAAATACGCGTCGATCGTCGTTAAGCGACCCTCAGATTGGTAGGTAGTGAGTGTGCGGCGGAGTTACTGGATGCGGCAAGTCGTAGCCTAACCAATTTAATGCCCCTTGCCGTGTGCTATCTTGCTCTATCGATCTCGCTACTGAGTGTGTGTGAGTGTGTGAGTGTGTGTGGCTATGGGTGCTGAAGGGTTTTGAGGAAATTGGGTCTTTTGGGTGGAGGAAGTGCCACATTGAAGTGTCAATTATTGTTGTTGTTCCCTTCCTTTCATCATCACCAGCAACCTATACATATCATGACATCAGTTCATTGATCGATATATCTTTCAAACATATCGATACTTACCACTTTGTACTCTCTGTGATTTTGGGATCTATTCGGTAAACATAGACAAAGTTATAACAACAACCACATAGTGGCCCAACATACCATCCTGATCATTGAACAAGAGTTGAAGACTTATAGTGATCTCTGTGCGCTAATCATTATTGACAACGAGTTTATCCAAAGTGAGTCGTTTTGAATAGTCTAGTGGACGGGTCAACATCTATTGAGCGCTAATATTCGAAGTATCATAAGGATCATCCCAGTTGACGAACTTTGGTTATCTCACGAATACTGACAGAGTATTGATAATCTAACCCTAGACCCCAATCTAGTGATATTAAGGAGGAACCGTCCATTTTGGATCTGCAATTTCTCACCACCACATACATACCCCACCATATTCTGGATACCCCATTTCCTCGTTCCACAATACCTAGGAAGACTATATCTATACTTTCTTCATATCATTCATACCCTTTTATTTCCTCATCCCGAATCATCATAATCATCACCAAGAATGTTTCAATTTTGCAAGGACACGCTTAAGAAGCACAGAAAGAAGATTTTGTTTTCAACTGGTGTAGTTGCAGTTTCATATGTTGTGAGTCAATACGTCACATCAAAAATATCACAACTTCAAGAGAGGCTCAAACAGGAAACGTTTGCCAAAGAGCAAATAAAGAGAAGATTTAAGCAGACCCAGAACGATTGTTACATGACTTTCCTCTCATTACTCCCGGTGTTGACGGAACCAATATATGAAGAATTGAACGTCGAAGAAATAACGAAAGAGTTACAGGGTAAGAGACAAGAGAGGCAACGGAGCAAGTCTACATCCTTAACCAGTTCCGACCCTGCACTATCCACTGTTTTGAGCGACGATTTCTCGACTCATAGTGAAAAGGAAGTTCAAAAGCAAGAGCAACAACAGCAGCAGCAACAATCACCAAGGACAAAGACCCAACTATGGAACGACTTGCGAAACGCATCTCTAACTAGATTCTTAACCTTGCTGTACTGTGAATCGTTATTAATCGTGTTTTTGCATCTCCAGTTGAATATTCTATCAAGAAAGTCGTATTTGGAAACAGCCATCAAACTAGCCTCCAAGTTTGAAGGCATCAAGTTGCAGAATGAATCTGGTGTGTCGTTAGATACCAACTACAATCTAATAGATGACGAGGCCGAATTAAGCAGTGGAAGTTCCCAAGATCAACCTGATAACCTTGCAGAACAAGCATTTTTGTCCTTCAGTTGGTGGCTCTTGAATAAAGGATGGATTGAAATCAAAAACAAGATTGAAGTTGCAGTTGAAGATTGCTTTGGTGAGATAAACCCAAGGCAAGAGATGTCCATAGATGATTTTGCAGATTTGATCAATAGGGCGCAGCAAATGATCGATAGAGATATCAACGAATTACAAGAGCCTCAATATCCTTCTGTGGTTGGCTCGTCGTTGCAGCAACAATCGCTGACAAGCGTCAATACCGGCAGCACCACAACCACAACCACAACCACAACTACTGCGATCTCATCGTTATTGCCACCACAAAACTTGGAGTTTTTCCTACTACAGCAAACGAACGACCTTGAATTCTTATCTTCGTTCAACAACAACATTACAAATACGGAGAACTTGGGTAGATTGTTGGACGAGTTGAAAGGATACTTGAACAACGGACAAGTTAGTGAAATTATCAGCTTGTTGGTGACGGTTGGGATCTCAAAAGTGTTGGATAACATCGTGATATCGATGATCAGCAAGCAGCAGAAGCAGCAGAGCCATGAAATTGGGCAAGCAGAAGAAGGACAGCAACAGCAAGAAGGAGAACAAGTATCAGAGGTCCCAAAGGTGAAATTGGCCTCGTTGCTCGCGTTGATTACCAAACAGTCCAACCAGTTGACGAACAATTCATTGGACAACGATATTCTCTACACTCTGAACAATCTGGTGGAGTTGGACGATCTAAGTGCCAGTGTGTATTCTAATTTTGATGCTTGACTTAACTGTCTTTTGATCTTGGTTGCAATGTACAAATTAGTCCTGGGAATTTCTGATTTTCTTCTTTGAACGTGCGTGCTTGATTCTATTTTTATCTTTTTTTGGAAGTTGACTATCATTCAGTGATGAATTCTGTGCACCTCAACGTTCCTCTTAATACCTATTTATTGGATATGGTGCGGTATCACTACCCATCCGCCTTTCCAACCTCATTCTTTTTCTTTTACTATCTTTTCTTGCTTTCCAACTGATCACCATCCCTACTCTTGTGTTTGTTACGTATATCTATCTATATATTTATCTTTGTTTAAGTACGTGTGTTTTCCGATTTTATTGTGTTTCCTTAGCCTAACCGGTGAGTAATGAAGAGTAGGCAGTGTGCCCAGTCTAGCTAGTAGTATCATCATAGAGCATTCGTAAATAGCTTGAAAGAGTGCTGGGCTGGCAGCATTTATCGGAGATGTCTTTTGGCAATGTTGCACAGCCGTGATATAGATACGTCCCAGCAGTAAAAAATTTCCACCGCGACGCGTCTTCTATTTTCCTCGGGCTGCCCCCAGGAGGTATCAAGGCAGTGTATGAAACTGCCAGCAGTTCGTCGTTTCTACCGCTGTACGATAGTGCCGAGCGCAGATCGAACAATGCGGTGGCCTCATACGATATCTGTCCATCCATCCAAGCTATCCTTCTTCTTACTTCCACCTCTTTTCTCTTCTTTTTTTCCCGCTTTTTTCTCTCTTCTTTTGCTTGAATAACATTACAACAACACTAATCATTAATCAGAATCGTCACATCCATCGCTTTTCATCACTCTAGACCGCTTGTTTTTTCCCATCACGGCCATCCAAAAACGGTTATATATCCCACTAGCGTGTCACAAGAGATTTCCAACAAACACACTATCCTTCAGCATACACAACAAAACACATTTATATACAATAGACATTACACATAATTACACACACACACATACACTTCAACACAGCACAATGGCCATCGATACTCTAGACATCAGCGTGGTTGCAGCCATCTTCCTTGCATTGATCGCATACTTCACCAAAGGTAAACTATGGGCCACGGGTGAACCCTCCTCTTCGATGTGGTCTTCACGTCCAGGCTCCTCATCAAGGAACTTGATCGAACTACTAAACAGCAACAACAAGAAGGCACTAGTCTTTTACGCTTCTCAAACAGGTACCGCCGAAGACTATGCTCATAAGTTCACAAAGGAATTCCAATCTAGATTCTCCATCCCAACAGTTTGTTGTGACATGGCTGATGTCGACTATGACACCCTACCTGAGATTTTTGAACAAGTTGAAGATTTCAAGTTGATTACTTTCTTTGCGGCTACCTATGGTGAAGGTGAACCAACGGATAACTCTGTCGAGTTCTTTGATTATTTGGACAACGACTGTGACGATCTGTCAAACGTCAAATACGCCTGTTTCGGCCTGGGTAACTCCACCTACGAATTCTACAATGCCATGGGTAAGAGGGTGTCTACTACATTGCAGGAGAGAAATGCCAAACTTGTTGGTGAAATGGGCCTAGGTGATGATGGTAGAGGTACCATGGATGAAGACTACTTGGCATGGAAAGATTCGTTGTTTGATGTCTTGAAAGACGAGTTGAGGTTGGAAGAACATGAAATGAAATACGAGGCCAGCTTGACCTGTTCCGAAAATCCATCCCTTACAGTGGCTTCCCCAACTGTCTCATTGGGTGAGCCAACTGCCAAGTACGTCAATCCTACATCCGAGGAAGATATCAAAAGCTTGAACTCGGGTCCATTCGATCACAACAACCCATACTTGGCGCCAATCTCTTCCACAAAGGAATTGTTCAATTCTGAATCTAGACACTGCATCCATGCCGAGTTTGATTTGTCAGGTACAAATCTCAAATATTCAACTGGTGATCATGTTGCCATCTGGCCGTCCAACTCCAACGAAAATGTGACTAAGCTGTTGGAAATATTAGGGTTGACCGATAAGGAAAACACTGTCATCGAAATCAAATCCTTGGATGCAACTGTTCATGTGCCAATGCCATCTCCAACAACCTATGGTGCGGTCATTAGACACTACTTGGAAATCTCGGGCCCTGTCTCCAGACAATTTCTGAAATCCATCCTACAATTTGCGCCCAACAAAGATGCTGCGGAATACACAGCCAAGCTTGCCGAAAACAAGGAACTGTTCCACGTTGAATGTACCGAAAAGTACTTGAACATTGCGGATGTTCTATCAAAGATCAGCAATGGTGCCGTTTGGAGCTCTGTTCCGTTCGAATTCATCATTGAGTCTGTTGCTCATTTACAACCACGTTACTACTCAATCTCATCATCGTCCCTATCAGAACCAAAGACTGTCCATATTACAGCTGTTGTTGAATCCGAAAGGCTCCCGGGCGTTGATCATGAGGTCACCGGTGTTGCAACTAACCTACTATGGAACATTCAACTAGCACAGGCCAAAAACACCACGGTGAAACCTGCAGTTAGTTATGACCTCAGTGGTCCAAGAAATAAGTTCTCCAACTCAAAGCTGCCAGTTCACATCAGAAGATCCACTTTCAAATTACCTTCCAACCCTGCTCTTCCGGTGATTATGATTGGTCCAGGTACAGGTGTTGCTCCATTCAGAGGTTTTGTCAGGGAGAGAGTCACCAGTGGTGGCGAATTAGGTCCAATGCTACTGTTCACCGGTTCAAGAAACTCCAACGAGGACTTTTTGTACAAGGATGAATGGGTTGAATATTCCAAGAAGTTGGGCGATTCGTTCAAGTTGATAACGGCATTCTCAAGAGAGACTTCGGAGAAAGTTTACGTTCAGCATAGAATGTTGGAGTACTCTAAGGAGATCAACGACTTGATTTCCAAGGGTGCTTTTGTTTACGTCTGTGGTGATGCTTCAAGGATGGCAAGGGACGTTCAAAACACCTTGATCAAGATCTTGATGAAGGAAAGAACAACAACTGAAGAGATTGCTACCGATACTGTGAAGAACTTTAAGGTGTTGAACAGATACCAGGAAGATGTGTGGTAAGAAGTATATTTTATTCTTCTCAATCTTTGGACAGTTCATTTCACTCTTTTTTCTTTTCATTTAAACGCTCCTGTTAGGTTTCAGCTACAATTGTGTATTTCCTTCTTGTACTCTGTTTTTTCTTTCTTTTTTTTCCCTCCACCCCTTCTCTTCTTCTATTCCTAACTGTTATTTAGTAAATAACAGATAATATCACTAATACAACCATTTTATCTCTGCCATCCTATCATCCTACCATCAAACCAAGATACTTTCAAGCACAGCAAGAATTAATTTAGCCGTGCGGCTCCTCTTCAACTACCGGCTGTGCAGCTTTCAACACGAAGGAGAAAAAAAAAATTAAAAGGCACTGAAAATTTTCTATTTTTCACTTCACCCCTTTAATCATTTAAAGACAATCACCAGCCGGCAGACAACATCCAAGACAATCAAGCGGTAATTAATTGGAAAAGATACATGGAAGTCCAGTGATTTAGTTATTTTCTTTCTTACAATTTCATACATTTCAATACACAGATACATACGAAATAGAAACCGAAGATGGCACCAATTGACCAAGACAAATTGAAATCAATCAAGAACAAGCAAAAGAGACAAAAGCTATTCGCAGCTCTTAAACATGAACAGAACCAATCACGTCATAAAGCCCGTGCGAGCCGTGCCAGAGAAGAAAGAGACAATCCAAAGTTAAAAGAGGAAAGGCTTACGACAAACGTTCCACAAACGATCGAATCCAAGAGAGTCTTTGATGAAACGGTTGATGCCGAATTCGAAGGTGAAGATGATTTCGCCTCGTACTTCACTAACGGAGATCAAGAACCCAAGATCCTAATAACGACAAACGCAAATGCGAAAAAGCCAGCATACCAATTTTCCTCGATTCTGATGGAGGTTTTTCCAAACTGTACGTTCGTCAAGAGGAAAAGAGAGTACACGATGAAAGACATGGCGGAGTACTGTTCCAACAGAGACTTCACGGACCTGATAGTGATCAACGAGGACAAGAAAGTGGTGAATGGAATCACGTTCATCCACCTACCAGCTGGTCCAACTTTCTATTTCTCTGTCAAGAGTCTAGTTGAACGTTCAAAGATTTCGGGACACGGTAAACCAACGTACCATATTCCAGAATTAGTGTTGAACAACTTTACGACGAGGTTAGGTCAGACCGTTGGAAGGTTGTTCCAGAGTTTGTTGCCTCACAGGCCGGAATTTCAAGGAAGACAGGTTGTCACGTTGCATAATCAGAGAGACTTTATCTTTTTCAGGATGCATAGGTACGTGTTCAGGAATGAGGAGAAGGTTGGATTGCAGGAGTTGGGGCCCCAGTTCACTTTGAAGTTGAGGAGGATCAATAAGGGCATTAAGGAAGATGTGGATTGGGAACATAGACCGGATATGGATAAGGATAAGAGGAAGTTTTACTTGTAGTTATAGGTCTCTTTACTATTTTTTTTCAAGCTCCATAACTTCAACGATTGAAATTAACTGACATAACGCTATCTCTTTTTTTCAAGATTGATGAACTATATAATGTACAATATTTATGAAGGGAAACTGGGAAGATGTGGTCATTTGCCTTTACTTTCGATTCGCTCAAAAATTGTTCTTGCAACCTTGATGTTTTCCAAAATCAAATTCTCATCATCAACCTGATACTCGTCAACGTTATGCTTAGACTTGTCAATGATTATCATAATGTAGATGTTGGAGGTTAAAACGTCCAAATAGACGGAGGAGCTATTTCCGTGAAGGATTAAATTGCTAAAATTCGTTCTTATCTTGTTGACGCTCTGTTTATACGTTTTGATGATGTTGGATATCTTTTCGAATCTTTTAGGATCCAATTCATCGCTAAAATGATCCGATCCAGCGGCACCATTACTCAAAGCTGATGATGCACCGGAAACCTTATTCGTTGAGGATATGACCAAAAACGTTGTCTTTTCAAAGAGAATGATCTCTCTTGCGTTCAAGATCGAGTTCAGCTTTGATAGATTCTGCTCATACAATGAAATGTTGGGGATCAAAGAACACACAATTGACGACCAAGCCTTGTATAAACTTTCATCCCAGATTGAAGTTGCAAACCCTTTAATCTTAAGTTTGTATTCGTTATAGGCGATCTGTTGAAGCTTGTTGAACATGATATCAAACAATTCCTGCCTTTTATTTATCTGGATGAGATCCATCTTGTGAACCAAGATAAAGATCTTGACATTTGGTGAATAGTTATGCAAGTTTTGAAGCACCCTTTTAAATATTTCTATATCCCTTTGAACCTCTCTACTTTCCACATCAAAGACATGGATCAAAACTTCACATTTCTTGAATATGTTGTTGGAGGCATTGGTAGATTGAGAATCGTTGTTTAGAAAATTCTCCATGAAGACATCCTGACCACCACAATCCCAAAGATTCAAAGTCATATTATTCAAGAATCTCAAGTTGGAATGCTCAACATCAATTGTTGCTCCCAACCTTCTAGTATCGAATGCTGAGTAGTTGGAGAAGATGATGGACCTCATGGAAGATTTCCCCGAGCCTGAACGGCCCATCAACAGTAGCTTCTTTCCCGATGACATTGTAATCTCTTTTGAGCTTGTGAATTGATAGCCAAAACTCTTTCAAATGTAACTTTTGTGTATCCTAGAGATATGAGGTGTGATAGGCGGATCGAATGGGTGGTTGCATCTGGTCTGTTATCAAGGTTTCATTTATGATCTCTCCTTGCACTTGGAAATGGATAACCAGCTGGTGCTTCTTCTAAAGACACGGGTATGGATGCTGACAGACAGACATCTTTTCAATCTTTTCAAACTTTCCATTTTTCAACCCTGTATCTCAAAAACATATCCTAGCTTTGATACTCCATTCTACCCTGGTCACTTGGAGGTTCTAAAAGGTTTCTATATAAGAATTCTTCTTACGTTCTGCATGTGTGGAATATTGTTTCATCTTTCATGGAGAGAAAACTTCCAGAATAAGCAGATAACCATAAAAAACATTCCTCAAACAATCAAAGATGATCTCAACAGGGACACAACTGAAAAGAACGAATCTGAGTTCCCCAAAACACCCACTTTTGAGTCTCTAATACCTAAGATTTTGGCAAGAGGCTCTGACTATTGTGGGTACATGACAGGGATCTATAATAAAGACTCATTGTTACGCCCTCACCCACAGTTTGAAGCATTCTCATCTGTTCTTTCGCTCAGACCTCCTTTGACGGAGCAACCCTTTGTGAAGGACGAAAGATTCATCATTCAGTTCAATGGAGAGTTATATAACAGAGAGATTGATCTTGATGATAAACATATTAACGATATCGCCTTTCTTCACAACAAACTTGTCGAGTATGGTTACGATCTAGTCAAGGTTATTGGAGAACTACAAGGGGAATTTGCATACTGTATCAATGATTTGAAAGAAGGGAAAGTTTATTTTGGTAAGGACCTTCTAGGTAAGAAATCATTGGGGTATATGTTGGATCCAATAAGTGGTGAATTGTTTGTGAGTAGTTGCATGCCAACGAACGATACAAGGTTGGAGGAATTTATAGAGTGTAAAAATGCCACCATTTACACTTACGACACAACAACCTCACAGCAGGAGCAATTTCCATTTGATGGAAACCAAAAGTTACCACAAACCTACCACGTGAGAAATTTCAAGTTAAACAAAGGTAACGACTTAGAAGTGGACGATTCATTACAATCCATTCTGACGGAAAGCATAAGATCAAGAATAGAGACCATCTTCCCAATCCATCACTCCCTCGCCAAATTCGGCCTGTTATTTAGCGGAGGAATAGACTGTACCATCCTAGCGGCAATATCAGCAGAGATTTCACCAAAGGGAACAACAATAGACCTACTAAACGTCTCCTTCTCAAACGCTAGAACAAGGACGGATCCATCCCAAACTCCCGATCGTAAGCTTGCTTTGAAGAGTTGGTACAATCTACAGACAAAGTATCCTCACATCACGTTCAATCTAGTTGAATCAGATATAGAATACGAGGAATATCTAAAGCACAAGGGAAGAGTCATTGGATTGATATATCCCAACGATACAGAGATGGATCTATCGATCGCCGTTGCTTTTTACTTTGCCTCTAGAGGTATTGGCAAACGTGTGATTTATACCAAGTTGAAGGAGGAAGATGGATATTCCGAGTTGGAAAGGGTGGAATATGCCAGTGAATGTAAGGTTTTGCTAAGTGGATTAGGTGCCGATGAACTGTTTGGTGGTTATACGAGGCACGAGAGGATATTCACCGGAGTTTCAAATCAAACGAGGAGAAGACTAAAGGGGAAAGAAACGGTTGATGGTACCATTTACGATCTGGAGAAACTTACGTGTGAGTTGAGGAATGAGTTACAGAGTGATCTTTCAAACTTGTACATCCGTAATTTGTCTAGGGATGACAAGGTTGTTTCATGTTGGTCCAAGGAGTTACGATATCCATTTTTGGATCATCATTTGATCAAGTTTGTAATCGATAAGGTTCCAATCGATCACAAGATACGGTATGTTGAATCAACGGGGGAAATAGTTAGAAAATATGCATTGAGATCACTTGCCAAATCGATTGGGCTTGATTGGATTGTGAATGAGCCAAAGAGAGCCATTCAGTTTGGTGCTAGAAGTGCCAAGATGGAGGAAGGTACCGGAAAAACCAAAGGTACGGACAAACTGTAGTAAAACTATTTGACATGATCAACAATAAAGACAAATTCCAAGTCATTTTCGAAATCACCAAACCGTAGTTTGTCACCACTTAACAGTTCGACGAATCGTCCCCTTGGAAGCTCTGATTTTTCATCGTTTAGAAAAGTTCCATTTGTAGATTCCAAGTCCATGATGTATCCCTTTGTTATCCTTTCGTTTGAATCTTTTGGATCCAACACTTGACGGAACTGTATCACTGCATGCTCTTTAGAAACAACACTCATTGGTATTTCGATATCGGCCAGCTTGGCATCCCTTCCTATGGAGTAGTACGACCGATGATGATTAACCATTGCAATTTTGGTCTCCTTGAGGACTCTCTCGGGATTATGTTGATCGAGCTGAAACCGATATAGGTAAAACCTTGGTGATGTTGTACTCAATGGAACATACTGATCGTCTGGTGGTGTATACTTTTGAGATGGTGGTGGAGTTGAAGATTCGAGTTTTTTGGCTATTGTTGTTGTTGTTGTTGTTGTTGTTGGTATCTCGCCAGTGAGGTATCCTGAAGGTTTCATCACCACTGGTATGCGTACCGGTGGAAGTTCTTCTTGTGTTTTGTCTCTAATTTCATAGTCTTTATCCCTGTATGGTTGTCTGGTGGGTTGACGGTATCGGTTAGAATCGATATCGATATCGATGTAGTCTCTTGAAGGTCCTTCTCTTCTTTGGCCGTTGTATCTTGTCCTACCAGAGCTACTGCTGTAATATTTGCCATCCATGTTAATCAAAAGATTATCAACGTCAAGTTCATTGCAAGGTTTCAATGGTACTATCGAGCTAAAAACGGTTGTTAGATAAAAAATGGAAATGGAAATGGAAATGAATGTTTTTGATGGTGTGTCTGTCAAATCAAGGCAGTGTATAATATTATTGTACGCTCCTCAACGGCTCAACGTTTGATAGAAATGAGGGGAAGTTCCACCAGATTGAAAAGAAGCTTCCATTGAATAAACGAACCTACGCCGATGCTTTCCATCCGTATTAACATCAACACACCGTAGTACAACCTACTGAAAGAAACACACTAGATAATCAACAATGTCTTCGGGAAAACCAATCTATTTCAAAGAGCCAATAAGAGTAAGCCGAAGAACAGTACGGTGAATCAATTCACAACCAAGTCAAATTTACTAACATGACCAAATGATATCTCTCTTTTTCCCTCTCTATTAAAGTGGCTACGTTTTTACTCTCATACCAAACCACATCTGTTTTACAGTGGAGTGATTGCATTCATGGGACCTGTGTTTTTAATCTTTGTGACTCCATTGAGACGTAGATTCCTATATCCAGATGCCAAACCGTTGCCTTTGGATGGGTATCCTATACCTCAGGGTAAGAGGAAGCAAGTTAGTGGGTTTGACGATGAGGAATGAGTGCAACGTTATATGAATAAGCAAAAAGGGGGGTATGACCCGTTTTAAGGTTGATTTTGATTTGGTGTGATTCAACTGTGATTGCAATTGGAGGGGATTATATATTTTATATTATTTCAACCATTCGTTTTGATTGAGGATATACGTATGTACAATTTTTTTGCATTGTTAAAACTCACCACTTGTAAAATCCAGTAGCAGCACCTCTAATCTTAGTATTTGTCAACTTTGTAGTAATCTTCCTTCCTTGTCTTCTAACCTCCCTTTCATAAGATTCTCTTAACAGTGTCTGTTTTGTCCTTAGTAAGAATCTAGCACTGACAAATCTACTTGTTAAAATACCGGTTCTACCTCTACCTTTACATTCAACCCTTTTTGACCATCTTCCATCGGTATGAACCCAAGATTCAGCAATGTATAAATCATCAACGTTATAATTCAAAGTTTGGGCATCTTTCAAACCACGTTCCAACATTTCAACTAGATCCCTCGAAACTTTCTTATGCATGAATTGAAGTTGAGTGATTGCCTTTTTCAAAGGTAAATTTTTCAATGCCCTTAGTACAATGTTCGTCTTTTTAACTGATGATTTTATCCTCCATGATCTAAGGTATATGGATGGTTCCAACGCTAGAATTTCTTCACGGTTAAGTTTCAACCTATAAACACTTCCCTCTTCTTCGTTGGCATTCTTTATGATTTCGTTATTTTTGAAAAACCCGTTTTGAGAAACATTTTGAAGGTATAATTGTCTCTTTAGTGGTGATAAAAGGGATTGGACTGTCTTGTATGGGTTTGGGTTGAGGTATTCTTGAAGTTTTTCGTCATCCTTTGGATGGATCAATTTCATCCTTTCGCTTTCATCAAGGGTTGAATATTGGTCGTTGTCCAATGAATGATCATCATCATTCTTTGATGGAGGATGTTGTTTTTGGGAGGAGGTTTTGGATGTTAAGGAAGGAGGAGCCAAATCTGCAAAGAGAGAGGATTGGGATGATTCTGCTGCGACTGTGACGGGTGATTTTGTGGTTTGTCTATTTGGAAGGAATGTTATAAAGGATCTCTGATGGTGTATGCTTGATGAAGGAGCAGAATAAGAAGCATTTTTCAATAGGGGTGCCACCGACCTCTGTTGGAAGAGGAGTTTGAAGGACATGACCAGTGTGTTTTTGTGTCTAGTATCCAGTGGTGGTATTTGTATTGAAGTGAGGGAAAAGGGATTCAAATTGAAATAGATTAGATTAGACACTGCTTATACTAGTAGTGATATAGTATTTATATTACTTACTGTAGAGGTGAATAGTGAAAAGTTGTGTGTGTATGTGTGTGTCGATCGAAGCTGAAGCAAAAGGGAGAGAAGAGAGAAGGAAAGTTATCTGCAATTTTTTTTGAAGCAGCTGTGCAGAGGTGTATTATTATATTACTCAACAATTATATTACTATGTGTAGAGGTGTCTGTGTGTGTGCTTTATTAAAGGCCATCCATTTTCACAGCCTTGACAATTTGTGCAATTGATAGTAGTTATTTTAACTGTTCTGTTATTTGTGATCAGTGTCCAGAATTGGATGGAGAATTGGTATTGGCTGTTGCTGTTGTTGTTGTGAAATGGATGAAAAACAATTGTAATTGGCAGTATAATAATAGCATCATTTATTATATATCATATCATATTATCTGGTAGACTGGACTGTGTTTGTTCTCTACCTCTACCAATTTAATAATTAAATTACTCATCGCATCAAATCCATTATCAGTATCAGTATTACCGCCGCACAGCCCATCACTCAACCTCCTCCAATTTTGAGGCTAAAAACAGTTGATAAGTCGTCGTATTAATAACTATTAGTTGAAAAACACTACACTACACTACGCTACACTACCATCTTTAAAGCAATCACAGCTAAGGCATCCCCCCCTTCCTTCCCTTCCCCCCCCTTCTAATCCTCTACTACTTCTTCTTCTTAAACTTCCTCTCCTTCTTATTCCTATTCTTCTTCTTCGTCTCCTTCTCAAGTCTTTCACACCAGTAAACATCTTCTTCTTCAATTCAACATCAACTCCTCACGCACACACGCACGATGGGTCTGGTGTACACCGACCACTTCAAAACGGCTTCCCCACAGTCCTCCTCCTCCACCACCACCCCACAAACTCCAGCAGCTTCCCGTAGAGACTCCAACTCCTCCTCCTTATCATCTTCTTCTGCTTCAACAGTATCTCCTTCAATCACATCCTCAAGACGTCCATCGGGATCCCCAAATTCCTCGATTGCATCCATCTATTCCCACAGAAACTCAACAGGTACCTCTGCCGCACAACCTTTCCTCTCCCCCTACACCTCATCATACATGCCTTCCCTAACGGCTAACTATCACACATGCCCTCACTTGGCCCAACTACAACCCAACTCCCAATCGTCTTCCTTGGCATCATACCATGACAAGCATAACCTTCTAACAACAACAAACTCAAGCTCAAGTCCACAAATGATGACGATGCAATCGTTATCTCCAGCATTCTCCTCGAGCAGCAGCGGCGGCATTGGTGTCGGCACCTCAACAGGTGCAACCTACCATCATACTTTCCTCTCTTCAACAACATCCGAATCATCATCCCATCAAGAACCAATCTCGGAGATCCAGGTTCTTCGTTGTAAGAATTGCCATAACCATATCTGCTTATCAACTTTAATCATTAGTGATAACTTTTATGGAAATTCAGGTCCTGCATTGTTCGTCAGTAAAGTTCTTAACGTTGAACTTGCCAAAAATAGGGAATTCAAAAAGATGAGAACTGGAAGGTACGAGGTTAAATTGATTGGTTGTAGACAGTGCAGAAGTAACTTGGGTTGGAAGTATCTGTACAGTGAGGATGAAAAGGAAAGGTATAAGGTTGGTAGGTTTGTCATTGAGAGAAACCTGTTGGAAGAAGTTGATGGATGATTATCATTATTTTATTATAATCATTAGGTCTTTTTATTTCTTATTATTGGTTCTTTTTCGGTTTAACTATTGGTTTTCTTTTTTTTTTTTTGGCCTTTTTTTCTTTCATTTTTTAGGTTTGGTTTCATCTTTATATACATACTCATTTATCACTTGTCAACGGTTGGCATTTCTTCATTTGGACTTTTATTTTATACCCCTTCCCCCTCCCCTCCCCTCCCCTCCCCTCCTCCTCTTTTCTTACTATTATACCCCCCTTCCCTCTTTTTTTTTTTGTATTAGCTTGGTCCTCTTCCAACTTTTTCACGACGAGCATTGCTTTTATATTCTTTTATTTAACCTCTCATTGCTGATGTGGTTTGACACTTCAACAGCCTTCTCTCCTCCCTCCCATCTCTTTGCCTAATCTTTTCAGGTATCATTTGCTTGATACATGCCCCCCTCCCCATTACTCTTTCTAACATTTATATACCTTTTGTTTGCAATATCACTACTTTGTTATCGGAAAGTCACCTTGAATTGAACTATTTAACGTTGAACAGATGGGGTTGGAAAAACAGGAAGATAGAATAACTTACAAATATAAAACAAGGGGGGGGGGGGAAGGCTAAAAATGCTATACAGTCAAAAAAGACAGTAAACAAAATCCAGAGAAGAAGAAAAAAAAAACACACAGTAAAAGAATAATGAACAATCAACAAGAAAATGAATAAGTCGGAAAAAAAATTATAAACCATCAAGAATTAAAAGAAAAAAAAAAGAATAATAATATATAAACCCAACCCACAGAAAAAAAAACACACCAACATCCAAATGCTCAAAAGATTAGACTCCACAGTCCACCTTTCAAATCAAATCAAAAACAAAAGCTTACTCTTCATCATCAGTTGTGCTAAACACATCACTTCCAGAAGTGCTAACGCTACTATCATCACTAGTCAACCCACCACCACCTATCCTACTCTTCTTATAATGCTCGTGCAAAACAGAGGCAGAACAAAGCGTATCAACAACACCATCGTCGGAAATGCCAACACCACTAACTAATGGCACAATGTTCTTTCTAGGTCTAGGCGGCACAATGTTCTTTCTAGGTCTAGGCGGCACAGGAACACCACCATGAGCAACAACCCCAGATCGACCATACTTTGTCCTCTGGAAATCATCCTCCAGCATATCCTTATATTTCGTCTTCAGCATTGAGATTGCCTTTGAATGGTTATCGTACCTCGTTGGAGTCGTCGCTATCGTGGTTGTTGCTGGTATGGAAGAAGATGGATCAGGCACAGGCACAGGCACAGGCACAGGTAATGGATTGTTGAATGGTGATTCTTCCAGAGAACCATCAAACGCGTTGCCATCCATGATCGTCTTTCCTCTACTACGCTTTCTCTTTGGCGTCCCTAGAGGCTCCAGTTGTTGTTGTTGACGTTGCTGCTGTAGTTCAGACATGGAGTTTCTAGAAGACGATAGTGAGTTTTCCTCAGACTTTTCGTATAGGACATGCATTCTCCTCTCTTGATAATCCCCCATGCTCAGCACGGAAGAGTCTTGATGTGGATAGGATATCATTGGTTGCTCAGTGGTGTTCTTCTTCCTTGGAGGTGGAGCAGCAGGAGGTAATGTGGAGGAGCCTTGTCCCAAATCATCAAATGAAAACCCTGTTTTAGTAGGGGAAGAAGGTGGTGAAGATGCCGAGATCAAGACAGACTTCATATCAATCAAATTGTTCTCTTCTAATGATTTGACGGCACTTATTGGATTGTTCGTCGAGCTATAGTTCGTTGCCCTTTCTAAGTTTAACTTTTCATTTGAACCGCCATGGATCAGCGACTCAGAGATGCCTATTGGTTTCGCTGCTAATTTCCCACCACCAGAGATAGTAGGGGCAGCAGCAGCAGCAGCAGAAGTGGCAGTGGTGGTCATGGCACCTGTATCAGCACTATTACCATTAGCACTAAAATCACCAGCACCATGACTAAACCCACCTGCTCCAGGAATCACCTTTTCAGAGTCTCCATACAGCCCGTTTCTCATCTTGTTCTTGTTGCTCCTCCTGTAAAGTATATAAATAATGATCGAGGTAAATAAAACGCCAATGAATGATCCAACGGCAATACCGGCAATGGCACCCTTGCTCAACACTGACGACTTACTTGACTCCTGAAGATTAACATACCTCTGGTACCCAGAGTAATCTGTGGTGATTGGCTCTGCAGAGGTTGTTGTTGAATACTCACGCATGTTTGCTGAAGTCGTCATCACCAAGTATGTATCCATGGTTGTTGATTGCCCCGTTATTATAAACTCCTGCGTGTAGGAGTATGTCGTTGTCATTGGAATATAGACTGATGTATCAAGGTATGTAGACTGTGTGTATGCATCGGTGGAGATGGAAAAGTTAGGATCTGCTGCAGTAGCTGTTACCAGTGATTCGTCGGGAGCTGCGGATGCCGTTTGCGTGGATGTGATTGTCAGGGTGTACAGGTTGGATGGTATCACGGTGACTGTCGATTGGGGCTTTTGAGTTACAGTGACTCCAGCAGAATGTTGCTCTCCTTCAGATGACGTCAAACGCGTGTTTGTTACCGTTGTGATATCAAATACAGACGCCTTGAGCGTGCTCTTCAAAGTTGTGTATAATGCCTTCGATGAATAATCCACATTGATGTAGTCGCTTGCACTCAATGTTTCAACCGAAGATACATCGGAAAACGTGCTGTGCGAATCCTCTAAAGTATCTGGTGATATTGAGGAAGCGAGGTAGGATGTTGCAGGGAAGGAGTTCGTCAACGATTCCAAATTCGTGGATAATGTTGAAGATGATAACGAGAGTGCTTCAGAAGAGTCCGACTCTGTCGTTGATGTTGATGAAGAAGAGGAAGATGTCGTTGATAAACTTAAAGAGGCAGATGAAGTTATAGACAGGCTGATTGGATCAGACGATGAGATTTCACTGGTCAAAGTGGACATGGAGGTGGATGATTCTGCGGGAGTTGCAGTTCCATTTAAATAGAGTATTTCGGAATCATCCCTCTCTTTATACAGCCTTTTGCCAAACTCAAGAAAACTTTCCATTGTATTTGGGAGTGGATGAATTCTTAATGGTTTCTGCTGCTGGTGGAACTGAAGATGATTGGTACTGGTTCGGTGATAATAGAAACTTTTCTGTGGTACCAGACAAATTACCTCTGCCAGAGGTACCTATAGTGACTGATGTATAACGAGTGTAATAAAGCACTGAACAAAAGGGCAAAAAATCTTTGACAAAGCCTCTAAAAGTGCTCGGGACCCCTTCTTTCTTGTCTCTATCTTTCCAGGCAACAAAATGATTTGAAAACTGTTGCTCGTGAAATTAGAATAATTCAAAGCCCTTTACTCTAGTGAAAGAGCTAGTTTCTTGTGCTGAGTTGAGTCGATGTAGAAGAGAGATACAACAATTTTGTTGATCCTTTGCACAAGTACGTATATAAATGAGCACAAAACAGATGCGTTTTCCCGGCTTTCGGTGGTGTTTATGTTGTCACTTCCCTTGCTGATGCTGAATCTCTCTCTGATCCCTTTGAAAGGTTCCAAACAAGAGTTCGTAAATGCATCGAAGAAGAGGGAGAGGGGCTGTTTGCTTTGAAACAAACAAGTGTGTCCTATACAAAGGCCCTATTGTGGAAGCAGTATGCTCTGCACAAGTGCAAGTGCAGTTGCAAGTGCAACAACTAGCCCGTTACACGTTCCACAACAACAAACTGCTACAGCAGGGCAGGGCAGGGCAGGGCAGGGCCGCTCTCTGCACAGGATCTAGAACCGTTTGCAAGGGCCGAATTCTTCAGTTTGTTAGCGGCGCTTTATTATCTTCTTACTGACCCCTCCAAAACGGCTTGGCCTCTCTATTGTCCGACAGACAACACAACACACATATAATATACTACTGCTGAATGTTTTAAAATAGAACTGCTCTAAGAAATCGCTGTTCGGAAGAGAAGAACTCGTTTTTGTATTTCTGAGCGTTTGCTATGACTTTTTGTCTCTCTTGGCTCTCCATGGATCGACCGGTCCTGCAACATTTACAAAGCGTATACTATCGACTTCTCATCGTCAGACTAGCCACCCAAATCTGTGCATCTTCTTCTCATTATTGCTTTTCACAGTGTGTTGTTCTCTACCGTTGCCATCCATGAGAAGCAATCCAAGCCTGTCGAACATATCACCATCGTCATCCTTGTTGAACGGTGAATAGCAATCACGAAGCTCAATCCCACAGTCAATGGTATCGGATAAACAGGAAAGTTTTGCAATGGCACTGTCGTTGCTAATCGTACGCAACTCGTCTAAGGCTGTTCCTTTTCGCAGCTTGAATAAATGCACCATCATCAGGTTTAGATCGGTTATCATTGGAACCGTGGCAAAGCTTGTCTTGAGAGCATGCGAGTATTTAATTGTTAATTGTTTGATCGCCTGCGCAATAAGAACCACCGTACACTCCTCAATGGTATCCCTATTCTCGAAGAACACCATGTTTGAGTCGAAGATGTTTTGATGCTTCTCACCTCTTATGAAGTCAATCACTTGCATCAAGCAAACACATAGTTCATACGTTGACATTCCCAATGAACTTTTGAAACTATAGCTTGCTTCTATAACGTTTTCCACCCCATAGGTAGTTAATAGGGTAAATCTGAGGTTTATAACTGGGTCATTGTTGGGGTTATCCTTTAGGATTTGCAGACAACTATAAACAGGCCAGGAATGTACTGCCAAATAACGGATAGTCTCACTAAACACTGATGCCAAAATCCCATACTGAACCTTTTTTCTGGGGTCTAGCGCAGTATTACCCATCAATATGCCTAATGCTTCTGAGACATTTTCCGGATTGCGAATGGGTACCGTTGGGAGAAGCACTAGTTTCATCATGTATAGAATTTCGACATACATGGAGATAATTTTTGAAACGTTGATAATCTTGGAGCATTCTTCGCATACAATGTTTTGAAGACATGCGTCCTCCTCGGATGGTGTTTGTTTGTTGCCTCTGGTAACTAATCTTTGGAAGAGTTGATCTTCGTTGAATCCACCCATCACGGCGCCACATGCTTGGCACACTATTGGGAGCCCCTTATCATAGTTTATCGAGCACAAAGAGCATGTGCAGTCAAAAAAGAAGTTTGCTTTCAGAATCTGTTGACGTGAAAACCTCGGAGAGGAAACGGCAACATATGTGACATATAACTCCTCACCTGGATCGATTTCTCTTGTTGCCTTGAGTACTATCTCTCTGCCCTCCCAAATTAATGTACAATTGGGGTCGCATGAATGATTAATCAGGGCAAAGATAGGATCAAACATGAAGCCTATTGGTTCCTCATACCAGTTTTGTAGCACGGTAGCGTTGACAAGAATGATAAATATGAGTTTCATGATACCGGTGGATTCCAAATGTGATTTTGTGTCCATTTTCAACAGAAACTTTTTTATTCTGAACATGTACGCAAGAACACTCTCTGCAGTATCTTTATTCTCCATCCTAAACTTGCCAAATTCACCTGGTTCAGACATCCGTTCATGATGGGACGAGAGAAGTTTGCAAATGTTCAATAAATTGCTGTCATTCCCAATTGCAACCATCAACCTCAAGATAATCCGTTCAAGAAGAAGAGGGCATGTACTTCTTTTTGTATCTTGAAAAAGTTTGATGTATTCACACTCAACTTGATGCACATTCCAATCAGCAGCTTGACAATCTTTGCTGCAATAAATGATGAGTTTTTGGCACTTTGATGGACAACTAATGAAGAGCTTTTGTTGTTTGGCGCTCTTAGCTTCAATTTCCTTTAGACAGAAGACGCAGCAGTCCCCGCAGTCCCAGTCAGGCACTTCTAAATAAGGTTTGATTGCAAGTACCACATCTCCAGCCTTGATGATACGACCCTCTGTGTTTTCTTTGATAAAGACTCCACGCTTTGCCTTGCCACCTTCAAAGGGACATGTAATTGTTAAGTTTGAGGGCAATCCTTGCCTTACTTCCCCATTTGGAGTGACGTACGGTTTTGCATATTCTGATATTGGTCTTATCGGCGAACCATCATGTTGAACAGTATCCTGTGTCAGTTCGTTTATTGCTTTGGTAATAGACTCGTATGGTAAGGAGGTGCCTTTTATTTCTTGTGGAGTTTCTTGTTCGTTCACCTTCGACTCTTCTTCTGACACATTTGCCCTCTTGATCTGTGATTTCTGACCCATTCTTTCCTGCTCTATCTCATTCAGGTAGAAGGCATTGTAGATCATTGAAACTGTCTGGTTGTTACGAGCAAACAGAAAAAGGGGAACCCTAGTAATGGAATGAAAAGTGGGATAAAACAAGTGACTCAGAGGATGCAATGATGCAGTGAACGTAAGATGGTGCTACCAGAAGGACAGGGACCGTCTCCCATTTAGCAACATGAGCCGCAGCAAGGAATATGAGCCGCATCATGCAGAAAACTGTCCTCATTTCCAAGAAAATTAGAAAAATATTATCAGAACCAAGGCTGTGCCCATAGTTAATAGCGACACGTATCTCTAAATTGACAGTCACTCAGGGGTCGCCGCTGAGCCATCGCGCCATCCCGCCTCGGGCACCGCCGTAAAGCCGCTCCATCCCTTCTTTTGAAGCTATAAATCTGTCCTTTACTCAATGAATATTAACCAAAAAGGAATAAAATTACCAAACTATCATGTAATGCATCCGTCAGATGAAGCCAATAATAAGCCATTATGAGATAGCTTTTGGGAATTCAAATAAGTTTCTGATTTTATTATCTCGTTGAGAGAGCCAAAAAGTCAGGCAACGACTTGAAAAATTGATTAAAGCACTTCAGCGAGTTGTTAAAAATATTAATTCAAATATAGCATAAACGTATGCTATTGAATTTTCCTATAAACATCATTTAATGTCGAAGGAAGCTCTGGAAGGGCGTTTAAAAAAATGTTTCCCAAGTGTCAATCTGTCCGTTTTCACTTGCAGTTTTCAAACGGTATTTTGACGTCAACAACAAGGGACAATGGGCCAACAACTTATGTTAGCTTCAACTGCGAATCTCAGAGATTCTGACAATGTGTTTCTTAGAAACTCCATTTGCCTGTACCTTCATTCTAAAACACTCTTGTTTAATTGCCTGACTTTGAACCGTATTTCTCCTACTCTGAAGCTTCTGTAATGGGTAATCAGCATTACAAAACAATATTTGTCCATTGAATCATATGCTGGAAAAGTAACAAACCTTCCATAAGTCTGTAAGGTCTTCAAATTGGCGTTTGAAAATTCCTCCTTTTTTTCGTTGCGGCTTTATAAAATGCGCCCTTGACCCCTCTTTTCCTCTTTCTGTTGTAATTCATGGAAGTCACAATTCACTGGCAATTGATTTTGACAAGTGCTCATGTTGAAGCCCTGAATCTGGGGCTTCATATAACTGGCTTTGAGTAATGCTCCAATTCAGAATAGGCCGTCTTGAAAACCCCTCAAGTATGCTATCCAGAATCCACTTTGAAGATCACTATAACACCTTCCAGCTCCTCCGACAAGCTCAATAACTTAAGTGGCATCTGTTTCACAACTGATATTAAGCTGGAATGTGTTGCTGGTATGGTTGAAGCAATATTGCTGGCACAATGACGATCGTTTTGGTTCTCACTCGTCTCTTTTTTTGCGTTTGGATGGCATCATCTTTTGCAGTTTCAAAACTTGGCATTTTCTGATCAATAGGCTTTCTCTTCTAAAAATCACTGCTATTGCCTAGTGATAAAGATATGTATACTTGAAGAACATTCCAGCGATGCCGTTGTTGTGGCGCTTTTTCGAGGACAGATACAATTGGCTTTAGAAGATTGCACGAAACGCTTCATCTGCCAGCAACATCAGTCAAAGAGTTGTGTTTATTCTAACTCATTTCGATTGATATGCTTCTAAATCTTTGCTGGCTAGAATGAGGGAATTCTAGGAGATGGGAACCCCATGTTTTACTTCTCCCGTAAGCGTGGTGTAAATGAAACAAAATCTGTGAACACAGAAAAGGTGTGACAGGAGTTTGGTATGTGCGTTGAAAAACTTATCTAGGTGTAACTTGTTCAGGCAACACATCACTCTTAGAAACCTCTTTTCCTCTTCTTCTTGTAGATATCAACGTGCAATTGATGGCCATGACCATCACATCAATAGAAAAAGCAATATTAGTTAGGCAACGTTGGTTATCTGTGTGTCAAAGAAACATCAAAGTGTAGAGAGCCACATCAGAATTTAGACGAAGAGATGCACAGATACACAAAAGGGGGGATCGAACATCAATGACAGCGTTGATTGCTCCTAGCGAACATAGTGAGCTCATATTGTAGGATTTTATCAGTTAGAGGCATTGTGGAAGTAATAAGATTTAAGGACATGGCCACGGCCACAATAGGACGAAATAAAGTGGCCAGCGACATTTCACCTGACTGAACGCTTTTTAGTTATGTTTCTCAAATCGGTGAACTAGGTTCCGAACTAACCGGCATTCTAATTCAAATACTAATGTAGTCTGAATGATAACTTTTAGAGTGATTGAGATGGGCTCATTGAAATACACACCTGATTAATCACAATCGCCAATAATGTCGAGGACAGTCTGCTCCATAGATATAGTCGATGGATGGTCCTATTGGATTTCCGGTTGATTCAGTCAATAGCCGGAATGATAGTCAGCAATTGGTTTCAACAGTCAACTCGCGTTAGTCTCGGACAGGCATACAGGAGGCCATTCAAGGACGAAGGATGGAACGGGTGGGGCACATTGATGACCATTGTGCCTGAAATTGTGGTCCAAATTTGACAGCAACACATTTCAGCTGGAACTCAGTTGTGAGAAAATTTCCATCCAAGTCGTGAAGCGTATTGGTTGAGCCGGTGTTTGTTTCTTTGACCTTCAAAGTGGAAGCTAAAGCTCAGGTGCGTCGAGGTTGGTTTTCAAGGCAGTATTTGGTGGCCTATCCCGAATTGGATCATCAAACAAAGCCGAGAGGACGGAGCTCCATCTTTAGAGCTTCAGAATGGTTACTTGTGGAACGCAATTGCTGTCCAATTGCGGTTTCTACGAGTTGCATCAGAAAGAAGGGATTTTTAAAAGATCGCGGTCGATGAAAAAACAGAACGAATTTTCAAACGCCAATTTGGAGACTTTCCAGGGTTGTGACACCTTTGTTACTTTTTCAGGATATCCATCAATGGCGAAAGTGTATTCTGTGATACCGATTGCCCATTTCATAAGTCTCGAAGAAGGTGAAATTACTGTTCAAAGTTAGGCAATTACGCAAAAGCGTTATAAAATGAAGATACAAACAAACAGAGTTTTGAAAAAACACACCATAAGAAGCGCTAGGATTCATAGTTGAAGCTGGCATAAGTTGTTGACCCATTGTGCCCTGTCGCTGCCGGCAGAATACCGTTCAAAACAACGAGCCAAAACGGGAAAATTGGGATTTAAGAAACATTTTTTTGTACGCCCTTCCAGGCCTTCCACCAACTTCAAATTACCTTTATTGGAAACTCCAATAGCAGAAGTTTATGCTATTGTTGAACTGATATTTTTAACAACTCGTTGAAGATCTCTAATAGATTTTTCAAACTGCTTCTTGATTTTTTGCCTCTCGGAGCGAAATGATATAATCAGAAACTTATATGACTTTCCAAAAACTTTTCAATAAAATTTTAATTTACGCTTATACTGATGGACCCATTACATGATAATTTGATGATATTATCCCTTTTTTGTAAATGTTGCTTGAGAAAGGGGAGGATTTATAGGTATAGAAGGGCCAGTTGTGCGGCTTTACGGCGGATGCTGAGGCGGAGTGGCGGGATGGCTCCGCGGCGACGCCCTGCGTGACTGCCAATTTACCATTACGTGTCAGTATTAACTATGAGCACAGCCTTGAGTTTGAATTTATTTTTCAAATTCTCTTGAAATGAAGTCCTGTCCTTGCATGGTGCGGCTCAAGTAAGTAAAATGGGTTTGACTTGGTGGTTGAAACGTTCACACTGTGCTTGGAGGAGTATCAAAGTTTGAAAGTTTCAACTCTTATGCTTTTGATGGAGGTTGTTTTAAGGCAACAAAGTAGCTAGAAGGCGAATAATATGAAGAATGGCATTCGCCTGGTAGCGTAGTTCTTTGGTGCGTGTTGCTACGTACCGGATGGTTCTCCGCTGTAGGGATGGTTGGTTAGAGCTGTTGATTCCAGTCAAATGGATGATTATGGCCTGCAAAAGTGCCGAAGTTGAAAAACCTGACCACAAACTCCTATTACTAGATTGGTTAAATCGTGCCAGCTCCAGATAGGCTGCCAAATATACTCTCAGAATACCACGATCAACCTCTGTTCGACACACGTGGAATTTGACATGACTAGAGAAATACGGGCTGACTGTTGACACCAGTTTCTGACTATCATTCCGGCCATTGACTGAACCAGCCGGAAATCCAATAAGACCATCCATCGACAATACGCTCGACACTATGAAGATCTAACCTTAACAAACTTGCAACCACAACTTCATCAGAGCTCTAAATACCTTACATAGTAACGATACGGTAGCTTCGTGGCTATATATTATGAATCAATGTTTATAGGGTTCGAGCAACTCTGAAAAACTCTAAACTAGCATCTGGAGCCCTTTAGACCCGTTCTGTCCTTGCAAAGTCATGCTAAGACCTTGCCAAGGTGGCATGAAATACGCCAGCAGGATGCTTGTCTAAATGGTAAACTATGTTGCTATTGATGGTGGTTGTTTGATGATAGTAACCCTTCGTGAAAGGATAACGACTCGTATAACTATTGTTTACCTGCTAGCTTAGTAGACTGGTGAGTGCTGGTCAGTACTGGCCGGGTCCCTGTTGCACAGCCTACTAAATATCGGTAAAATGTTCGGCAACTGGTTGAAGCGTTTCATGCAGGCTGGAGATCAGAAGATGCACATGCGTATGCATGCAACTGCACCGCCCGTACAAGTTTTTAGCCACTCAGTGATCAAGCACCATCTGGGATCAATATAGGTTTGTAATGCAATTTTATGACTATGGAATGAATAAATGAGTACCGGAAAAGACGGAGAACCAAAAAAGAAAAAGGAAAAAGAAAGATGCACAGACTGAAGAATAAAAAGGATGAGCTAAACATGGATGAAGTGAGACTATGAATAGTCGATTAAAATAACCCCTCAGGGTAAGAAAAGTAGCCCTTATATTTGGCTAGGAGACACAAACTCAGATTCAGAGCTCGAGCAAGAATGCCCATCGACTGAAAAATCCTGCGAATCAATATGAAACTTTATATAGCCACCCAACTCAGCCAAGAAGCTGAAGAATTCGTTGATCCAACAACTGAAGTTCCACCAGACAGTAAAATTAGCGGTGAGTTTATCAATGGTCAATTGTCTCAACAAAGCGTCAGTTATGGATGTTGCCATTAGTAGAAAGATATGTGGATCGACATCACAGAATCGAGAGGCTAACCTAGAGAGGAAGCCGCAGAAGGCCTGAGTAATCAACTCAGCAACTTTAGCGGCAATATTCATATCGCTGTTCTGAGAAGTGGTGTCAGCGGTGAGGTATTGCAACTTCGCAAAAACACCAAGCGGTTCAGTCTTGAGTACAAACAAAACTTCTGAAGTCGTGCGACATCTGACTTCTCTAGCAACAAGTTCTTCCAGGTTCAAATGACTCCAGTCTTCCATCATCCGTGTTCTCGTCTCCAATAGTGACATGTACGCCACTGCGGTTGAAGACGTAATAATGACTCTGTTTAATCTAGAAATCATATTGATGAATGGCTCAGCTCGTTTCAGTTTTGTATTGACAACACCCTGTGGAAGGTCAATCTTCTTGACGTGATCAAGAAACCCGTCATGAATGTTAGAAATCTGAACGCGAACGTTAAAAGGCACATGTTGAAATATTACCCTTGACAAGAGTTTGATGCAACAAATGTACATTTCGTCGTCGCATGCAGCAATCCAAGGTAAAAGGTGAGGCAAAGATAACACCACAGTTGCTTGTTCGGACAATCTCGTACCTAGGGAGCCAAACTCTTCAAATAAGCTTTGCACCTTCATGTGCCTCACAAACTTGTAAATGGACTGACAATGCTCGTTATAAGCATCCTCAATCTCCTTCAACAAGTAAGGGTCCACAGATTTGAGCTGTTTGGCATATCTCTCAATTGGGGGAATGATTAACTCCAAATCCGCTTCGCCAAAATGCGTAAACAACGAATTCTCAAACGAGATTCTTCTTGTTGAGGGAGTGGAGGATGAAGGCAAAATATCACCTTCGCTCATTGAAGTCAGACTGCTTGAGTTAAACGTCATGGTTGAAGTGCCTACCTTTGGCGTTGGAGAGAACATGTTAAACTCCTCCTCCATATCCTCTTCCGCTGATTGTGGCACAATAAGCTTGATGCCACAATAATGATACCTACTAGAGCCCCTAGTTCCCAAACGCCTAGTGCTGATATATGGAAATAGTAACTTGACCAACTTTCCAAAGGAGGCATTACATATAGGGGCAATCCCATACTCCATGCATACTTTGGCATACCTTTTAAAGATGAGCGTTCGAGGACAAACTGCCGAAGGATCCGGCTTCGCTGTTTTCATCAGCACAACCATGGCAAACACCTGATGCTGCCTCTTCTTATGCTCTTCTGCGCTTCTATAACCCTTCGCATTTGTTGCTGCCTTCTCAGCAACTTGCTTGTCAGCAACCCTGATCGAGAAAATGAGATCATCAAGAGGCGTCTCAGAGTGCCCTTGTGCAAGTTTGACCAATTGAGAATCGGCCAAATCACCAGCGACGGAGTGGTCAGGCCTCCTTTGCCTTTTCTTAAGAGGTTTGGCGTTTCTCTCAGGGGTAGTAGTGACAGAGTATGTGGGATGGTTGGAGGCTAAGTTGCCTGCCGGAGGGACAAATTGACCAGATGCTGGTCCAGTGGTCACATGATAATTAGGTGGCGGTTGTCTCATGATTGGCAATTGACCAACGTCCCGAGGAGTCGGACCGTACATGTAGTTCAAAGTGTACGGCCGGACAGTGCCAGCTGGAATCATCATTGAATGAGAAGAAGGGCTAAAGTTTTGGTTATAATGGGGTGGAACTACCGTCGTCATCAGATGCGCGGTGTTGATGATGGAAACATGCGATGAAGAATGATGATCGTTATCGTTCTGGGGTTGACCGGACTGTACGAAGAAGTATGGAGGCACCGTATTTTGTGAGTCTGGCTTGAGTCTCGTGAAAGCATCATCTAGTGAATTTTGCGAGTATATTAAATGATGATGATCAGCCAAACCTTGTTGCTGCGCGCTATCACTATGCTTGGAATTACTTAAATAGGAGACTTGATCTTGCTTAAAATTGGCAGAATTGTTCAGGTCATCATGAAGATCTGGATATTCTTGAACCTGGCGATGTGGGTGTACAAACTGATGATGGTCATCATTAACATTCTGAACTAGATTACTAGCGTCTGCTAAAGGAGAGGAATTCTTTATCTCAGGATCTTCCATGTTTCAAATAGTCAGCAGGGATACTGGAGATAGATTGTGTATGTGTAGTGGTATGAACAGGAACGGTTCAAGTGTAATACTTGAAATGCAAGAGTCTGGGAGTTTCCAGGATTTTGGGGCAGCTGATTTCGCCGTTAGCTTAGAAAACAATGGGACTGGAAAACAAATGCAATGCTATAATGGACAACAAAATTGATTGATCTTAGACGGAAAATGAATGGTATAGATGATGAGGTTGAGTAGTAATGGAAGGGAATGCCTAAGTTTGGAATGATGATGGTAGTGATCTGAAGCTGAGCTCAGATCAAGACTTCTTGAAGCTGAATGGGAAACAAGCAGTGGAGTGACTATGTGTGAAACAAACAAGACCAGCCGACCATCAACACTTAGCTATGAAATATTAGTTTGTTTCGAAGAAGATGAACGGTTTGGTCTTGGGTGGAACTAACTAAGAGCGTAAACTTGGATCAATGCTACCTCTATATGTTTTGCTTTCTCGTGTGGAAAAGTGAATCAATTTTCAGTGCGTAGTACGCGCAAGGGATGTTTCACGTTCTGAGTGTATACGACCGCCACACGGGGTGGAGGGGAGGGTTGCAGGGGGCAGTATCCTGTGCTCCCTTACACGGCTGGTCAAGCGATCATCAGAGAAAGAGAGAGTCAATGCCAGAAGCACCACGAGGTTCGGATTAAGTAAAGAAGAGTATTTGTCAGCTTGTGTAGGTTTGTTTCATTTAAGCTTACTTGGTAACTTTTGAAGTTGATGATTGATCAATGTTATCATCTATATTTTCATTTGTTCGAAATAACCATGCTGGAAGCCTTTCTAATGAGCCGTAGCTTACTAAAGACTTCAGAAATTACACGGCCGTCAAAATGAAGGTTGCAAAATCAATCAGGGAAACTGGCAATTGAATCCATTCAACTAGAGTCGGCACTGTTGGACAAGCTATGAAACTACAGACTAAAGGAGCAGGAGTAAACCAGAAGAATTTGTTTTTATTACGGAAAAGAGTTTTTTTCAGCTAATGATTGAACTGACGATGTAAATTGTAGATCTGAACATTCCAAAAGGAACTTTCACAAAAGCTCTCGTTTCATTGAAAATGGCCAATAAACGATAGACATTGATGAATCTAGACTGCACCTTCCCTAGACAAATCAGCGGTTGTCTTCTTTGTCAATTTTCTTCTCTTTTTGCCATGGTGGAGTTCAGAATCACCGTTGCTCGTGAGACCGTTACCACTGGTAGCACCCAAAAGCCCATCACCATTTACAAAGCCATTGCCATTACCGTTAGCACTCTCATTCCCGTTGTTATTCCGTAAATGATGATTGAAAGTTGGGTTATCATGATGCACCTCTTTACCCCCCACTTGCTGGTTCACTTCCTGGCCATCGGACTGCTGTGAAAATTGTAGTTGAGGTGTATACTGGCGGAGATACTTGAAGTACTGCTCTGCTAGTTCTGGGAATCTTGCTATATGGTCTGTGTTTGTAAAGAATCCTTTAATGCTGTTTAACGACTGTAGGTCATCTGCCGTTGGAGATGAAGATTGTTGTTCTTGTTGCTGTTGCTGTTGTTGCTGTTGTTGTTGTTGCGGTTGTTGTTGTTGCACAGGCGGTTGAACTACTGTTTGTTCCTGTGTTGATGTCTCCATTTGGCTGATCTGCCCCAATTGGCCGTTGCTGTATGTGCCGTTGAAGGAGGTAGGTGAGGTTCGCTCTAGAGCAGACAGAGAAGATGGTGTTTGAGGAGGTTGCGCCGTTGTTTGGATATGCTGTTGCATCAAGTAGTGCTGGTGAAGGGGGACTGGATCGAACTGACGCAACTGTTTACGCGCATAAACATCGTTTGCACTTCTTACGTTCTGGCGCAGTTTCAACGAATTGCTCAGCTGGCTGACCTTTGATTGAGCTTCTGACCGATCGCAGCTTTGGCTCTCATGCGGAGCAGTATCAGTATGGAACTCACGTTTCACCAAAGATATGATGTCATTGTCCGTCAAACTGACATTTTCCACATTTTCCTCTTCGGGAAACAGTATTTTGTCCATGTCAATGGTGCAGTCCTCCTCTCTCAAGCAAATCTCATTCAAGAGACCTTGAACTTTAAAGGATGCAAGAATAGAAGCAAGCTGATCTTCCTTAACCTTATCCCTTGACATTGTTTCTTCTTCGAATAAACTTATTGTTTCAGGGGAGTAGTTAGACACCAGTCCAGATTTGAAAAAAGAAAACGCAATGTACGGTTGAGAGTGCAAAGTCTGGAGAGGAGTACTGGCTCCCAAAATATACTGAATCAGTTCAATTTTATCAACATGGCAGGGTACCTTATCTTTCTCTGAGCTGACCTCATTATGCATCATTTTTTGCCTAAGAGAGTGCATGCATGCTAGCTTCACCAACGTTTTGAAGATTCTCGTAACCCCAAAGTCCATAGGGTAGTAGTGATTCTTGTTATCGGAGATGCTTGATGAAAAGTATTCAATGTCAAGGTTGTCAAAGGAATCCAACGGGATGATATGAGGGTATAGAGAATCCATCAGTAGGATGTTCTTCTCGTCATTTTCAGTTTCCATCAACGAATCAATAAATTTGACATACTTATAGAAAATTTCGCTCGTCAGCATCCCAGTCTTGCTATACTGCAAGTTGTCATAATTTATCTCCTTCAAGGATGGATCATCAGACACAATGAGCGGCTCAAAGAATCTGGTCCCATCGGCATTGGTGATCAAAGCCACTGTGACTCTATTCGCGGGGTCGCCAATTGATAGCCTACCAGTCCCTGCAGTGTGGTCAGCATTGGCACTGAAGAAAGAGGGATTCACACTGAAGGATACTTCATCAATGCAAAAGACTTGGCTGGGGCTGTAGCCGGAAAGTCTCTTCTTGATCCGGAGTATATCCTTCTCAACCGTGTCCGACTTATGATCCTGGATGGTGGTGTAAAACGTCCGAGCTAAATCTCGTTTGATGGAATTGGTTTTCTTGAAATGGTGCAACCATCCGTTGGTCCTTGGAATGTCTTTCAACTTCCTGGAATCCAGATGGTAGTTCATCAAGAAGTAATCCCACTTCTTGATCAATTCTCGTTCCGTTATCATTTTTGAGGTATTACATGCCTGTTCGTACACCAATTCCAAACATCTATGAATCTCCGGCTGTTTATACTTGGGTCTTGTCTTGTACAACTTTGAATTGTTCAAAGTTAGATTCTTGTAACTCTCTCTCAACTCCTTCTCACCCAAGACCCATCTGTTCAACGTTGACTTGGTCACTGAGAATTGTCCCAAGCTCTTGAAATACGTTACTGTATGTTGCTGACATTTCTTTTCTGTGCGATTGTGCCAATCTAACGCTTGAATCTTTTGTTCCAAGGTTGCTCTTGGGAGCTTCTTGGGGCCAGACATTTGGCTCTGGATCGAAAGGTCTACCACCTCAACTGGCAACGGCTGTGAATTGGAGGCCGCGGGCACAGCCATGTAACTCTGATCTGACTGAGGTTGAGGCTGTGCACCACCATTGGGCATCATGTTTGAGTATCCCAGATTGTAGGGGGAGGCATTGCTGTTACGATTGGTGGTATTGAATTGGTAATTGTGTGCTATCGCTAGCTCATGCTGGACCTGCTGAACTTGATCTTGATTATTCGGATGATTCTGGTGGTTCTGGTGCTGCTGGAGTTGCTGGTTGTGTTGACCATATTGGTGTATCTGCTGTTGGTGCAACGCTGACGGATCATGAAATGCGGTTGAGGCCATGTGGTTGGGAGTTTGCTGGTATGGCAACTGAAAGTTGGAGCTTGTATAATACGTTGGAACTTGTTGGAGACCATTACCATTAGAACCGCTACCGTTGGGCTCTACCTTGACGTTCATTCTCCACCTAGGCTGTTCGTGAGACACTCTAAATTGTGGTTGTTGAAAAAAAAAGGTAAACTGGTGCCAAGAGTAGAGAGAAGAGCCGTATGTGACTTAATGATGGGAAAGACTGATGGAGTACCAATATAGTGATATGATATCTGAGATGTAGTGAGTTTTGAGCCTTGCCAGCTATCGAGCGTGTTGTGGTTTACGAATCAAAGTTATGGATCTCTTCAATAAAGCACCAAGTTGAAGCAGAGAAAACACTCTCTTGTAATAAAAATGAGAATCAGTAAGAAAAAAAAATCAGAGGGGTGCTCTCTGGCCAGCCTGCGGGAACTCGCACGGCAGGCCACAGCAAAGCTTGTGTGGTGGCTCACGGCGGTGGCTTCAGATCTTAAGCCCCCTGGCACGGCGTAGGTCACTGCCCTTTCCCCGCCTTGATTTGGACGGGGGAGCCTTAGGAGAACCACCAGGGCATCGTCTAGGGGAATGGATGCAGAAGGTGGAAGTGGTCTAGCCTAATTGTGCACCGGGGAAACCCTTAACTCGCCTGCTAGTGGAGACACGCCCATCTGTATATACATACACATCCGATCAGCTTGTTTCCTGTAATAGAACCACACAATGTCCATACACTACATAAAACAACTACATAAAACGAGTCAATGAAATTGATAGATATGCAGAAAATTGAGTAAAAAAAGACTGGATGGGTGTTATTGGTCATCAATAGTCTCACAGGACCTGCATTCACCTCCGGCCGTTACAATAGTTACTCCCCCTCTTCGTTCAGTTCAGATCATTGTTAAAGACCTTGTTGAAGAAATCCTCAAAGCTTTCAAATGTTGCAACATCAGGAAGCTGGAATACAGCACTATCATCTCCCAAGTTACTTCCTGGCGAGTTGGAAGCCAGGGATGCAGCAGCAGTTGTAACACCCTGTGGAGTTGGGTTGTACGAAAGATCGGGGCTTTGACTGATCGCATATTCTGACGGCTTGCTTCTTTGCACCTCAGACTCACTTGAAGTGAAGTCCTGACGTAGATCCTCAGGGGATAGTTTCTGCTGCTGCTGGCTGACCGCGTCCTTCATCACGACCCACGCTGTTTGCAGGGTATTGCCCTCCATATGGTTCTCCTTGATGTTCTGTAACCTCTGGCTCCCATTTGCCGACTCAACCAACTTCTTAATGATCCTTGCGATGGTATCCGTCGCATCATTCATCTTTTCACCGATCTGGTTCAAATACCAATATATCTTGGAAACCAGGTTGAGCGACATATTTCGGTCCTCTGGTTTCATGATATCTAAAAAGTCACACAGCGTGACACAGGCATATACAAGTTGGTTCAGCTGAAACGATGGCGAGCCCTTCACAAGGTCGTTTGAGATTCGTAGAAGCCTATCGAGCATCTCGATTGAGTACTGGCATGCAGTATTATAAGCAACAGAAAGTAAAGACTTTAGAGTATCCTCTGAATCCCTGTAAAGATGAACAAACTTCCTGGCAAGCATAATGTGAGAAAAGTTAAACGCAGATGTAAGCATCTGTGACACATCTCTCTCTATAATTTTGAGCCACTTCGACCTCCACCCAACAAAATCATCAAACCTAAAAAGATTGCGTGTAACAACTTCAACATTGGAAAAATAGCTAGTATTCGATAATCCCTTCGATAGCATCACATAGAGCTCAAGCTCTGCAACTTTGATGGCATCTCCTATAGTTGCTTTTGGAAACTTGATGGTCAAACCATGAAGATCAAAGTATTTGTTGGTAATCATCAACGGGCGACCATAACCAATTGCATTTTGGAAATGGCAGGAGCACATCGAATTAAAAATACGCAAATGAAACATATCATCGTCGTTGTAAATGTTCATAGAGACCCTTTTCATGATGTTCTTTAAATCTATTGAAATAATGAAATGTTTCAAGCCGATCGATGACAACAACCAACTATCAAACTCAGTCTGCTTTGGTTTTCTAGCGATGTTGTAAAGTGAAATGTATAGAATCGCCTCAATATCATGGTCGGTCAATTGCTCAGTGACTGATGCAACACCAAGTAGCTTTGCTGTTAACAAATAAAGTTGATTCTGCTCCTTGACATACCTGTAATTCTCATCAAACGACATTGCTAGAATAACAAAAACGCAGGTAATAAATGGATGCTCCACAACATACTTTCTATCGATCTGAGTAACACCACCGGGTATAATCCAAAAATGAGAAATTTCTAAAAACGACTTTGATAGCTCCAAGCACAACTTTTCATTCTCAAAATAAAACTTTAAGAATTCATCACACACCTTGACGAACGGTCCTTTCTTATTCGTCCTTTTGAAAATCTTGGAGTCGATTCGCTTGATAACCTGCAAAGGAGCAAGAAACTCAGCACTGCTTGACGAATGGAAAAACTGGTCATCGTTAGATGCACTAAAATCAATCTCATTGCCAGACCTAAGTGACTGCTTAACAATATCGAGCAGCATGTTTAACTTGCTGTCAAACCCGCCAATGGACCTTTCAATCTTGAAAAGCCTGTCCTCAGTAGCAGCAATGGATGATACAGAAGAAGGAGCGGTCGAGCCGAACGATTGTCCGTCCGGTTCGGTCAAAACTTGTTTCGCTACGTATAATGGAGGGGACAACGAGCATTCAAGACGAAGTCTATGACACCGTGTGCAGCTGTGTGATGATGGATCGTATCCACACTTGGTCTTGAGCTTGCGACAGTTAGTACATGAAAACACCCTTCTCTTCTTCCTCGATGACGCAGATGCAACCAAACTGTCGACTGGCGATGTCGCCTCTGATGGTGCCACTGAAGCTGTTGGACTATCCCTGGGCGTTATGAATGATACACGTGCAGACCTGGATCGTCCGGCTGTTATTGGAAGGGAAGGTGTTGCATCAAAACCTTCCGCTATAGGTCCATTCAGTTCTCTGTTAACAAAATTTGATGATATGTTCTGTGGAAGAGAATGCTGTACCGTAGAGCTATCCTTTACCGTCTCTGGCTGAACCAGGATCTCATTTTTTCTTGAAGAGTCGGAAACCCCATCAGATGCAGTCTCAGAATCATCTTCGAACACTGCCAGGCCAACTACACCTCCCAAGTCCGAAAGCAAAGAATCATTGATCGTCTTCCTCGTGTTGATGGTAAACTTTCCAAAGCTTTGTTTTCTGCTAAAACCTCCAGAGATAGCGCTGTCATGAGCAGTAACTGATACAGGTACTGTCGTACTGCAAAGTCTCCGAGTCTGATTTCCTTCTATGGATGATGTTTCCTTCTTCGACATTCTTAAGGAGGCTTCAATGTGGGGTCAGTAAGATGAATGATGTAGCTCTTCTTCTTAGGCAAAAACTTCAAGATGTCAACTTTATGTGGAGAATTCAAAGTACATATACCTATCTGGATTCATTGGTTTTTGAGGGTTTTCAAACACTTACTGGGTAATAGAGTTAAGCCCAAATCCAGTAACATAACACATCACCCGCTCACCTTATCTACGGTGATGACGTATGTACGTTGCGTGTATAAAAAAATATCGAGATCTCGATACTCTTATCGTTATGCACTTAGTGGCTAAAGACTAAGCGTAACCTGTAACTGAACAGTACGCAAACTACTTCTGTGCAGGGAGAAAATTGGAAGAAAAAGTTGAAAGAATGTTATAAAATCATTTGACTTTGCTGTCTAGAAATGAACTATCGTTGATTTCACCGGTGCATTACTCAATTTTATACGATGGACGTCTCTTGTGAAATAACCAACAGAATGAGACAAAAGAAAATAGAAATAGAATGTTTCATGATGTGGGCTTTGTTGAAAGTTTCCAGCCTCAGAACGTTCGAAGCCAGTTGAAAGCCAAAGCAAGCAAGATACTTGGCAAGTATGGCTTGAACACTGGAGAATCATTACCATACTCCACAGTTGCTGAACCACCTTGGCCATTTTCACGGGAGTTGGTGCCTGGAGTACCTTGTGTTATCTCTCCTGATTCGTCAACAAGTAAAACCTCAGTGGTCTTGGAATCTCCTGAACCACATTCGATCTTTCCGCCTCTCACAACCTGACTCACTTCACCCTTGATCCACTTTGAGCAGTCGAACATCGAAGAGCTGGACTTGATGATAGCACTACCTCTGACAATTTTCAATTGTTTCAAAGCACTCTCTTCAATATTACCTTGGAACTCAATGGCTCCTCCAATGGTTCTCAAAGATGGGAAGAAGTTGATTTTATTGATTTTTTCGTTATTGATTACCATCAACCCTCCACCAACCTCGGTCAACGACGGGAAGTCTGTGTTTTTCAAATTTGAATTGTTGATAATGCTTAATGTGCTACCAGCAGACTTCAACTTTGGCAAACTCAAGTCACTAAACTTGTTGTTGATCAACTGCATGGAACTTTCCACAACCTGTAGATTGTTTAGATTTAAGCTGCTTGCATCTTTGATGGTGATGCTTCTTGCCCAAGAAAGATTTGGTAGTGACACTTGCAAGTTTCTTGCATTTGCCGCAATAAGCAAAGTGTCCGTAACTTCCTTGACCGAGGACTCAATTCTCTCTAAAAATCTGTTGTTGTTGATGTTCAAGTTCTTCAAGGTCTCAACGTTAAACCCTCCAAACCCTGTAAGCGAGGTGTCAGACATTATCACAGAATTAATCTGTCTTATACCTTTGTCTAGGTTCACGGAACTTAAGATTGGTAGCACCTTCCACTCGATGGTGTCAATGCTCTCCAAATTAGGGAATGAAACAGAGGTTAACGACGTCAAAGTGTCTAGACCAAAAGTTCCATCAACAGCTGAAAGCTCTGCTCCTTCTATCCTAGCCAGGGTGCTTGTGTTGTGAACTCTCAAAGACCCTTTGATATGGGAAATCTGGCCAAGGTTTAAGATACTATCGTCGTAGCCTTGGATGTGTATGCTTCCTGAAATAGTTGGACAATCGGCAATTTCTCTCATATCTCCAACAGCGTTGATATAGTAGTTTTGTTTGAAACATTTTGGTTTGATATCTACTTGGGGTTTCTGGTCGTCGTTGTCGTTTGATCCAGAATCATCTCCAGTCACGAGGGAAACAAAGGTGGCAAGAAGTAACAAAGAATTTGTGTAATAGAGCTTCATTTTTGTGTTGTTTATGATGATCGAATGGTTAAGATTGTCTTTACCAAAGGTGCCTTCTAGTGATCTCGGATGTAACAAAACCAAATTGAATGTAATTTGTGGAACTGAATAGGAAAACAAGGGTGGATAAAATGGCGAGGGGAAGGAAACAAAGGAAAAGTGTGCATAGGGGCATACGTACCCCTTTTTATGGGCTTTTATTGTGAAGTAAAATGATGCATATGCAGTATCCACAATATATATCGTATAGCAGTTCTATACATACACTTACTCAAAGCTTATGCCCGATTCACACAAGTTTTTAGTCTTTCAAATACGAATACTATTTTGATTTTCGATATCTATAAAAGAATTACATTTCGACTGCAAATTCTTATGAGCAATGACGTTCTCTAAGTCATTACAATGATGTTTTGGAGCTCAGTAAGTAAAAAGGGATCAAAACCACTGCTTCAATAAAGCGAAACACTAAGACCTCCTTCACCTCCAACAAAAGGGGATCATTGCACTTATCCGTGTGCAAGAATAATCCCAATTCGGATATTATGCTGTTCCATCTCAAATAGCCAGCTATTGATAGAATCTCATGATGGCTTCAAATGCGGCCAATGCGGCAGCATTAGCAGGGAAGCTTCTCAAAATACTTGGAAGGAAGCCTCTAGTGAAACCCTTCAATCCTCCCCTCTCGCTATACACATACTTCACGGCATCGGTATACCTCTTGAACCTAGGATTCTTCACATCATCGATCATAATCACATTCTTAACAACATCAGCTGGATAAGCGGTAATCCAGAAGCATGTTGCTGACAGTCCTCCTGCCCAGAAATTCACGGATGCATTGCTCATCTTTGTGTTATCCTTGAACCAATTCGTGATAAGCTCATACGAACCCCACCAAACGATGAAGTTTGTTCTAAAAATCATGGTGGGTATTAAACCTTTGTACAATGTTCTTATACCATCATACTTGACTAGCTTGACCAAACAGTCAATAGGGCCAGTGTAGATCTTTGACTTTGCATCGTACTGAATCTGAAGTCTTGCTTTCAATTGTTCAATCGGAGCGGCCACAAACGAGACCGTTAAACCGGACCCCAAACCTGCTATACAGTGGCCAAGCAAAGGTAACCTCTTCTCATCATGGTAAAAGTTCTCCTTGACGAATCTCTTGTAAACGTGCAATGATCCCAGCATGACCGAATCCATAAGCACCCAGCCGACCAAAGGAGGCGTGAAGCCCTTGTATAATCCTCTGACACCTTCATTTCTCAAGGTTTTCAAAGTACAGTCCAATGGTCCTTTGAACCTTCCTTCGGATGTTTGCAGCCTCACCTTCACTGAATCAAACGGATGTCCAACTGCATTCTTCATAACCCCTGAAAAGACACCCGCTATGAAACCTGCATACCTTGGCGGTGGATCCTTCTTTACTTCTTCTATGGATGACATGCCGTTGTTTTTTCTTTTGAATTAGAATCAAGTGTGAATGCTCTTACTTGTTTTCAATTGTATATGCTTTGGGGATCATTATTCACAAGCCGGAAGATGAATATCGAGAGGTTAATAGTCACTGAAATAGACTCATCTTGGATTGTTGTCGAGATTTTTCAGTCCTCGCATCGACTCCACTGCCTTCTTTGAATAAGCTTTCTCCGTTGCCGGAGATTCTTTTCGGCTAGCGTGCGGCTTGCTTTGCCGACTAAGTGGAGAGGCCCATCTTCACGGTAAAGGGAGTAAGCTTTTAAGGCACCATAATACTTGGAATAAAGTATGACCAAGTACTATCTCAAACGGAGGATTTAGATGATGTTTTCATAATGTGTAAGAATGAGTAAAGAAAAGAATATATAAAGAGAAACGACTCGCCCACTCACTACAGCAATGTTTGACCAAGGGCACATCTGGCAATGGATAACCCAGTGTTGACAGTATCCACAATATGCATCTCAGTTGTGGCTAAAAGAGGATTGACCTCAACAATGTCTAAACCACAGAGGTTTCCTTGAGCAGCAACTTCTTCAACGATAAACAGACCTTCTCTTAACGATAGACCACCTCTAACCGGCGTACCTGTGGCAACAACGTACATAGGATCAATGGCGTCAACGTCATAACTCATATGGATAGGATTCTTACCAGTAGGGTCCACTTTCTCCAAAGCCATTCTAACAACCTCGTTGATTCCATACTTGTCAACGTGGTACATCGAAAAGGCAGCAATACCTAGGTCTTTCAAGATCTTCTTCTCTCCCTTATCGACATCTCTCAATCCAATGTATGCAATCTGGCTTGGTTTCACCTTATGCTTGATCTCTTTCATCCAGTTGAAATGCGGCGGCCACTCCTTCTCTTCCAGTCCCATTGCAAATGCAACGGGACAACCGTGTAAGTTACCGGATTCGGTGGTTGATGGAGTGTTGATATCAGCGTGGGCATCGATCCATAGTATACCACCATCTGGATGGGCATTGGCAAAGGCCAGAATGGTCGACATACCAATGGAGTGATCACCACCAATGGTTACAGGTAGGGTGTTTCTATCGTGAGCTTGCTTGACAGAGTCGTATATCAACTTGCAGCATTCACTCACCATGTGTGGCCTCTTACAGTTTCCGTAGACGTCATTCTCGTTCTTCTTCAGCTCCGCCAAATCTAAGTTTTTCAATGGATCTTCCAATGTGTATTCCCATTCTAGTTCTTCGATATCTTTGAGCAGGCCAAACTCTATAAGTTTTTCAGGGCCTAGTTCCACACCTCCTTTACCCTGACCACCACTGAATGGTGCTGATATGATGGTGACTTCTTTCTTTGGGAAGAAGTTGTATGTAATGTCGGACATTTTCTTTGGCAGTTTGTTGTGATGCGTATGCTATATCTGATCTTGAGAAAGAAGGCTATCTGTCACTGAAGAAGAGCGCACATAAAATTGTCTCTCAAACTGAGGAAGTTTGCAGGTATTTATATCTAACGTGAAATCGTGGTTGATGGGTTCTCGAGGAATTATGTCGGCGTTGGTTGATTTCCATCCAGCGAACAGGCCAGCCAGTCATGAAGTTCAGTGTAATCACCGATGACACAGAGGGAGCTTGCATTTTGATTGCCATTAAGTACAGCTAGTGTCGTATCTCCTGCCGTTAAAGGATCGAGTAAGTGTCAGATAATCAACGTTATTGCGGAGAAACCGATTCCTTCCTTATTCTTGATAGGGAGCACGCTTATAGTTTGCGTCCTCTATGGGATATCCACAGCGAGAAAATTTACCAACCACGTTCGTGTTCGCGGACTTGAAGTAGTCCTTTATGGCAATAGGAAGCGACATAGAAATTTCCTTTGAACATTTGCATTAATAGAATAATAAATAGGACACCGAGATGTTTTATTGATGGCTTAAGCGAACACACTATACCTAAGCTGCATTTTAAGGAATGGAGATAAAATGATCCGTAATATGTGAAATTGGGATTTAATGAATAGTACAAAATCGGATTCGCAGTATTATATATTATAGTTCCAGGCAATCTGTAAAAAAACGGCTGCAAAATAAAGCGTATCGCTGTTTCATTAGTTGAGGACCTAACTAAAATTCCAAGGTGGTTTCCTTATGATCATCCTCTCTGACTCTCTTTGACTTGATCTCATCCTTGATAAGCCCATTCACAAAATTGTTAAACAGATCAATGCATGGCTTCAAAGAAGTTTTTTCCCAATCGGTTTCATCCTCATCGAAAACTTTCTTTAGATTAGGGGCATCCTCGAAAGGATCAAACTCTTTAACACTTGGATCAAAAGGAACACAGACGTTGCCGGTACCAGGATGAATACAGAACGGTGACTTCAACAAGTGATTCATCTGCCTGGACACTTCCACGTCCAACCTTGGGTACATCGTCTTAAATATCATCTCTCTTTTCCAATCTTGGATGTCGAAGGACTTCGACTTCAACGTATTGTAAAATTTCTCAACATCCTTCCATTTGTCCGCACTGGATCTATTTGGATTCTCCTTCCAGTATGTCGTCAATGCAACAGTCAATTTATAATCAGGAATTGATCTAGCCAAATCCTCCCAGTTTCGATCGACACCCCATGTATCCTGCTCTCTGATAATCACATCCACAAACGAGTCTTTCAGTATTTCAAACGAACGTTCAACATGTGGATGGTAAGGCTTTCTCATATTTATGCTCTTCTTAGACTTGACATTCAGCACATCCAAATATTCAACAATGGATCTTCTCTTTTGTTCGTCCAATATTCTGGCCCTATAATCACTGATCCAACAATGTACACCTCTTCTTCCTGAAAACACCCAGATGAGATGCACAAACCCAAAATCATCCCGCAAAGCCAAATCGACAATCCTAATGGCCAAAGTGATAAATTTCCAACATTTATGACAGATGGCTGTACCTGAACAGCACGTTCTAACATCGTCGTAATCGGTTAGATCGATATCGAGTACAAACTCCTTTGATAATGGTTTCATTGTGGATTTTGACACGGACTTTCTTAACTTTGGTTGCACAGGGTACACTGCACCAACTTCAAATCTTGTAGGTTCGGATTTTAACACTGTTGATTTGAACTCTGATGCGTTGTTGAAAGAGTTATAACGGTGGTATGCTCCCGATTTATACTCAAAGGCAAACTCTCTCTTAATGAAGTCATCCTGAGGGGCAGGAGAATGGTTCAACCAGAGAAATATAGTTTTGAAAGGAAGGAAGTTTTTGTAGTAGTGGCTCATATCTTGACTGGATGGTTTGTAAGATTTTATCTCGCCCGATTTCGAAGCTGAAGAGGATATTCCATCGTTTATTAGATTGATGCCATAGAGGTCTGAGGTTGATGTTGATGGAATAGATCTGACGTGTTTCACAACGTTTTGGGAGTCAACAAATAAATTTGAAAGGTCTGTGGATGTGTCTCTGTGTGTCACTTCCATGGAACGGTGTACCGATGACAATTCTGCAGGGTTAATCTGTGATGAAGGTTCAGGGGAAGGCTCTGATGGGCTTCCGAGTGCACTTGAGGAATCGAGATTAAAGTTCTGAGTCTCTGCTAGTGAAGGCATTTGGTGTAAAAGTGAATGTAATAAATGGCAGTTTTTGAGTCTGAATTGATACCTTGGAATGAGGAAAATGACTTGAAGGATACAATTGGTTATCCTTGTTGTCAAATAGAGATGTATAAACAAGCAGAGGTTGGATTGGGTACGCGTAAGATAGATACGCCTTTTGATCTGTTGACTATTCAAATCAAGCACGCGTATATGGATGGATTCATATTGACATTTCAAGGCCGTGTAACACAAGCTATGGCTGTGCTAATAATAGAATGCGCCACAGGAGGAGGTGTGGCTGTGTTAGAAAAAAAAAATAGAAGTAGAAAGTGCATAAAATGTGGGCATAAGCATGGGGGGAGGGGCAGGAATACCGGGTGTCACCTGTGAGATCCCACACCCCCTTCCCTCTAATTGGGGATCGAATCTTTACAGAGTTACAAAACTAACCGGACCCCCAATCAAAGCTATATCACTAGATGTGCTTTCAATGAGATGAAGAATGAAACATAGGTGGTAATTCTGGGACTCCACACAAGCAAGAGATGGAGAAATCAGTCTGCAACCGGGACGCTGCCTGACCATTGATAATATATTATGTATCGCAAAAGATAACCAAACCACCACCGGCAACCACCCTACCTTGTCTTGGTGGTGTGCATGCACAAAAGTTTTGGGGGTGCCGTACGTATGTATAGCTTCTTCGTTCTTCTGCTTTGTCTAAAGGTTCCCTGGATCTCATTACTTTTTTTTTGCGTTTCCTCTTGTTAATTCTTTTGTCTTGAAATTACAACTCTCTCTTATCGACAATCCTCACACACCCACGATACCCTATAATCGGCCATTGAGACTGTTCCATCTTCACTCCAACTTCAAAGGTCCAACAACTAGTCACAGAAACAGCAAGAAGAAGCGAACCAAGGGAGCTAAACAGGATGCGGGAGGATACCAAGAGCCCCATCTTCTATACGGATCATCAATTACAAGAACAACAGCAACAGCCAGAGTCGCAGCATGGAACTACGTATCGAACGAAAAGTGCACTTCCAAATCTTCATCCTACAAATTCTCTCATTCTCCAGAGTGGTAAAGTGTACAAGATACAAAAAGTGAGGCAAAGAAAGATTTTGAGTTGTATTCCATGCCATCAACGTAAGATCAAATGCGCGAGGGAGAATCCGGTTTGTTCCAACTGTGAGAAGCTAGCAGCTAAGAACCCACAAAAGAGTGTTGAAATCATCGATGCGTGTCAATACTTCGTCAATGATAAGAAAAAGAACCTTAAAAAGAGCGGAGCCACCGACGTTATGGAACTGACCCACCAAGCAACAACAACTTCCAAGAAGGCTCTCAAGCGAAAACAAGAGAAAACAGTTAGTCCGGCACATTCGAAAGTGAATTTGGAGCAAGCCACTGAGTCAGAATCTAGGAGTAACAGTGAAAATGGTCTGGTTGTTGAATCTCCAATAGCAGAATCACTCGAAACCTCAACCGTATCTCCCTCACCTATCGAAGCTACATCAGAAGAGCGGCAGTCGTTCAAAGTGACACTTAAAGAGGGTAATGACGATGAAAAAGAAGAGGACGAAGAGGAAGAAGCGGAAGAAGAGGAAGAGAAATACAACAACATGCCTGAAGACGAATATGAGCTAGATAGGCTAGTCAGTGAGAAGAGAAACGCCGACATTGACGAATCGCAATCAGAACAAGAGCTCCTACAACAAAAGAGACACCTGCAAGATGTCAAATACTTCACTGAGCTATTTGCTAGCAAATTCGAATCAATCTTGGAAAACATGCCAAGCAAAGATAGATCCGATGAGCTGCTGAGCAATTTCATAACCAGCATCCACTCCGTGCTCCCAATTATAGACATCGACACTTTTCAAAAGGAATATGACGAGTTCTGGTACTGCGGTTTGTTCCTTCAACACAACCTTGAAAAGCTATTTCAATATCACGCATACTACAAAGATGAGGATAGCAGACGCCCCATCGAGATATCAGATTTTCTCTACTGGTACAGCAAATCAACGCTTCTTCTGAATCCTAGCAACATACATGAGTTTTGTACTCTATTATATGCCGTATACTATACTTCTGCATCATCTGAAGCATATCAGCTACCATCGCCGCAAATCTTCCTGTTGAGAAATGAAATCAATAGGTTTTTCAAAGTTTTCAATTCCATCAGCAGTAAAACTTTGAATAACCCAAAGACAATCTCATTGACCACTTTACAGATGCACATCCTGATACAATCAATAACAAACTTGAAAAATGGAAAGTCATTGATTAACATTGTGAAAATTCTGAGAATGTGTCAATTCTACCAATTGAATAGAGATCCTGTTTTGTTCCATCGTTTGACAAATCAAGACACCGTCCAAGTAAGAAGGATTGTTTGGTGGCAGATATTCCAGTTGGACAACTTGGTCTCCTTCTTCTTGAATCTCTCTCCAATAATCAGACTCGATGAATTTGACACAGGATTGCCCATTGAAGACTTGACCACAGGAAGCGATAGATATGCAATATGTTACCTGAACTCCAATTTCAGGTTTAGTCTGGTTGTGAACGATCTCATCAAGTTGACCCACGGCCTGAATCTACAACTGAGAAGCGAAGATATCAATAGGATTAAATGTAAGGTGAATGACCTATACATTTTCTGCTATTCATCTAGACTCACTCTTGAAACAACTGTTAAGTCACTTTCTATAAGCAAGGAAAGCATTGAAGATCCATCGAACAGTAGACATCTCAATGCAATCAAGTACTGCGACTTGATGTTAAGCATCCTTAGTGACAAAGCATTGATTATGCTACAGAAGAAGATATTGGTGATCCCATATTCGTTACAATTGAACGATTTACCAAAGTACAATCTCAATTTTGTCTTACCATCAAACCAAAAGACCTATCACTACACAGACTTATCAACCAATCTGCTACCAGGTCTGTTGCATTACATCAGTGTTTTTATCCAGCTTTCAGACCCATCCATGATCAAGTTTAACTGGCAGCTCAAGCATTACATACCAATTGACGAGCTCATCCTCTTGTTGACAATACTGGTTACCAACCTGATCAATGGATCTACCCAGTTCTGCAATCCACAATCAGGAGACTCGTCAAAGCGGGAGTTTAACGTTGACATCAACTTAAAGATCCATTTAATTGAGCGCACCATCAAAGTTCTGCAGGTCAATTGGCAGGATAAATTGTGCAGCTTGAACAAGCTAATCAGTATTGTCGGTGGTTTATGGATGCTAATCAAGTTAAAGTACTCGTTGGATCTGAGTGTTATTGATAACTATCTACAAACGATTCCACAGCAAGCATTTATCATTCCTCAACCTTTCTCAACAGATTCTGGAATGTCATCATCCGCTGAGCCTAGTTTCCCTCCAAATAATCAAATTGATCAATTGCAGGTGGGCTCAACCATCGCCAACCATGCCCAATCTGCTACCGTGGTATCACAAGGTCAACCAAGTGTCCTGCCGGAAATGGCAAAGAAAGTTCCTCTTCCTCATACAGCAACATCAGCACTCCAACAGCCAACAGAGAAGACCTACACATCAGTATCGTGTGCAGAGGTTGCTCCAAGAACTATGCGTTTGGCATATTCGACAGGAACCAGTGGTTACCAGCAATCGTTTGGTTTTCAAGACACAACGTCTCCATATGACGCAACGCGGCTCAACGGTGGTTCTTCTACCAAAACAAACGATTCATCGGAGCTAACAAGTCTGCTTTATGGACCAAGTGCTCTATCGACCTATAGCTCGCTGAACGCTAGTAATGTGACTTTTATGGAGCCAGCGGATAATGGAGGTGTTCAGCACAGATCGCCACCAGTAGTGTCATCTGAAAGCTGCAGGGGAGCTTCACGAGGTGACAGCATACGATTCCAGGACGAGCAACAGTACCAGATCAACAAGAGGATTACTGAACGGACAATCCGTCAGTTGGTGAATAAAATCAGTAAGAGTCTAGATGAAGGTGCGTCTTTGGTGTCTATGGTGAACAAGCCTCATCAAACAACAGGTCAGCATTACCATGAGAATCTTCATCAGCAGCAGCAGCAGCATGATATGCATTTGCCTCAAGGGTCAACTCCACCAACATCAACTTCGGAATCTGGATCCACAACGAAGCACCAATCACCAGTGGAGACTCATATACCATCAGCTACAGCCCGATCCCCATCGCTTCCAACAGTCCATACCCCAACACCTTCAACTTCCACTTCAGCGAATCCCAACCTTGATCAGCATCATCTTCATAGTCATCAGCAACAGCAACGCTACTCCTCGTACGAAAACTCAATGGAAGATTTTTCTGATCCATGGACATCTGCTCAACCACTCTCCGCGCTAGATGAAGACAAAATAAACGAAGACCAAGAGGGCTGGTTCAGTCTAGGCATTGGTCTACGCAGCAATGGCACCCAGAAAGATACGATGTTTGACGCTGTTGAAGCTCAACAGCGCCACAACGAGGTTGACTGTGAGGATGATCAGCATTTGCACTCTTGTTCCGAATCACAATTTGACACCCAGTCGTCGTTGCCTAACCGTGCTGCCATGATGGATGTTGCTGGGTCGTTTGGTGGGAACATTGATGACTTCCATTTCTACAGAGGTTTGAAACACGATGTTATCAACTTGTTTAGGATTATTGTTAGCTCTTGAGTGTATAGCCTTGTATGTTTATGTATAAGTTAATGGACAGCTGTTTCTTTATTGAGTGATTGATGAGCTGGGTCGATGATGAGAAAATGCTTGAAATTGCTGTGGTCATTACGAGACTTATCGCTGCACGTTTGAAAGAAGCTGGAGTTTTAACGTTTACAAAAAATTGAATTAATATGAGTGAGATTCAGTAGATGAAAAAGTCAAAAGGAAGAATAATAAGATAATGGAGAAGGAATAGATGAGAAATCACAAAATCTACTATAGGGGGAAAGAAAGAAAAGAAAAAGAATGCTAATGGAAGCGAAATCAATCACGCTTCATTGAAGAGTATATTCTATAAACAAAAAGGGTGGAACTGATCAACCCTATAGCACCACAAGCAACGGCGATCAAGATATTCAACAAGCCTGAGTAGAACAAGTACAACAAGGTACTGATGACATCAACCAGCTTCATCTTGAATGCCAAGTAATAGATGGAGTAACCGCTAAGGTAGAATAATATGGAACCGAAACTGGTGATGAATGCCTTCCATTGCCAGTTACGATAGTCACCAGCGTTCAACCTCAAGTAAGTTGATATGATGGAAATCTCCAAAATAACAATGACTAGCAAGAAAACCGTAAATGATAGGAAACCATAGGTGTAGTAAAATGTTAACTTTTCAACGTACAACGATTTGAAGAGGAAAAACATCTCGACAAAGATGATACCAAAGGGGAACAGGCCAAACAAGGGCAACGAGTAAAACATCTTGTTGTAAAATGGTTGAGCAGGAACAGGCGTTCTGATCTGTGTCTTCAAAGGTCTCTCATTGATCTGAATTTGGGTGGTTGTGAACATTTGCACGAGGTTCACCTTGTTCGAGATGTATCCACCAATCAAAGAGATTGGAATCTCCAATAGGACATAAATGGCAACCAATGCAAGGATGGTGCCAAACGGAAAGGCCAAAGTTGAATCGTGTGCGGCAATGATTATGTTCAAGATCAGGATAACTAGTAGCACAAACCCTGTGAGTAGACTGCCCGACAACAGTGCCACCCTTCTCCATGAGTACTTTTGCTTGTGACTCACAGCCTTGTAGAATTGCACCCCTGAGAATCCGGCAACTAATCCAGCTAGCACAAATAGACCTATAGTTGTTGAAAGGATGGTGTTGTCAGGTCCTGAGATTCCCGAAGTGCACAAGATCGATAGTCCAAAGATTGTGAAGGATAGTTGGACTCCTGATCCACCCAGAACACTGAGCAGCACTGGAAAGTACGGTTCCGTAAGCACTTCTGAAGAGATCGATCTCCAACCTTTGCCCAAGTTCTTGTTGGCATCGTTACCGTTAAATGTAACGGAGGCGCCACTGCTGTTGCTGTTGCCACCTAGCGCACTACCCATCAGACTATCGACGTTTGATAAGTATTCTGACGATTTCGACTTGAGTTCAATGTTCAACGTTCTCACGAAGACAACACCAACGACTAAACTGAGAAGTGCAACGACAACTAAAGAGTTAACTATAGCAAACCAATGGACCAAACCATCATCAGATGCGGACCCTCCTGGAGTCAAGTACATGTTCCATCTGTTGTCGTAACTCACCTCAACTTCTTCTCTCCAATACACGGAGTAAGTGAAGGAGATTAACATCTTTTCGTTTGCATCTGGGTTCAAGCCAAGGTTGGCAAAGTTCTTGGATGCACCAGGACAGTGCGAGTCACTAACTGATTTTGGATAGATCTCAAACCCAACGATTGTCTTCCTGTCATTTCTACCATTTTCCTTGTGCCATCTAATAACCATCATAACGTGATTATGGACATAGCTGACACCATTTTCGACAAATCCAAGGGGGAAGCCTGCAACGTAGTACTTCTTGGAGTTTTCCCTGTTATTTTTGGGTTTGATGAAGGTGGTTGAGCCAGGAAGACCATCAATGAACCATTCAACCATGTAGTCATTCTTAATCAGCTCGTCTGCCTTCTTGACACCGTTGACTCCAACGATACGATCGCAGAGTCTCTTGCATGGCTCGTCCACTTCAAATTGAAGCTTATAGTCTGACTGCCAGATACGATCGCCATTCAACACTTCACCAAGGGATAGATGAACGGGTCTTGAATTTGAAGTTGGAGGACAGACAAATGGGAGGTTATAGTAAGAATATGGGAGTTGTGTCTTTTCTGATTCCACTGTGTTGACCAGTAGATCAACCTTTTCCGAAGTTTGGTAGTATTTCCGGTCCCAAGGCAATGAGAATTTTCCAATGTGTTTCGGCAGTTCAAAGCTAAACTGGAAAGCAGACGTAGTTGCAAGTAGGTGAGATATTAAAATCAGGAGTGCTATCAGTGTGGGACAGGATGTCGAAGAGCTCCTATGTGACACTTGCGATGGGGTCCACATGATGGTTTGGAGTTCTATACTGCCGGAGTCTTGAGATGAAATTCCAGGTGAAAAAAAAAGACTTTGTGTTTGTATGAAGATAGGTAGGAATTGATGAGTTGTGTCAATGTAATGATGTGAACTCAAGATGGCGGAACGATATAGAATGTGCCTTGACGGGGTTTTGTTGTCTCCAAATTATAACAACAATAGCAATGGCACTAAAACCAACACCAAAACCAAAAAGCCTTTGATTGATGATATCTTTCTTCTCTTTTTGAGTGCGTGTGCGTGTGTGTGTGTACGTGTTTGAGAGAGTGCCCAAAGTGGGCCGCTTCACCTTCTCTGATGCACGTGACTGACTGCTCAAAGAGGGTTGGGGTGGTTCAGGAGTTTCCAACTGAAAAGGACTCATTGCAAGTGCCACAAGTTGTCAACTTCTGGAAGGAATTCAGAAAATAGCCACTAGCTACATACACCACTCATCAGGACATGCTCTCGCAAGGAGATCAGCTGCTAGAGCAGCTAAGACAGTACGATCAGAGAAAGCAACAGCTCAGGACGGCTTCGGCATCGTCCGTAGCACAGGCAGCCGTTCCGGTGGGGCACAGCACAGACTCACACCTCACTGGATCATCACCCATACAGTTAGTCAAACACTCGAGCTTCTCGTCGCCATCAACGATGAGACCAGGAACAGGCAGCGTACCAAAGTTCGTACATTCACCTACTGCTTCGTACACGTCAATCTCCAGAATGCGAACGAGAACGAACAGCATTCTCGAACCATTGAATCCAAGACCAATCGAGGAACAATTTTTAGCTGATCAGATAGACCATGATGAAGATTTGGACGATCTAGAGCAGAAACTGGAAAGCACGCTTGCCAGTGCGCCCCCAACTCCAGCTTCACAATTATCGGCATTGCAGCTTCATGAAGGGGGGCACCAGACAACTCAAGGCGACAGCAACTTGGAGTCAACCAACGGTGATGCACAGAGCCAGAATCAAAATCAACACGAGCAATCTTACCAATACCAACAGCAGCCACCTCTGCCCTTCCATACACATCCCACCACTATAGCATACACATCGCTAACGATAAAGGACTCACAACCGCACCATGTGCCCCCGATCAACTTTGCAACGGTTGAATCAGACCTTTACCGTTCGGGCCACCCACAACCAATCAACCATTCCTTTTTAGAGACGCTTCATCTTAGAACGATCATTTATCTAGGCGACAAAACGGACAATTATGAATATTACAAATGGATCCTTTCACAGCAACAGCAATCCCAATCCAAAACGATCTCATTTCGATACTTTAAGATGAAACCGCCTTCTTCATTCTCCACATCCCATCAATTCAACGATGAAGTGGCTTTGAATACCGTCTTGAACTTGATGGTGAACAAGGAGAATTATCCGATTTTGATCCATTCGAACAAGGGGAAGCATAGAGTTGGTGTTTTGGTTGGTCTCATGAGGAAGTTTTTGCAAGGTTGGTCATTATCCGGCATATTTGACGAGTATGGTAAATTTGCAAGGGAAAAAGGAGAGGGTGATATGGAATTCATTGAGATGTTTAAGCCTGTATTGAAGGTTGACCTGGAGAATCTTCCTGGGTTTGTTAGGATTGGTTTGGACGAGGAAGATGAGAATGAGGATGGTGATGAGGAGAGGAATACAACAAGGAGGCATGAGAGTCAGGGGTGATGGTTTAATCTCCGAGAAACTTTTTGTATTTCTGTAGTACGATTAAGATATGAATTGGAAACTATGTTATTGAATAAAAAGAAAGAGATAACACCAGCAGCAACACAGCATATTGGCAACACATAGAGAAATAATAGTATATATATAATGAAAACAAAAAAGGGTTGGAGGAGGAAGATAAGGGTGGCACGGCATGGCATAGTAAATACCAATCCTTACTTTTTTTTTTGTTTGTGGAGTCAATGGTTGCAATTTATTCTCTTCTCATTCTCTAAGCGGAGAAAGACAAGGATAGGCCCAACTTGTGAGCAGATTCGCCCAATTTCAAGGTATCAACAGCAGCACCTAGACCCAACTTAACGCCTGGTCTCAAGTCTTGAGTGTAAGCCAAAGCCAAGACACCAGAATCGGCGATCTTAGCCTTGATTGAAGCAGTTGGATCCAAGACGTACTTTGTAGCAACTTCAACGGCAACAGGGTTAGCACCAGACGAAGATTTAGCATCGTAGGTACCCTTTGTACCAACCTCCAAAGTTGGAGAAACCTTGTGGTAGTAACCGGCAGAGAACAAGGATAGGTTGTTTGAAGCAGTTAGAGAGACGGCGTATGAGGCAGCCTTGTAACCAATTGCTGTTGAATAACCGGTCAAAGTTGCGGATTTGACATTGTAGGAGATGGAACCACCAGTGGTGAAACCATCATGGCCAAAGGTGACATCACCGGTGAAAGCAGGACCTTTTAATAGATCGACGAAAGCTCTAGCATTGATGGATTGTTGGGAGAAGTAAGCATTCAACTTGCAGGATCTGTTACCACCTGGAACTGCAGAGGTGATCAATTCAGACTTGAGGCCTGGAGATAGAGCATCGACAAGTTCAATCTTTGTATCCAACGAGTTTGCAGTGTTCCAACCTTGAGTTAGGGTCAAACCGGAAGCCTTGTCGGAGTATTTACCTTCCAAAGAGGCAGAAGTCTTACCGTTGGAAACCTTACCCTTTGTGGAGAAGGTGACACCGTTTGGAGCAACGGTCTTCAAGTCTAGAGCGACCGGGGTGAAGTGGTAGAAGTCCTTGCCCAAGACGTCGTTGGTTGGTTTGGCAATGTCGGAGAAAGGTGCTGGAGCCATTGTTGGAAAATTAATAATAGGTAGATGTATGGTTATGAAACTTAAGTTCTTGACTGAAGTAGTATATTGTGTTGAATAGGAGGTTTGAGGGCAATTGAAATGGATAGGAGAATTTTTGATATATTGAGAGGCGGAAAAAGAGGGATGTTAGGTAGGTGTGTCACTACTACTACTACTACTACTACCACCACCACAATTGCTGTTGATTGTTTGTTGGTTGTTGTTGTGGGTGGATTGCTGAACGAGGATGATGATGATGAGCATTGGTTGTTTGGCGAATGTGTTGGACAGCCAGCTGCTAATGGTAGTGATGAGGGATGAATGGAACAAATTACGCGCTCGGGCGCTCGTTCGTCCGGGGGAGGGGCATAAGAGAGGCACAGGCCACAGGCCACAGGTCACACGTGGGAAAAACCTGTTGGGAGTGGGGAGCGAGGGGGAAATCCGGAGCCACACCCTTGGCAGACAGAACTACTGCTAACGATTCCTCTTACGTTAATTTAGGCTCCTGTCTGTCAGCACAGCCTTCAATTACATGCATGTGCATTTTATACTCTTCTTGAGGTATTTCAGAGGGCTGTGCAACTGACTGTAACCAGCTAACTAATTAAACGGTCTATGTTTTATTCATTATTAAGAGAATGAAAAGATGACGATGGATGCAATAAAATGATATGAATAACAGATAGTAGAAGGGGATAGATGGATAGATAGATCTCTCCTCCCAATTTCAAGTTGTAGAATCTGGAGTGTTGGTATCCTCATAGTCACCAACTTCCTTGTTCATACGCTGATCACCAACAACAACTGTAGCACCTCCACTCATAACATTATGAACCCTTCCAGAATCAGACTCACACTCACACTCATCCTCCATCTCTTGGCCTTTCTCTCCACTACCAGCATCAACCCTATGATGTTGACTACCGGTATCGCTACTCTGATCAAACGTTGCCATGTCAAAGAAATTCCTTCTAACCTCCACATAGTCATATGCAAACTCACCAATCTCTGCCTCATCCATACCATTCTCCTCGCTAATCTCGTCGGCCCTCAGGTGTAATCCAGGAACCTTGTCAATGATAAAACACAAGATTCCAGTAACAACAACGCAGTATCCAGCAACTGCAAAAATGTAAGCAATCTGCTTGTAAAGTTGCTTCCAATTATGATCGATCCAACCCCCTGGATGGTCAGTATAACCATCATATCCCAAAACTGTCGAAGATGCAAACACACCGTTGAACAGTAATCCAACAACACCGGCCAATCCGTGCTCTGCTAAAATATCCAAAGCATCATCGGTGCGTAACAACACCTTGATCTTTGTCGAAAAGTTACAAACAACACCAGAAACAACCCCTAAAACAACAGAGGCCCACAGTGGAATACATCCTGAAGTTGGAGTGGCCGCAACCAATCCAGAAATGATACCTGAACACATACCAACAGTACTGAAATGCCTGTTAATCCTATAATCTAAAAGACACCAAGTCACACCAGCAACGGCAGCACACAAGTTGGTATTCATGATGGCATAGACACTCTTCAACGAAGGCTCAACACAGGTCAACCCATTGAAACCCAACCATCCAAACCACAACAGTGCAGTACCGATGGTTATCAACGACACGTTGTGTGGTCTATAGTTAACCATCAAATGTTGTCTTCTCTCTCCAAGAAAATATGACATTGTAAACCCACCAAACCCAGACAAAATCTCAACTGGTCCACCCCCGGCATAATCCAACACCCCCCATTGCAAAGCCCATCCAGATGGACCCCAAACCCAATATGCAACTGGACAATACACCAAGGTTAACCAAAAGAATGACAGAACCATCATTGGAAGTACCCTACCCCTCTCACAAATAGCACCAGACATGATACATAGAGTAATAGTGGCAAACATCCCTTGAAAATTGGAAAAGGCCATCTCAGGATATCCACCTTCATTCCCCAAATTGAGCGTACTATCAAGATTCTGATATCCAAAATTATGCAAGTTTCCAATGAATTTATTAGATGCATCAGATGAAAAGGCTAATGAATAGCCCCAAAAGTACCATTGAAAAGTAGCGAGTAAACACGACATGAAAACTATAAATATCAGTTGAAGTGCTGACTTACGACGTGCTAGACCTGCGTAGAGGTATGCTAGTCCAAAGCACATGATTAACACTAGGCATGTTCCAATTACCAATGTTATTATCGTTGCTCCGTCATAGGAGACATCTGATTCCCAAACTGCTCGTCTTTGAAGGATCGGGGAAAACATTTGTTGTTATGGCTGTGATGGTGATGGAAGTAGTAATACAGTTGTTACTGGTTCTATGATGAAAAATGACAGCTCTCGTAGTGGTTGTGTGTGATGGTGGTAGTACAGTTGATATTCGTTCGATGATGGAAAGTAACAGCTCTTTGCTTTTTCTTTCCAGAGATTGTTTGGTTTCTGATGTGGGTAATGTATGTTATTGGAGTGATACCATATCACTTCTATAGTGATTTGCAACTTGAAAGATCACAAAAGAGAACTGTTGCTGTTAATGAAGAAAATGATGATTATGATGATGGTTCCAACCTCCATCCGTCGTGCGATGAGCTAGCTCTCTAGCTTAGCTGATATATTTACTGGCACTGACTGCTCTTTCCACCTTTTCAATGTTCTGATTTATTTTTCAGCTAGTTTGGCAGGTTGCGCGCTGAGCGGGAAATCAATTATTCGCTGAAACAATAAGATTTGACGGTAGAACAATTCTAATTAACGGGCATTGTCTATCACTACAATAGCCGCATCATATTTAAACAATTCAATATCCGACCGGAGACGGGTAAAGGGCGCAGGGCATCCACCAACGGGCCGGCAGCAGCAATGAAAAATTATGGGCTAGATTGAAAACCACACACCCACCTCTACTACTACTACTACCTACTACAAGGACATAAAACAGAATGGTAAACAGGAAGTGGATGCAAGTGATATCTTGTTCAACCTGTAGATCGTAAAGGGGTACGGTACCTACCCTTAACAGTCACGGGTGGGTGAAAATGGCCAAACCTCATTCTATTCCCTATCAGATTCTGTTTGAAACAAGACAGGCAGGCAGGCAGGCAACCAACCTTCAAATCTGACAGTACGCATACTTTCATACCGCCTAGTAAAGTCCAATTTTCTAGGCTAGGCTAGACTAATCATCTTTCCCGTCAATTGATTGTCCAATCGTTCGGCCAATGCACAACTGTTTAAACCATTATCACATACACCCCTTTCTCCTTATCTTAAAGCCCCTCCTCCCCTTCTCGACCGTTCGTTCTTCTGCATTCAATCTTTTTCTCAAATTCTGTTTCTCAACGTTCTGGATGGAACAGAGAATGAGTGCATCCTAAGAACAGAACAACCAGTCAAACACTTAACCTCAGTCAGTCTCTATCCAACTCTCTGCAACTCCCCTACCTCCATCGCAAGCGGCTTCGACACAAATAAAACGTTTGATTATTGTTCACGTATAGAAGAAGATGATGATGAAGAAGGGGTGCGGTGTATATTGCAAAGCAGCCAATACTGGGAGAGCATCCAATTTTTCAATAATGTTATCAGCGGCCTCTGAGCCGCATGCATTGTGTAGTACGTAAATTTACGCTACGGTGCTGCCGGACCGGTATGTATGTGCGGCTCAACTCAATCTCGGAACGACATCCTGTAAGAAGAAGACCCCACCCCAACTTGCTCTTATTGAAGGGTCTAGTTAAATGAAACATTTGGAATGATTAGGAAAAATAAAATTGGAAATGGAGAAGTTGTGACATTTGATGTGATCTGTTAACCATCCAAGGTTTTAGCAGCTATGTGGGTGTAGTACGTGCTGGTGGAGATCTACATAATGAAATGGTGTGTGTTCCCCAGGGCAGTCAGTCTCACCCTAATTACAGCGAGCCAACACTGAATAAGAACACGTGAAACGTCTGCTCACCGTACCAAAGAGTGATAGGTTTAGTAAATGAAACAAGGGTAAAAAACCTGAGAGAGGATGAAAAATCCAAGATCTTCGGGTTTGCTGTTTGTTTTTTTGCTGTTTTCTGGTTAGCCCGCTCTCGATTTCGAGTTTTGACATTTTTCTAACAACTTGGAATGGATGTCTGAACCATATACATACTTATCTAAGCCATATACGATACAGAAATGGAATTGACATGGAATGATCATAAGAAAACAAATAAAAAATTGTTGGTGTTGGTGAACATTTGCATAATGATACGAGAATCGTGTAAAAGCTGATGAAATTGATAAACTAAGAGGCAGGAGTCAAATTATAAATTACAAGTTACAACTCTAAACTAATCTAACTTCCCTCATCTGCTGTTAATTCTGGCAAGTGCAAAAATACGTAAAGGGAGAGCATGAAAATACCAAAAGAATCGAAATATCTAAGACCCGTGGTTCAACATCTACCAGTCAGGAATGGACGTCCCCCCTCCCTTAAAAGTTGATAACGGCTGTGCTGAGGAATTATATATATATACAAGTCCTATATGGATTAAGTCTCAACTCCGATCAAGCGCTGGCTAATATATATATATATAGCCCACAAAAACACATAAAAGGCTGTTGGAAGAGTCTGTTTAGAGCTTCGGACTGGACTCGATCTAGACTATTCAGGATAGAGGGTGAACGAACGATGGACTAATGAACAAATTGACACGTGCTGACTGACGTCCGTGATAGAAGAAGGGGAACACCACTGGGGTTAACTACGGACGGACAAGGCGATAGGTAGATAGTCCAGCCCAGCCCAGCCCAGTACAGTACAGTCCAAGTCAAGTAAGAGTCCAAGCTGGTTGATTGTTGGCAAACTAAAATGGAGAAATAGTATCAAAGGGTGGGGGTGGAAGTAGTGTAATGTTGAGTAGCGTAGTGTTAGAGTAATTAGGTGGTAAAACGCACAGCTTATTTCCGGCGGTAAATGTGACGACACTACCACAGTAGGCAGTGGGCAGTGGGCAGTGTAGGCTATTGCCCCTTCCCCCTTCGCCCCCTGCCATAAAAAAAAACCCCGCAACAAACAGATCCAACTCCATTGGTCAACAACACCAGCAACTAACGACAAGCAACTTTCACCTTCACCTTCATTCACTATTCACTGCGCAATCAATCAAACTGGAGGTGTGATTTCCGAGGTGGGTAAAGGGGAAAAAGGTGGGATGCATTATAGCCTACACAAGACACACACACACACACACAACTGACAACTCGCAAGAAACTAAGGTTTTGCTCTCCTCTGTCACAATCCAAAGTCTATTCGCCAATGCTATATAAAGGCTCAATAAATCCTCCTCTTATCTGTTGCTTCGAGGGTCACTACTACAGTCATATTTCTATCATTCACACATCAAGATAAATCAAGATATATCATCTATATTTATTACAAATCACAATTGTCAAAAATGTATGTCCTATATAGATCATCTATATAGAAAGTTACATCATGGTCTTCTTTTCACTCGGAATATGATTACGTTTAAGTTTCTTGCCTACATTTCATGCATCATTTTAGCGGAAAAAATAATATCACAATGCTGAAACAAACTTGATAACAGAACCATCCACAACCTCAATGGGTTAGTAGATTTTACAAACTCTCACGTTTGTCTAGGCTCATTACATCCTCTCACTTCAAAAGCATTGCCGGTGCCCCCTAACTTCACTATTAAACGCTGAGTATCTGATACTCTGCGGAAGATTGGTGGCTGAGATTAAACGGTCGGAACTTGATCTAGTTAATACTAGCGAAAAGAAAATGCAACTTACTAGCCTTGGAAGTGAGTAACTCAATGGAGATACAGATTAAAAAGATAAGGGACGGGACATGTCTGTCAACTAGAGTTCAATTGGCACATTTCATTTCTCTCGAAACAGGAGTTGCAAAGGGGATGAATGCTGCCTGTTGAATCTATTGAATATTGATCCACCCCACGAAAGGGAGTTGTCCTTTCTTCCCCCTTGCGTGAGTAGCCAGTCAGTACTGGCTCATGCACCCATCCACCTATTTTTTTCTGGATCTCTGTTGATTTTCTCACCTCTTGGCCCTTGTTTATCCGAACTCCTTTGTGTCATACTAACATGAAACTCAAACTCAAATAAATCACTATAGGGCTCCATCATCCGTTGTTACACAAACTCAAGAAGAGGAGAAGGTCTTAAGCTTGAAGGCTCAACAGAATGTCCTCAATGCAGACTCTCCAATTTCAAAGGCTGTTGCATCCGCTTACGAGTGGAACACCTTTAAGTTTGCTCCAATTAGAGAATCCACAGTCTCTAGAGCTATGACTAGCAGATATTTTGCCGACTTGGACAAGTATGCCGAATCTGACATTGTCATTGTTGGTGCTGGTTCCGCCGGTTTGTCTGCCGCTTATACCATTGCCAAGGCTAGACCAGATTTGAAGATTGCCATCATTGAAGCCAACGTTGCCGTTGGTGGAGGTTGCTTCTTAGGCGGTCAGCTATTCTCTGCTATGGTTTTGAGAAAACCAGCCGACTCCTTCATCAGGGAATTGGGTCTCGAATACGAGGATGAAGGTGATTACGTTGTCGTTAAGCATGCTGCTCTATTCATCACCACACTTTGCTCCAAGGTTTTGGCCTTGCCTAACGTGAAGCTATTCAACGCTACATGCGTTGAAGACTTGATCACCAGAACCGACTCTGCTGGACAGACAAGAATTGCAGGTGTTGTTACCAACTGGACATTGGTTACAATGCACCACCATGACCAATCGTGCATGGATCCAAACACCATCAATGCCAAGGTTATCATCTCTTGTACCGGTCATGATGGTCCAATGGGTGCCTTTTGCGTCAAGAGATTGGCTGGCTTGGGCTTGCTAAAGAGAAACCAAATGGGTTGTCTTGACATGAACAAGGCTGAAGATTCGATCGTTAAGAACACTAGAGAGGTGTTCCCAGGGTTGATCTGTGCCGGTATGGAGTTGAGTGAATGCGATTCGCACAACAGAATGGGCCCAACCTTTGGTGCCATGGCTCTTTCAGGTGTCAAGGCTGCCGAAGAGGCTTTGAACGTTTACGAGTTGAGAAAGAAGCAAGATTTGGAAAGCTACTGATTTGTATCGGTACCTGTTCTTATCTGATTTCTGTCGCTCGGTTTATTCCATCCAACTCTGAAGCTCAATTTGTTTTGACCTTCACAATATGTTCTTTGTCTGTTTCTGCTCAATCGATCTCACTTTTTGATTGCTTCTGACTTTTTTCAACACGCCTGTTTGCGCCTTGAATTAGTCTGTAAGTTTCATCTCGTGATTATCCTTTGGCCTCCTGTTCTTTTTCCCCAGTATTTTTTAGTTTCTAGGTAGTCTCAAGTGTCTCAAGTGTGTTTTTAAGGATGTTGTTTTCCCCCCAACTACAACCCCCTTCCCCCATCTTTATCCTCCCTCTTTTTTTACCACAGATCTATTGTCTTCCCCCCAAAGATGATATTTCTCTCTCTATTTTTGTGTTTTTGAGTGTGTGAACTAGTGACGCACAACCATATCCCCCAATGGTTGCCGTTCTATTTCTACATCTCTGTTCAGGCCACTTTTTTTTCATTCTAGCTTATCTTGACTGTTTTTTTCACAGAGGATTCTTGCCCCCCTCTTTCCTCTGTGGTTTTTTTGCCGACTAAGTTTAAGTTCAATGACAAATTAAGTGATTTCCTGAATTCAGCCATTGCTGTAGAGATACACGCTGGGAATAAAATATTCAAATGAATTAAGAGCACAGTCATTACGAAAGACTAAATTTATGTAGAAAAAAAAGCACAAGCACAATGAACACAGAAAACGGAGAAAAGAAAAAGAACCAAAAACCACAAAATGCCAGAGAAAAAAAAGCACGAAGAAAATCAGCAAACTATCTAGAAAAAACACACAAACAAACAAATAAATAAAAGAAGTCAACGTTTATGAAGAAAGAAAAATGCGGCCTAATTTCATGTATAATGCCAACCAAACCAGTACAAATCATGCACGCTTAAAATTCTTGACGATCCCACCAAAGACGTTCTCCACAAAATCACTAGTAGAAAAGTACAAACCAGATGCAACCCTTGAAACTCCACTGTTCCCCATGGAAAACGTCAACCCTGCTGAGGACAAACCCAAGTTTTGAAACCTAGGTCTAAACAAGTGCAAATTTGAATTGTTCTGCAGCGCATAGTTAATAATGATGCCCAAAAGGCCTATACCGACGGAAAGCTTGAGCAACAAGGAAAGGTTTTTGTTTCTGAGGGTAATCCAACTGGACTTCTTCTTGATTGATTCACGCTTGCGTTTCAACTCTTCACTCTTCCTTTGCTTCTCTTTCAGTAGCCTTTGCTCCTCCTCTTGTTTTTCCTGCCATAGACGTTCTTGCTCGGCCTTTTTGATTTTTAACTGTTCTTTCTGTTCTTGGATTTGTAATGACAAGGTTTGGCAATTCGAAGAATCGGCATTGAGCACAGAATATTGGGAGATGTTGAACATGGAGTGTAAGGTCTCTGGAGAAAACTGTTTCCGATACTTCAAGCTTAACTGCAAAATGTTGAAAATTTCAAGGTTGGAATCTATGGAGTTGGTTGAGTTCAAATTGTTGTTGATCAAGTTGTTCAATATGACATGAACAAGGTCCTTGTCATAAAATTCAACCTCGTGGAAGCTGTTGGAGTTTTCAAACTTTTCATCGATCAAAGTGTCATCACTTGAGAACGATTTTCCCGATAGTTCATCTAGGTCGTTCAAAATGTCATCCTTATAGTACGCCAGAATGGAAACGTATATGTAAATGGCAAGGCTTGGGTCATTTTGAACAAATATAAAATCCCAAACTAGGCATAGATCGTCAAATTTGCTTAGGTCATGTGCAAACAAGGATATGATGGAACTCAACGAGTATAGTGGTTGTATGGAGCCAATAATCTTGTAGAACTTGATGTCAACTTTGGAAAGCAGTTCAGGAATCAAATCCAACTGCTTGACAGTTGACTCGATGCTTGGCAACATGTGATCCCTAAGGTAGCTCATTGTCAGATGATCCAAGAACTTGAATGCCAGCTCGTCATCATCAAACACAAGAATAACAGTGGAAACTATGTCGTGGTAACCCTGGTAGTAATTCAATTCCGGTATACACCTCAATGTTCTAACTATCAAATCATTCAATCTTGTTCTCAACAGCTTCATCTCTTCCGGTGAGATGTCTTTAGGAAAATGGATGAACGATCTTTCAACGTCTTTCAACACTTGTTCTTCGTCCTTGTGCTTTGGTAGGGCTCTCCAATCAACGTTTTGCTGGGATTTCTTCCATGTGGATCCTTCCGATAATGATTCGGTAGACTCTGAATCAACAGAAGACACTTCTGCCGCGCTTGTATCGTCGGAGACTCCAATCAATTCAGGCCAAACTTTGGACCTCAATTCTTTGTTAATCAATCCGTTTCTTGTAGTTGAAAGTAATTTGAGTAATTTAATGTCCTTCAAGGCTAGTGCAGTCTCTAAGCTTCTCACTTTCAAGTCAAGATTTTCTTTCGATAATGGCAACTCGTTGAATATCGATTTTCCAACATCGGCTAGGTCCATTTCTATCCACTCCGGCTGGAGAGCTGAAGTCGAGGAGGTTGAGCAAGGAACAACAAGTGAGTCTATCATGCTTGTATCATTCATCGCGAAATCAACGGATGCCTTTGTCATGGTCTCAAAAGATGTCATTGGTACAAAAGGTTAATGGAACGAAGCTGAAACGGGGTCTGAGGTAATCTTGATCGACGTGTGCCTTATTGAGATTATGAGCGGAAGATACCAAAACAATATTGCTGAGATGTTGCAAAATATAAGCCTGTTCACTTCTTGATGATCATGGGAAGGATGGACAATTTAGGTGATAAGGAAAATGGATCCTGTTTGTTTCTTTTGACAAGGGTGGATTGGAAGGAGCTCAGACGCTTTTTGAGAATAGGGAGCTAATATGTTTATCGGATAGATTTGGCGGTGGACGTTCAACACTTCTGATAGTCTTGTCAAAATATAGTGGAAATATGATCGAGTCAGTTGGTGAATTGTTAATTTAGGCCAGTGTGTTTCTTTCAAGATCAGATGACCATCAAGACAAAGAAAAGACAAGGGATAAAGTGTACAAAAAGCAACCTCCGCTTACTCACGGCACAAAGTAAGTGGCAGCGCGGGCTGTTGAAAACAGAACAGACAGGTGATGATTGAAGCACAGCCGTGAAAATGTTGAAAGAGACCGAGTAGATTTAAGGGAACAAACAAACAACCTTCACAAGATCACTTAGGTCCTTCCTATCCTTCTTCTTCAGGCTTCTGCAAACTGCCATTACATGCAGTTGCCATTAATTTGTTGATGACTCAGCTGCCAGATGGAGGACCCAGAAAGAAGTCGGACTTCAAACTAGGCCCCAGGATAGGAGGAGGAAGGTTTAGTGATGTCTACAAGACAACCCTACAGGACTCCAATGGGGCCCCCATAGAGCTAGCCATCAAGATAACAGAACCGGAAGATGACAAGAAGCCACATAACAGCCGAAATGAACTCAAGATATTGCGGAAGCTCATGACTGAAAGATACAGAGAAGATACATCAAAGTCCAAGAACGTTGTTGAACTCCTGTATTACTTCCAGGACTCAATAGAAATAGGTTTGGTGTTCCCGCTTTACCCTCACGATCTTTACTCTATCTTGAGACACTATTCAACATCCAGGACAGTTTTTGCTCAGGATGGGAAACTTTCCAAAGTGAGGCGAAACAATCTGACACCGGAACAAATAAGACAGATTTTCAAGGGGCTTCTTCAGGCCGTCTCATTCATTCACTTGCACGGTATCATACATAGGGACATCAACCCAAACAACATCATGTTTGAGTCTTTAGATTCTGTTTCCATGCCGGTGCTGATTGATTTTGGAATATCATATCAATTGCCTGATAACAACGGACTTGAAGATCCTAAGGATAAGATAACCGATATAGCAACGGGATATTACAAAGCGCCCGAACTACTCCTCTCCGTTCGTCAATACACCGAAAAAGTGGATATCTGGTCCCTCGGTATTGTTCTAATGCTACTGAGCGGTCTGGATGGTTGCAAAATTACTGGGTTTTCAGAAGAGGCACAGTTTAGCGATCTGGCATTGATTGCATCCATCCTCAATACTTTTGGTTCGCCCAATGATACATGGTTAGAGGTTCAAAATAGTCGGTCATACCGTGCCATGAATGAGAATTTCTTTAAAAAGACTCCGATGTCAGTAAGAGATGTCTTACCTTTGCTATGTCAAAATCCGACAATGGTGGACGTCTTCAAGAGGATGATGGTTTATGAAAGCTCTAATCGGCTCTCTGCTTCGGAGGCTCTCGACATGCTCGAGAACTAGGGTACCCATACTTCTAAGATCAACAATATATATTTTTATTTTTTTATTTCGATTCCTTGCTATAACCGACAAAATCATAACTCAGCGAGTATACTCACTTCAAAAATGCATCCTCCGACAACCAATTTGAACCTTGCATGAACGAAATGAAAGCTACCGATAGGCCAAAGCCTACAATGCTAACAACTGTCACCGTCTGGTAAAGATTGGGAACTGTGTCTCTTGGATATGGAGAGATACAGCGATATATTCTTGGAAAATACCGGCAAGTGATTACAAGAGCAGCAAAACAAGTAGCGTAGATTGAAAACCATAACGCCGTCATTGTCAAACCATAAAGAGCTGCTTTTCCAAAGGATACTTTCCGGGAATGTGTTTCCATTTGTTTTGAATATTGCACTTTCTCCACAGCAGGGTTGTCATTTATTTGGGATTTAAGTGAGAACAGATACAGCACGATACCAACAGCCCAGGAGAGAATCAGCAGGGTGACGGACACCACGGCTGTTTTCAGACCAATAGCTTCAGGATGTTTGTTAACTATTTCTGGTTTCATAAATCTGAAGATGCTATTAGATTTGTGTGTTCAAAGTGTGCTAAAAGAAAACCAAGATGGTAAAACATGTGTTTGAAGCATAGGAGCTACTTTGAGCAAGTGTATGTATGTGTGTGCGTATAATGGAGAGGCTTGGCACGGAGATAGGCGCTTAAAGATAGCCCACCGTGGTGAACTTTTTAACCCCACCGACTGTCTGCCCACTGTTCACAAATACTGATGTTCCTATAGATTGACATATATATACATATTTACACGGATTATCCAATCAATGCCCCACTTGAGGATCAGACCACAGATAATACGACGCTTCCCTTCATCACACAACAACCTTCGACAACTCAGCGAGTCGCTTCTCACTCTCACTGATGGTCTTGGTACTCCCATCAATCTTTCCTGACAAGTACTTCAACCGATCATAGAACATCCTTGAATCTCCAACACCGCTAAACTTAACCAATTCATCCTCCCAAGTGGCAACCCTTTTGGATTCAAACTTGATGATGCTACTCAAGTAATCAGCCTCGATCGAACCATATATCCTCTTATCCTCAACCATCTTCTTGAAGGCAAGCTTATACAATGGCTTAGCAGGTTTGATCTCCTTCACCAAACCATTCTCCCTAATTATCGTAACCAATTCGGAATCCTCCATTGCTTGTAAAACGGGATACGTCTGTGCCTTGAACAAGGGCAAGTAAAAGACATCCTGGAAGGTTAACATATCCTTCGACGCAAACAGCTTGATGATGGACCACACTTGAGCTGCACTGTATCCCATGTTGGCACTAGCACCAGTGCCTGAACCAATGGCCGCGGCATGAGTAACAAACTCCTGGGAAAGCTGTTCGATGGATTGGGTCACGATACCATCCAACGCTTCACTTGGTGTTTCACCACTCTTGATACGTCTCGTAAACATTTGCAAGTCTAGAATACGACCGCCGAATGGTTTCACCTTGTCGAACAGTTCTTCCTTCAGTTTCTCGTCCTGTAACCATCTAGACGCATTTGGTGAGTCTGATAATTGATGGGCAACATACATTTCAGAAGATGCACCAGAGGCATCAGAGAGTAGGCATCTCTTGAAAGGTGGAGATGGCAATGCTCTTGATAACGTTTGTAAAGAGCCAATGTCATCGGTGATAAAGATCACATGGGCAACATTCAAAGCAACAAGACCGGCTGCCCATTCTGCAAGTTCCTGATAGATGAAGGAGTTTGCATGGTGTGATTTTCTGGATGCCTGGTATCTATCAATTACAATGACTGGTTTGTCTTGTGGATTCTGTTGTAGATAGTCCTCCTCCTTCACAAATATCTCTGAATTGTTGCTATTCTTGATCATCTTATGATAGTTCGATAGAGAAAGGTCTCTGATAACATTGGCGGATAAACTTAGCATGTTCTTGACTTGTGTCTCCTTGGACTCTGTCAATCCAGACTTTTGAGCAGTGAGACCTTGGATGAGCAAGTCAAAGATTGAGCCAAACGAACTCATCCAGGAGAAAACTGGAAAATAGCCAACCTCATCTGCAAAACTCTTCAAAAGTTGCTGATCCTTTCTAGCCTTGATGAGGTTATCACAATCAATGTATAGACAGTTCGGCCTGTCTTTCAACACGTGATCTTGAACAAGGTTTCTCTTGCCTGATCCTCTCGGGCCCTGCACAACAATAAAAGAATTGACGTTTTCCTCCAACCAAATCTTCACCTCTTTGACTTTGTCCTTCCTTTCTTGCCATAGTTCCGTGAACGAGTTACGATCATCCTGTTTGTTGCTACTCAAAGTCAGCAAACTACTCATCTTTTGCCTTGTTGACGCAAACATCCTCATAAACTCGCGATAGTAGTAGTTGTTGTGTAACAAGTATGCACCGGTGATTTTCCCATGGATGAAGAAGTACCTAATTGGATCGAAAATCAAAACAGCAACACCTGCAAGAAGGGCAATGATCAAAGGAATGGCGATTCTTGTGTGATTGCCTATGAATTCAGCCACAAGATTGGCTTTCAAAACAGGATCATACTGGATATGGACAATAGTGTCGCTTACTTTCAATCCTGTGATGCAGTGTCTCGCAGCTATTGCTGATCTGACAGAGTCAAATATGACCGTGGCAGTTCTAGGAACCGCTTTGGAATCAGGAGCAGGTGGTATAATCTCAACGATTCGTCCATACCTTCTAAACAAGGTGTATAGATTTTCCTCCGAAAGATCGGGCCCTTCAAAGGAAATCTTGATTCTTTGACTCGGGTATCTTTTTAAATCCTCAATCCACGGAACGCCCTTAACCGCAAAACAACGGGGATGAACAATATAGTGGAAAAGACCCGATCCTTGGGTATCCTTGACATTTTGAATAACTTGCTTATTGAATTCTTGTACTGGCATTCCATCGGGAACCTTGAATTTGACAAATGCTCCACCGTCCCTCTTGATAACGGTGAAACTTGTGATTTCCAATGGTATAGGATCAGCAGAAGAGGATTTTTGAATTCCACGTGCTAGTTCTAACACTCTGTTCTTCAACATGCTTTCTGGTAGGTTATTCATCAATGGTGCTATGATCATCTTAACGTCGTACTTGTAAGCCTTGTAAAGGGACATATGGTCGAAGAAGAGTAAGGTTTCTTGTAGTTGCTTTTGGATGACACCGGTATTGTCAACGTTATCATCTTCACCGACGTTTGTCCCTTTCAAAATGGCATCTTCTGATATGTAGCGTTGGATTGGAAATCTGTTGAAAGGCAACTTTGATAGGGAGTTGGAAAGGTACGGAGTTGGTTGGGCTCTTGTTGCCGCCCTCAACAGTGGCGTGGCAACTGATATTTTGAACAGCTTCATTATTCGGCCTGCGACTGTGATGCTTGAGGTAGTTGGAACAACACGCAAGAATGTAAATGAACAGGTAGAAGAACAAACGAAAGAAGAAGAAAAGTGGGTGAAAGAGAATAAAAAATAAAAGGGACGAAAAGAGCAACCGAGCTCCCTACTGATCCCCCCATCCCATCCCATCCCACCATAAATGAGCCAACAGCAATAGATAGAGATAGATAGATAGTCAAACAACCCCAGAAATTTGGCCAATTTCACAGCCAAGGTTAGCACAGCCATCTCTACGTTGTGCAAAATAAAACGCGTATATGATTGATAAGTGGAACTTTTAACTACCTTGACGATGATGATAATGATGATGTTAATTGACTAATTAACAGATAATACCTTTCGACACCAGGGCCATAACAAACAGCATTTCGAAGATTTCACTCCAATTGACAGAGCTTTAACTTCTAACATATACATACATATACATACATAAGCAGGCAATGTCTGACATACCCACAACACCAGCGCGTCATTCAGCAACCTCATCCTCTCATCCTCCAACGTCAGCCTCAAGACCATCCCGGCCACATCCCAACTCACAAGGCATACAGAAACAGCTTCCCTTGTTTGAGAGATTCCGTGAATTGAGCATCTATCATCTGAAATTTTTAATGGATGATGTCCTCACAGCCATGTCAGACGTTGACAAATCGTTGGAGAGTGCAGTTGCGATAGGCAAACAGTTCTCCACTGTTCAAGAGACTTGGAATGCCTTCTATGATCCTACACAGCTCGGAAAGGCTGATAACCATATGGAGGAAGGTGACCATGGTGGTGCTGAGGAAGTGAAACAGCAACATGATCCTGTTAGTGAAGACGTTGTGCAGAGTGAAGATGAAGCAATGGTAGAGAACGGTCCAACGCTTGATATTGGTACTACCACTGCTGATAGAGGGACTTCGAGACTAGATGGGCAGTCAGATGCTATAGATAAGGATGATGATGGTAACACTTCTCCCGTTGTGGTGGTAGAGGACACAAGTTTCCAGTTTGAAGGCAGAATGAGTAACATTCAGCCATAACTACTGATAACAATCTGCCTCTGGAGCTGTTGTCTAAGTTCTCTAGATGACTTTACGCCTTTCCCCCATAATACAAGAAAAGTCAAATAAATGGTATTAAACATGGTAAATTAATATAAAAGCAAAAAGAACCAACTGAAGTATTGGATATAATATCCAAATCCAATAGACATAGACCCCAATCATCCCCTTATCCTGGTTAATTTAGTACTGGCCGGCACCACTGATGATCACATCATTTATCTTCAAGATCATTCTGGTCAACTGTGTAGCCAACATGAACTGCTGTCTCTTTGCCAATAGCGTCTCAATAACAAACAATTGCTTCATATCATTGCTATTCATACCCAAACAGTCGACACCCAAGTGAGAGTTACCCTTGGTGACGTGCAATGCCTTCAAATGTGTCAATGTTTCAATTGGATTCAAACCAGAGTTTTCAGCCAAGGACATTGGAGTCACGTCCAACGCCTGGGAGAACGCTCTGAATGCATATTGATCAATACCCTTCTGCTTATCAGCTTCTTCCATCACCTTCAAAGAACAGGCAATCTCAGCAGATCCACCACCGTAAACAATCCTACTATCCTTCACCAAGTTACGAACGACACAGAGCGAATCATGCAATGCTCTTATCGATTCATCAACCAACATCTTATTCGAACCACGGATCAAGACTGTAACGGCACGTGGGTTTGCAGGGTTCTCAAACACCAGCATACGATCCCTTGTTGTTCCAAATTCAACCTCTGTAACTTTACCACAGGTTCCTAGTTTGCTCGAATTCAAGTCTTCGAAACGAGGCACAATCCTACCGTTTGTTGCAATGGCAATGGTTTCAATCTCTGATCCACCGACCCATCTCACTGCTGGTAGGTCGTTCGACAGTAGCAAATGGTTTGCCTCATCATCGAAACCCCATTGACAAATGACCAAGTTTGCACCTGAATCCTTAACCATCTTAATCATCTCTTGGAACTTGTTATGTTCGTACTCTTGTAGGTTTTTAAATTCTTCCACTGTTGAGACTTCCAACTTGTGTTTGGTCTTTGGCTTTGGTGGCTCGAATGGACAGGTGAGAATGGCAATCTTGGCATCTTTTATAACCTTTGGCATCTGCGGATGGGAGAAATCTTTATCCACAATGACACCCTTAATCAACTTTGAATCTCCCAATGAACCACCCAGTTTACCTTCCACCTTGATCAACTCGAAATCAACATCTTTTCTCTTGAGATCGGCAACGTTCAAAACTGTCTCAACGGCAATTTTGGCAAACTGATCGTGACATTTTGAAACAATCTTGGATCCTAACGATGTCTTTGCAGCTTTGAAAAGTTCAGAATCTTCGGTCAAATTAGCCTCCAAATCTTCCTCGTTAATATTCACGCTATCTGCAATCTCATCCAACTTTGCAATTGCAATCTTACAGGCCTTGTCGAACCCATGTGCAATCTTGATCGGATGGATACCCTTCTCAATCAATTCCAATGCTTGATCTAACAAAGCACCAGCAAGGACAACAACACCGGTGGTACCATCTCCAACTTCATCATCTTGACTCTTGGATAGTTCAACTAACAATTTTGCAATTTCATTCGATAGTTCCATCTGTGATAGAATGGTGGCACCATCGTTGGTAATGTTGATCTCACCGTCGGGAGAAATTAAGATCTTATCAAGACCTCTTGGTCCAAGTGAAGTCTTCAGAATGCTCGACACCTGCCTTGCTGCAAGAATATGGGATTTGACGGCTTCTATACCGTGACTTCTCTTCTTGGATCCTTGATCTCTAACGATGATGAAAGGGCGACCCATTTCGTCCTGTGCCACTATGGCGTTGGACATATCTGGCATCTCCATCATTTGTTGTCCTGGGTGTGCCATCTTTTGATTATGCGTAAAATGATCTTAGTGTGTATTTTCTATTAGACTAATTCGCGCCAGCTGGTAATATGACAATTGAGGGCACAATGAAGCGTTTATTAGTTGGTGTATCACTCTTGTGAAGGAAGCTTCTTCAGCAGTTAACGGACGTCAGAAAGAATGCTGAAAAATCAACTTGGAGAGAAACACCAAAAGTTCAAGGCGTGTTTTGAATAATTGGTGTAGAGGTGTATTGTCTAAGATTTTAATCACTAAAGAAAAGTTCCAAAAACTTTTCAGAGACAATTTTTTTTTCGCTTTTGGAACTCTTCAAAATGAGTTTACAACAACAACAACAAGAAATTTATCGGAATGGGAAGGATAGTTCTTGAATCATTCATCACATCATTGAATGGCTGACTGACTTTCTAACTGATTCATAGAGTTATTCATTCCATTGCCATCTCATACCCCTTCCTGTCATGTCCATCGTTGGTTCCCTTATCTTCTGCACAGACTGTGGTAATCTTTTGGATTCCACATCCTCCAAACCAACAATAGACTGTCAACTCTGTAACAAGGAATATCAAACCTCAAAACTCTCCAATCTAAAGGTGATAACACATACAGCAAAGGATGCATTTCCATCCTCCCTTAAATCAAAGAAGTCGTTGGTCAAGACGAGTTTGAAAACGAGTGAGGTTGAAGAAGGTGCAACGATCAAGGAAAAATGTCCTCAGTGTGGCCATGATGAGATGCAATACCATACATTACAACTTAGATCCGCCGATGAAGGTGCCACAGTGTTTTACACATGTACCTCTTGTGGTTACAGGTTTAGAACGAACAATTGATTGCCTAGTACTCCAAAGTTCAAATCTGCAATTACTTATCCTTCCTCTCTCTAGATCGCACCACCATCATACCACAAAAGTTCTGTACATTATTCGATACTTTTTATCTGACTAAGATACAATGATCACACCAGTCAGTTTAATTGCTCCCGCCTCCCCTCTCCATCCCTTTTTTTGACTTTCATTCGCATGGGGTATATTTACTTTCAAATTGTTCTAATAAAAAGTTTTGTTTTCGATACGGGTCTTTGATAGGGATTACGCAAGTGATCCATTGTCAAAAGGGAACAGTAATTACATCCATAAGCAAATTAACAAGGTTGATGAAAAGTGGGATAAGAGAAGGATTTTATTGCTTACAAAGTGTATACCCAATAACACCCAAGAAAAGAAAAAAAGATCCAGTATCTTTTTTCCTTCCAAATAAAGGGAGAATCACTAGAAGAAGAAGAAGAAGAAGAAGAAGAAGACAAAGAAGAAGAAGAAAAGACACACAGAAAAAACACTATATAAAAATGTATCATTATCAAACGGCAGCGTATTCCATCTCATTAGAATTCTCATACTCGTACATGTCCAAAGCAACGACAGCACTCTCTCTAACGACATCATCTGCATCGTTCAAGTATCCTTTCAAGATAGGCAGAACCTCATCGGTTGCAATACTACCCAAGGCCTCCGCAGCCTCATGTCTAACCATACCAGCCTCCGTAACGTCTCCTAAAACCTTGATCAAAGCAGGAACGGTAACAGGGTTACAGAGTTGTCCAAAGACATATGCGATTTCATGCTTGAACAATGCTGAATCATCAGCGAATCCACTGGCCAAAGCCAAACATGCTTCATCTGTACCGATATCCCTCAATCTGAACATGGCTCTATACCTTTCAAACAACGATTTGTCCTGGTTGTTCAAGATTCCCTTCAACTTTTCAATCTTTTCGCCTTCCTTCACGTCCAATGCCATTGGAGGAGCAGGATCGATCGAATTATAAAGAGAAGTTTGTAAATTTTCAGTCTTTGAAGATTCCGAGTTTTCCCATTTGATCCTCTCGATGGCCAATTCACAAGTCTGCTTAATTTCAACCATCTCGTTTGGATCCTCGTAGTACTGTGTAAGCAGGGGCAAAGAGTCAACGTCACCCAATGCACCTAGGGCCTCAGCGGCCTCATGTCTAACCATCACCTGTTGCGTCTTGCTAATGAGCACATCCCTGAGTATTGGTGCCGAAGTCATGTTCTTTGTCTGGCCTAGCACGTAGGCAACCTCATGTTTCAAAAGTTCGGATTCATCATTGAAGCATTCTCCTATGTATTGGATCGCCCTTGCTGCCTCTTCTGGCCTCTGTTGAAACTCTTCACCGATGGATTTGAGAAAGAACAAAGCTCTGAATCTGTTAGCAAGTTTGACCGATCCTGATCTGTTGATTAGAACGTCCCTTAGTGTTTCAAGGGATGTCTGTTCGTTGACGTCGTCTTTTGCTTCTGGCATGATGATTGATTGATGAATTGATATGAAAGTGTTGAAAAATAGCTATGTGTCTCTACTGTTGCTCTCTAAAGCACTGCACAATAATTAAGACAAATAGAATAAAACAAAGAATGAAAGATGGTACGACGCAGCAGCAGCACTCAATGACACCATAAAACAATCCATCTACACAGCTCATCGGTAATTCCAGTCCATCTCAGCGTAAACGAGATAATATAAAGAACAAAAAAAAAAAAATTTATCAACTTTTAAAATCCGATAGTTCTCTCCAATTTTTGAAAAGTTTTTTTCCTGTGTTCACGTGATAACTTGCGCGTGATATATGGTCATGAGATACGGTATCATGTGGCTCGGTATCATGTGGCTCGGTAATTGAAGTGTAGTATAGTGCTCGTATAGTAAAGTAGAAGGGCAAAACCATCCATTGTATATAGAAAACAACCCTCTTACAGACAACCATCGTTATCCTTTATACACTCTCATTGATCCCCAACCATCAGGTCTCATCTTACGCAATAATTTTGTCCAACCATGTCGTTTCATCCATTGCCTGGCGTCAATCCGTTAGATACCCTCAACAGGCTGACAAACTCCAAGTTGATCCTACCGTTGGTCGACATTGGAAACATCTCACAGCTATCAATCGACCTACTTATCCATAACACCCAGCTTGAACTAACTCTAGTTGGAAGATTGGATGACTCCTATGTATACCCATTTGCTTCTCCTGTGGACTACCTACCTTCAATTGAGGAACCACAAGTTGCTGGAATATCCTCCGCCTTGGAGATCTATTACAGTGGTAAGTTCAATCTAACGATATTACAACAGAGATCGCCTATCCTTCCGGGCTTCACAGCAAAGTTTTTTCGAGAGTTGATCCAACCTTTCATCGAGTTGTGCTCGTTTGGCAAGGTGTTGATACTGCATAGCAAAGACCAAGGTTTGAAAGAGGATAGGTTTCAGGATTGCAAATTTCAAATATGGTCGAACGATCTAGCCAAAAACTTTGAACTATTGGAAATTAGAAAAAGAAGCTCAGTTGGTGTGGTTTCTCAAGTTGGTGAACTTTCAAACGTTTGCGAGTATCTTGTCTCTTTGCTAGACCATGAGAAATCGATTACAAAACCTACAGGTGTGGCTTCTCTAATGGACAAGACCATGAGCGAACGCTCCATCAACTTGTTAAATCAACTTTCGTCAATCTCAATCGATAGGTCGCCGGCAGCAACAGCAACAGCGGCTGCCGAATCGAGAAGCGAAACAGAAGGGGTTCGGCTGAACTCCATACAGCTCATTGCCTTTTCCATATTTGCTTACGAGGGTGACAATTCGAACGATGCTGAGCTTGTTGCCGGGAAGGTGTTGGAATTGTACGAAATAGCAATGCCATCAACCAACAACGATGTAACATGGCAGAGGCCAAAGTCATGGGCTGGTGTCTATGGTGATAAGAAGATTCCTGTTGGCGTCGAGTTTGGACTCTACACATGAGGGTGTAAGTGTAACCTAGCATTATGTAACAATGTCTGTCATCTTGTGTGTTCTCATGTTATCCCATTCCATTCCATTCTCATCATTGTAAAGCCAATGGAGAGATAAAAGAGTTTAAAACAGAGGCGAGGGAGCGGTACCCTCCCAGATCACTGCCAAGATTCAATTGCGTGCCTCTAAGAAGAGGACGCCCAATACAACAAACGGCAAAAATTTGAGCTTTGTTCGAACAACAATCAACGTTGATCGTTTGAGGTGTAATTTTGATGTTGCCCAGTCTTTGGCTTTAATCAACACTGATAAGACTGATCATTCCCACACAGTCCATCTTCTGAGGCTGCTGTGAAGCATTTCTAGTTATTTTTCTCAATCTACCCCTCCCAATATCTTAACATATTTACGTTGCAACAATGCAATCTCTCACGGGGAACGATGTGAATCTAATCACAAAATTGCTAGCGGAGGCAGCCGCTGAAGCAGAGAAGGAAAAACAATCACAGCTACTCACCCCACAAACAGGAACAACGGATCTTTCTCAGGAGGGAGTCCCAATAAATACCAACACTAGTGCTGCTTTGTCACCTGAGACTGAAGATGTTCCATCAGAAGTGAAGGAGCATAAGCCGAGAAGAAAAGTTCTCAAAGCTCTGCTATATCAGCCTAACTACCTGCTACATCTATCAGAATCTCCACTATGCTCAGAGATCTCCCACTTGAGTCTTCCAGAGATTGAATTCTACAGGTTGAACACAAAGGCCGTTCCTCAGCAACAATCGAATAATAGATATTCAAACGGTAATGGATACGCCCAACGTTACAACAGCAACAACAATGGTGTTGATTCTGCCATTGAACGTGGCACGGGCAGGAGAGAAAGAAGGAAATCTAACAACACTAGAGATGGTGCTGCCAATGCTAAACCAAGAAGGACGCGTAAGAGTCGTGGTGGTGCTGACAATAGAGTGGCAGAGGAGGACCAAAATGAAACGCCTGAATGGTTGCTCGAAAGCGATCAACCTACAGGAAACTCAATACAGGACTTTGAGAAATGGAGGTTGAAGATGAGGATTGAAACAAGCAGAAGAAACGGTGAAGAAGTTAGTGAATCCGATTTGAAACAGTATGAGTATCTATCCAGTCTACCGCAAGGAGGTTCACAGGACTCGGCCGCAAAGCAGCATCAGCAGCAGTTACAGCAGAGGCCTAAGCTAGAAACAGGCGATTCTGCAAGATCTGCTGTTTCAGTTTCAGTCGATGAGTTGTCTTCTGTGCCAGATTCGAGTGAGACCAAAGGTGCCTCGAGATTCTCAAACTTTTTTGTTCCATCCGCATCATCCTCCTCCACATCTTTGGATCAACAACAGTCCCAGCAGCAGCCAAAGAGAGACTTGGGCGGTTCTTCAAGATTGATGTCACTTTTGGGAAAGTCGGAGGAAGGACACAGAGTTCCCTCAAACGACCAAAAGTCAACGCTGTTCTCTGCCTCTGAACCTAAACAACCGGAGACTAAATCTCCTCAAAAAGTTCTACCAACAAACGATGATTTCTTCAATTCATTACTGACAAGATCTGGTGCGGGTACTGCTGCTGGTAACCCGATGGCTGCTGTGTTTGGCAGTGCTGGGATCACTTTCCCAGAGCAGCAACACCAACAACCTCAGTTAATGTTATCTAGCGAGAATAAGGCCCTACAGCCTCAAGGAAGACAGGGACAACAGCCTCTCCCACCTCATGAACTATTTGCTAAACTGCAACAACAACAGCAACAACAGCAGCAGCAGCCGCAGCAACAACAGCTTCCTACAGTCCCAGGTAACCAAAGACCATACTCGCAATATCAACCGCAACAGCGTCAGCAGCAGCAACCGCCACCACCTCCTCCTCCCCAAATGGGTCAACCTCCATATATGAACCCACAAGCTTTTTTCCAACAGATGCAAAAGCAACACCAATTGCAAAGCCAGCAACCGGACAACCAAAACATACATCCTTCACAAGTACGTATGCCATTCCCACCACCTCATCCCCAATATGGCTTCCCACCAAACATGGCACAGATACCTTCTCAACACCTCCAACAGCAGGGATCCCAACCTTTCCCATCGATGGGTTTCCCTCCAGGTATGCATATGCCACCGCTACCGCATATGCAGGGACAACCTGGCCAATTCCCAATCCCTGGAATGCCCTTACCTCCTCACCTGGCTGGTACTAGACAAGCCCAACCTCCAATGATTCCTCAACAGTTCAACCAGCCACCTCACCAGCAGCAGCAGGGTGGTAGAAACACACCATCTGCAACCCTTTGATTGCTATTGGCTACTATGTGCCTATCCCTAACTTCAGAAAGTTTTACGGCTTACACCTCACAAAGATTGCTTATTGATTGTCGATAACACAAGTTCTATTCTTCTTGTAACTTTGCTAGGATATTCGAATATAGCTTTCTTCTTTTTTTTAAAAATCAAATGTACGCGTAGCAGTATTGATTCATGTGATATTTTAGAAAACATTAGAGATTTGTAGCACGCAGTTCAATATTTGAACAGACTCATCACAACCGTTACTCAACTTAGAATCTGTATCGAACAGAATCTTTGCAATCTTGTTCTTCTGGAGGTTGTTCAAGCCTAAGGAGAGATCAATGTCATTTTCATCATCAATATCACCAGATGCCCCACCTTTCGAGCCCAAGAGTAGCCTATCATGCAACGAATTTATGAGTAGCGTGGCGTTGTATCCATTTTTGAATATCTCAAGGTCCAAAAACTTGAAGATGTCATCCAACTGTTTCCTTTGAGTTATCTCCAACAATTCAGTCAGCTTGTTACCTGGCAAATAACCAAACAATTCCTGGATTTGATCACCACTTGTAATTGTTATCTTCCCAGCAGCAGCAGCAGCAGAATCGCTCATTTCCAAATCTCCATCCTTGTCATAAGAGCTGGTATTACCACCAGCCAACAACTTGTTCAAACTTTGAAGGAAATTGATGGCCCTTCTCAAATCACCCTCGCTGATTCTAAGGATCTCCATCAACACCTCATCCCTTCCTTTTTCATCATTCCCAAAACCAACTGTTTCCATATCACAGATATACCTCAACCTCCCCAAAGAATTCTCACTATCCAAACTCTTAAACCTAAACTTGGAACATCTACTAGCCAGTGGATCGATGATCCTCGTGATGTAGTTACAGATAAGGCAAAACCGTGTAATTCCAGAATACGTCTCCATGGTTCTTCTCAAGGCAGACTGTGCATCACTAGTCATGGAATCCGCCTCATCTAAGATAATCAACTTGTACGGAGGACAAGGATACCTGGCTAAGTCATCGCTTGATGGATTCGAGATGGTCAACCTTGCGAAATTCTTCACTTTTTCACGAACTATTGAGATTCCTCTTTCATCAGAGGCATTTAGTTCAAGAACTCTGGATTTGAACAAGGTTGGACCGTATAGTGATTTGGCCATCGCTAGGATCGTTGATGTCTTTCCTGTTCCTGGAGGACCGTAGAATAGCATATGTGGTAAGTTTGAAGTTTCGAGATTTTTCTTTAGGATTTGGACTGTTGTTGACTGTGATGACACTTCATCTAGGTTTTTAGGACGACTTTTTGATGTGTGTGGATATGTGTTAGTAATTCAAAGTTTCCATCGTTGCTACTTTGTTCTGATTCACTCTCTTGAAGACTTACTATTTTTCAACCCATGGCATTCTCTCCATTCTTTCCTCATTGGTTTGCATCATGGATGGTCTAGCAGGTTTGGTCTTGCCCATTAAGAAGTCTGCAGCTGACATGGCGTATGTGGTTTTAGAATCTTGTTTGTTAGTATCTCAACTCTTCAATTGAATACCAATTGAGTTTTCTTGCCTATGTGTGATGTTAAAATGGTGTGTAGAAATAGGAGACACATAAACTGTTCACTGATCAAAAAAAGAGACGCGTCGGGTGGTTTCCACCTGTGCAGAGCAGCGCGTGCTGGGTGGGAGGTTCAAGTGCAAAAAGCACTCACCGTCTAACTTTTCAAACTATATGTCATTTGGCCCCTATCTATCATTCTAAAGTGTGCACAATAACCAGTCATAACTTACAGACAGCCTCCAGCTCCTCAATAAATCGCAAAACATGTCCGAAATAATAGACACGGCAGCAGACATGGTCATAGATCAGGAACCAACAGTTACAACGGCAGAAGACAACGAAGCATCCACAACGAGTAAGTCCAAAGATGCTACAGTGGATGCAAAACCACCACAAAAGGATTCCCAATTGACGTTACCGATAGCGAGAATCAAGCGTATCTTGAAGCTAGATCCAGAGCATATCTCATCCACAGAATCGGCGAATTTCCTACTAGGGTCAGCAGCAGAACTGTTTATAATGGATCTCACCGAAAAGGCATACCTCAACGCAAAAACCTCAAAGAGGAAGAAAATATTATATAATGACTTTAATCAGGTTGTGAATTCGAACGATTCGTTGTTGTTCCTGAAAGACCTGGTTCCTAAGACTGTTCCATTGAAGGACCTGATCAAGGGAAAGAAAATCAAAGTTGGAGCTATGAATAAGGCTGTCGTGGCAGCTAGTGGTGTTGAATCCAGCGGTAATGATGTGCCAGAGGAAAAACAAGAGGTGATGGCAGATGCTGTGGAAGCTGAAGTTGGAGTTAAGAATGGTAATGACGATACAATAGAAGAGACGATGGATGATTCGGTTGTAGTTCTTGCTCCTGTTACTAGCAAGAAGAAGAGAGGACAACAGACTTTGGATTTCTTCAAGAAGGTGAATAATGCTGGTGATGAAGATGGCAAAAAGGTTGATGAGCCCACTAAGGCTGTTGTCGAAGTAACCAGCGAGGAGGATAATGATGTCGTCATGATTGATTAGGCATGCTAGGGAGTTGTATCTTATGTTTCACCACGTGTATTAATTGTAAGCGTTTAAGATTACATCCTGAGAATTATTACAAGTAGTGAGGTGAAACATACATGAATCGAATCTATGATCTCTGTGCTATTTCTTTGACTCAACTAGAGTATAAACAAGTATTTACATATGTACTTTCTCTTTAAGGTATCTTTCAACCTCTCTCCACATATTCCTTACCTCTTGGATATTCCACTTTTCCCGTCTCTATGAACTCCTTAACCTTGTCAAGCAACAACCTTCCATCGGTGGCACCAGTGTAACCTTTGAACGAGTTTCTTGGCACTGGAGCTTTAGAAGACACCAGTGGCTTCAAGACACAGTCGTCAAGATTTGCTGGAGCCACAAAGGTTCTAACTTTCTCATAGTTGATCTTATATGTACCGTACAAGTCGAATCTACCTATACCGGAGGACCTTGTACCCTTATAGAAGTTCTTGTTACCTTGCTTTGTAGAAAGAGGGAGTCTCTTGTTACCAGTCTTGGATTGACCGTAAAACAAGGTTCCGTCTCTGTATGGTTTCCATGGCCTACGAAGACTCGTGGCTAAGGTTTCTTGAAAACTGAGCACTTGGGTCGATCTCATGTCTGATGTGTTGAGAAATGTACCGTTGTTGATGAACTATTTGGGTTGGTTGGTAAGCAGTCTACGGTGGTTAATAAATGGAAAGTCTTCCATATGGATGTATGGCATATCACCACTCAATACTGCCTTATAACGGCGGTTGGTGTTTAATTCTCCAACTGGCTCTATACTTAGTTTCTTACCACTGGTACAATTTTTCTTTTCAGTTTTAATCATGTTACACCCCTACACCAGTGTACACCATAGGACTGAATGACACATAAAAGATAAATGGCAGAATATAGATAAGGATTGGGTTCTATCTCCATTATACTAGGCCATACATGTCAATGTTTTCAACTACAAAGTCTTTAGATGTTGATCGACAATCCCAACAACCTTTTCGGCAGAACCCCAACTGGCCTGATAACCAGCACCACCATGACCATAGCAGTGGATCACTGGTGTAGCCTCGACAGTCGAGACGGTGGCTTCTTTATCAATTTCTATTCTATATCCACCTTTACGGGATGGTCTTAGACCAACTTGGTGTCTAACAACGACAAAGTCTTCTGTGTTTCCCTTCGATGGATCACAAAGATCAGGTATATACTTCTTGGCCAAACCGAGAATCCTATCGACTTGATCAAAGTTGACGTTTGTATCATGGTTGTAACTCTCCATGCACCCACCAATAACACAACCTCCTTCCTTTCTAGGCATCACGTACAAGACTTCATCGGGAAACTCGGGATCATAAGTATCAACAACTTGAAGATGTTCAATCGTATTCTCAACAAGAATCGTACATCCTCTAGTTGGATACACCGCTGGATCAGGAACCAATTGGGAAGCCAACAGACCAGAACAGTTGATGATGATATCTGCCTTGTCTGTAACGTGGTGGATGGTAGCAGCATCCTGAAGATTTCTTAAGCTTTTACGCTTCAACTCAACACCGTTTCTAAAACATTCGTTTAGAAGATAGTTGAGATAGTAAGTGGTGGAAATGACAACACCATCGTACTTGTAGCCGTATGCGTAGTCAAAGCCTTCAGGGAGTTTTGCAGAACCTGGTTCAAATCTCTCAAACCCATCAACAACACCTTCAAAAAAGGGATAATCGATCTTCCCACCATAAAGCCTTTCATATCTGTCCTTTGTTACGTAGTGGAAGTTAACTCTGTCGATAACCCCTGAGTGCTTCACCTTGGCAAGCTCTAGAAACTTGTGATACCCGGCAAGATCAATGCTCTGAGTTACAGTGTCATCAGCATCTGCGAACGAACTCCAATTGGCACCAGCAAAGGGTGACGTATAGTTGTCATTAAATTGAAAATCTGATGGGATGGATTTGGCCACTATCGTGACCTTGTGTCCTCGTTTTGAGAGCTCAAGGGCACACGTAAGACCAATGACTCCAGCACCAACAACGGTAATGTTTGACATTCCTATGTCTGTTTCTGTTAACTTAAACAACTCAATGCAAATGTATGCAACTATATAGGTCACACTTCAAGTCTGGAGTACCCGTATAGTTCAATTGATGGCATTCTAAAGACGATACAGGCAAGAGTTCAAGTTATTCGAGTGAGTAATCGATGGCTTTATTACCAATCGGGAGAGTGGCGAGCCTGCGCGTCTGACTCAAGCAAAAATGGCTGCTCACTTGCCTTTTCTGGAGTACTGTGGAACCGCGGCGGCGATAAGAACGTTATGATATTTTACTCCATATTTACTTTCTCAAGAACACAAACATGGGTTTCCCTAGTTGCTAGAGCTCTCTCATTCCGGCTAACAGAGAAATTAGAGGCATAACAATCGACATGGGCAAGAATAAACACAACTTCGTAACTGGTGTTGCTTACAGATAAACCATGTCGCGCAAGCAATTGGAGCCAGTTGTATCTGTCATCACAGGGACTGCACAACAACGGCATTTCCACACAATCATCTCCCCCATTACATATAACTTCACGACTCCGGCATTTCAATGACGTTGGAAACTGAAAAGTCGCTTGATCAGAAAAGGCCAAGTTTTGACAACGTAAAAAAGGAGGCCATCAAAGGGTAGAAATTTGACGGATGGGGACCACAACGATGCTCTATGGTCCTTGCACCGGCAATAGTGCTTCAGTGATACCGTCAACACCTCCCAAGCCAACCCCAGTTGTGGAGCAATTGCCGTACAGGCTATGAAGCGTATCGGATGAGCTGGATGGTGTTATAGTGATCTTCAAAGTGAGTGCTGGTGCTTAGATGCGAAGCGTATGTCGATTGTGGTTTTTCAAAACCGTATATGACGTCCTATCCTGAATTGTAGCATTAATCAAAGCAGAGTGGATGAAGTTGTAGTTTCAACGCACCAATTTGAGCACTCTTGAAACCAACTGCTGTTTAATTGCGGCTTTTATGATTTGCAACAGGAAGAGGGGAAGAGGGGTCAAGCGCGCATCTTAAAAGGTGGTAACGAGAAAATGAAGGAATTTTCAAACGCCAATTTGGAGACCTTACAGGCTTATGGAAGCATTTGGTACTTCTCCAGGATATGCTTCAATGGCCAACTATTGTTTCGTGATACCAAGTGTCCATCACAAAAGTCTTGGAACAGGTGAAAGTGGTTTGAAAGTAGGTATGCAAGGGTATTTTAACTTCGGCACCATATGAGATTGCACGTCAATGTTTATAAAAGTTCTGACTGCCATGCTATTCACTGTAAACTTTCTCCAATTTGAATAGCCACGTTAGAGTTCGGAGAAAGAAATCAGTTCCTGTATCATTGACCAAACCCAGAATTGTCAAAAGCAAAGCTTTGTGAAGCAATGAATGCAATGTTTTGGTCTCCTAAATAATGATTTCCAACTGAGTGATCAATGCATGATAAAAAGTCATATGAGCGTTGTTCCATTGAGTATGGGCCTTTCAAAAGCCCGTCCATACCCACATATTGTTCACTCGGTGACCAACTGAGCATTGCAATGCGTGCTGCTATGAAGGTTCAATCGCGAACGCCTCCCCGTACGTTCGAAGAGATTGAATGTTAGATGATTGAGGGTTTCTTGGTGATGTTTGAGTAGGCGGTGCATGCGCTGATGACTCGATATTGTGTGTATCCTTTGAAAAAGAGAATAGTGGAGACTGTTTAGTCGGCAAATCAATCTCCCACATAAGGGAATCATACAGGAGAGAAAAGCCGATTTATACATTATTAGAAGCAACATCGGAAGTATTCCGCTTCGGCGAATAAGAATCATGCGCATGCACCAGGCGGAAACAAAATTAGCGGAGAGCGGCTTCTCTTTATCACCATCATGCGGCGTCATCGGTGATTGAAAAACTTTCAGTGAAGGTGGAGAGAAGAAAAAGAAACGGACAGCTGAAGAGTAAACCAGAGAGGACAATGCTTCTCAGTATGAGTGATAAGGTATAAGAAGTGACTATTTATTGACGGTTAGGTGGAGAGGCTGTTTGACTATAAAATCTTGCGTCCTTTGCTGCAGTGGACACCGATCCTGGCTGAAGAGAGATAAAACACTGGAAGGTTTGCAGAAGAGTAAGGACCACCACCCGCAAACATTCCTTTGTTATACTTTGTGGATATATGCATCTATATTGTCCAAAAGATGAAGACTACAGACGGGTTCATGGCGCCCTGTGGTATCACTTAAGAACGATCACATAACCCGGTAAACATACGGGGAGGTCTTCTTCTCGGTGTTTGCTCTCTCTCTCTCTCTCTCTCTCTCTCTCTCTCTCTCTCTCTCTCTCTCTCTCTCTCTCTTTTCTCCCTCCGCCTTCTCTGGGTATTACCCTTTCATTTCTACCGACTCAACCTCTGTGAAATTCCGTTGTACATTGTTCTTGCATCTACTTTTTATTCCCCTTTGAAACTGGGATGCCGATTATAGTGCTTCATGGAGGCTATATATCCGTGCATGGCTATTATCTCTGGGGGGCTTTAAAGGTTGTAGTGATATTCCCGCATACGCGTGCATACATACATAATAGTTTATTTTATTCGCAACTTTTTCTTAAGCTTTCAACATTTAAAAAGTCACAGTCATGCCCTACTTCAAAAGAAGCTACACTATTCTTTCTATTAAGTCTTTTGTTGTTTCAAACATTGACATTTCGCTTTAACAAACCTGTCTTCTATAGCAATACTCAGGATTTGGTCCAAATCGCCTTTTATACATCGCACACACTATTCCCACTAGGCACAACAGCATATATATACCCCTTCTCAACGACAGATGGTTTCCCTGGACTCCATCAGATCTTCTTCAGACGACGTGCAAAGCTATCACACTCAAGATATCGGTCCTCTCGAAAAGCTCCAACCTTTGAATAACAAGATGCCTGAAGCTACATCGGAAATGACCCACATTGCTATCGACGATAACGACACTGAACAGCCCAGCACTAAGAGTTCAAATCTCAGGCACGAGCAGCAACAACCAGATACCACAACATCAGACGTTGAAAAGCAACCTCGGACGGTAGTTGATCCAATCAACGCGTACTCAGATCCAGAACAACGACCACCAATTTTCAAATCCAGCATCCATGAGTACTTCTGTATCTTCCTGGTGACGTTCGCGCCAGCAGCAGCATCAATGTCTTCTTCTGCATACCAGGCATCACTAACGGCAACGACAGAATACTTTGGTGTCACAGGTGGTCAATTAACGTGGTGTGTTTCGAGTGTCATGTTGGCCAACGGATCCTGCCTACTATTGATGGGTGCGATTGCTGATGCATTTGGTCGAAGAAATGCGTTGGTTATCGGTTATGCATCATTCGCCGTGTTTGCATTGATCGGTGGATTTATGAGCAACTTCATCCTGCTATGTGTCTTTAGAGGCTTGCAAGGTGCCATGGTTGCCTGTGGTACTCCTGCAGCTGCTGGGTTTATCGGTTCCAGCTACAAGGATTCCAAACGAAAAAACATGGCTATGAGTTGCTTCAGTATCGGTGCCCCTGCTGGGGGTGCCACTGGGTTTTTCCTTGCCGGTGTCTGTATTGCCATTTTGAACTGGAGATCGGTGCATTTCTTCTTTGCCATTCTGTTCTTCTGTTTGAGTGTGTGTGTGTTCTTCTTTTTGCCGAACGATAAAAAGGAGATGGATTGGGCCCATGCACGTAAGGTCTTTAAAAGTTTGGATTATTTCGGTGCTCTTCTATCGCTTGCTGGTTTCACCCTGGTTATTTTCTCGTTGACTCAGGTTGATGCCACAGACAAAGGATGGAAAACTCCGTATATCATTGCCCTACTCGTTGTTGGTATTGTATTGCTGTTGGGCTTTGCCGCTTATGAAACGTACATCCCTAAGTCTCCATTAATGCCAGTGTCAATGTTCAAAAGTAAAAACTTTGTACTGGCAATGCTCGTTGTGATGTGCAGTTGGATGAACTTCTTTGGTGTTTTGAACTACTATGCAGTGCTTTACTTTGAACAGATAAAAGGTTATTCAACGATCATTACCGCTTGTTGTTTCCTCACTCAGCCAATAGCAGGTACTTTGGTGAACATTTTTGCCGGTTTCACAATGCATATTATCAAAGGTAAGTATCTAATGACGATAGGTTGCTGTGGCTTTTTGGTTTCAACAATCTTATGGGCTACAAACTCGATCGACCGTAACTACTTTCTAGGTCCATTCTGGTCGTTCATATTTACGGTCCTTGGTGCAGATTTGATCTATAACGTTGCTAACAGATGTGCATTATCTTCTGTTGATAGATCATTACAGAGTAGAGCTGCTGGAACGTTCAACAGTATTATCCAGTTGAGTTCTGCCGTTGGGTTGGGCATATCGAGTACCATTTTGACTGCAAAGGATCCATACTACGGTGCCACTGACCAGTACGAGCATAAGGTTGCATTGTTTGATGGTATCAAGTATTGTTACTACTTTGGTATTGCTCTAGCTGGCACCTCCATCATTTTGAGTCTGTTTGTCAATATTGGTGTTATTGGTGCTGGTGCTGGTGCTGGTAAGAAACATTGAGCAGGTGCTTCCATCCATTGTAAGTGACTTGTGTCTTTTTTATTGTCATAAACTTGTGGGGCTTCTTACTTTTTAGTTTGTACATTAGATAAAATATATTTTCAAAATACCAATACCAATCCAATCAATCTTACGGTAATTTGATAGCAGAAGAATATGGTCGTATAATCACTCATAACACTACAATGCATCTCCATCTTCAGTCTTCACAACGGCCATTTAAGCACTTTCACCAGTCCCAGATTTTGAATCTTCACGGCAGGAGCAATCAGCTCGCGGTATACCCTTACGACAGCCACTAACATGTTTCAAGTACTTAGCCTCGCTATCAAAACTCCTAGTACAGCAGTCGCACAAATACTTCCTAGAATGAATCCTCATATGTTTGTTCAAATTGGACGACTCACTGAACGACTTGCCACATATCTTACACACCAGCGGTTTCTCACCAGTGTGTATTCTAGAATGGATAGTCAACGAAGAAGACGTCTTGAACAACTTCCCGCAGGTTTCACACTTGTACGGTTTCTCACCGGTGTGAATCCTCATATGCTGCTTCAACATCAACTCCAAAGAGAAAGTCTTATGGCAATACTGACATTCAAAAGGCTTGTGTTTGGTATGCGTGTTCAGATGTCTGATTATCTTCTGCCTTTGAGAAAAGGGCTTGTGCGAACGCGTGCATCCTTCCCAATGGCAAGTATATTGGGACTTGCCCGACGTGACGTGATCAGAGACCAAATGTTCTGTAAGGCTGCTAGTTGAATGGAACTGTATGTTGCAGATTGATCCATCGTGTGGGTGTCTCCATTTACAGATGTGTGACCATGGCTCATGGGATTCTTCAGATTCTGCCTCTGATAATGAAGAGATTGTTTCTTCTTCCGTTAGTGAAGATGCGCGTAGGCCAGAGTGATGTAGAGTAAATTGAGGATCCTGCTTTACCGAGATGGACTGATCCCGTAAAGCGTCTGCCAAGTTGTGAATATCGGGAGAGGGATAGGCGCGGTCGGGGTCAGGGTCAGGATCGTAATGTTCAGGAATATGATCTAGCAATCTCTCTAGATCGTCTGTGGAGAACAAGCAGTCACTCCATTCACACTGGAAGTTGACATCATTGTTGCTGGTGTTGGGAGTTGTATTGGTATTGTCATCGTTGTAGTTGTGTGTGCTGTTGAAACCTAAAGATGGCACAGGCATTAGGTGCTTGTCAAAAATATGCTGTCTTAAACTCACACCACTTAAATCATCATTGCAGTAATCCCATTTACACACGAGCTTAGGTGGTTCTGGATCCAAGAATGATCCGGAAGAGGAAGAAGGCGACGGCTCCATCTTGACTCTCTTGGAAGACTGTTGGATTTTATTGCTTTCCGGGCTAACTAGACGGTGATGAACGTGGTGGTGATGGTGGTGATGGTGATGGTGGTTGTGCTGAGGAAGCTGTCTTTTGGATTCTCTGGCTTTTGCAGGTGGATAAATATGAGGAACGACATGGACATGTGTATGTGATCCGTGAGAGTAAATGTGCGATGGGGGATGGACATGCGATGGGGGGTGAACATGAGCGTGCGGAAGCGGGAGCGGCAAGACCTGTTGCTGTTGGACATCTGTCTTGATGGTCGTTGTAGCAAGGGCACTGCTGATTCCGCTATTAGTATCCAATTTCTGTGGTGTTAGTACCTCATCTCTAAGACTGCTCAACTTTGAAGAGTTGATAAAAGGTGGAGATTTCAACTCCAGTTCATCCAAGAATGATTGTTTGAATGGAAGAGCCAAGTGAGATGGTGTGACGGGCGAGTTATGTTTCTCAATTCCAGATTGGTTTTGATTCACCACACTCGTGTGCTGGGAAGAGGGACTGGTAAAGTTAAAACCTGTAGTGCCGTTAAAACTTTCAGATGGTGTCACAGGTTGATAGTCACACTGGTAAACCACCGTGGTGACTGCACCGTTATTTGTTGTACCGTTCTGAATATGACCAGACATCTGATGTCGATCCGTTTGGCAATACTGGCTATGGTGACGGTGATGATGACTGCGAGGATCACATTTCAATACTCCGCCATGGCCAGAAGCTGGAACAGCGGCTTCACAAGTGATCACAGCAGAGCATGAGGCATCCAGACAAGATCTATCACATGACGTAGGGACAGAAGGAGTTGAGATTAACTCTTGGTTGACGCAAGGTAATGGAGTGTGAGTACCTACATGCGACTTGGGCGTACCATCTCTGGAGAGGAATGAGGCTGGTGTATCTGTAGAATTGGATGAAGATGATGATAGGGATGAGCAGTTCTGTGTAGTTAATTTTTCGGCCGTCGTACCATTGTGCGGCAAATATGTATTGCTGACTATACCATCGTAACAATCATCAAAGTTGCAGTATTCAAAACAGCAGTCATCTTGGACATTGTCATGATGAAAAATCCTATGATTATGCTGTGTCTCACAAACAGGGAGTATATCTTGAACAGTCTTTTTATCATTCAAAGACTCCAAATGGGCTGGTTCGAAACAGCACTTTAGAAAGTCGTCGAAGGATTGGTTACTATCCAAGTGAAGCAGGTTATTATTGGTGCAGCACTGTTGAAGAAAATCATCATTCCCATTCAGCTTGATGTCACTATCAACGGCAGTGGTACTTTCACAGTTCTGATGGCTATGTGTTGACCCGGGCATCGCTTTCAACTGTTGAGGTGAGGTCGGGATATGATGGTGATGATGATACAGCTGTTTATGAGGAACTTTTTGGAGGGCAACCTTGCCGATGTCATTAGTAGCGTCACTAATCCTATTTGGACTACTGGGCGTAAGCATGGCAGCGTTGTGTTGTTGGTTGCCTATTCTTTTCCGCTGTATATGGTTGTTTGTATGATGAGATGACGAGATGCCTGTGAGTAATTGCTGAACTCCGCAGTGAGTTTCCTCCATACTTCCAAGGTCTTCATATGAAGACGGTAGGATCATAAGATGGGGAAGTCGAAAGATTTGAAGAAAACGGAGTGTGGGTGTAATGTGAGGTGGTTTCTAACGGGAGGTCCTTTGGCGGTAAGTATTGAGCAAAAAACAATTCTAGTAGTCTGCAAAAAAATAAACTTATTCTTCTATTACCACTTTGATAGGCTTATGTAACCAAAACACAAACTGCTAATCCGGATTTTTCAAACGAGGCTGATCTAGACTCTTTTTCGGCAACAATATTGTGCCAATTTCTTCTTTCTGGTATGTGATGCAAGGAGTGTCAAAGAGTATTGGGAGAAAGGGACAGGGCGGGAAGAGTGATTATGAGCTTTACCGCTGGTTGTGACGTTGGATTCAAGATAGAAAGGGGTATCAGAAAGCTATTTGGAATGGCAGTAGTAAAACTGTTTTGTAACGGTCCGGTTGGCAAGTAGCTAGCTGGTGGGTCTGACGGCGTTCTTCCCTGGAAACGTTGTAGAATTCAAGGGCGAGACGGTGGGTTTCCCTGTGGATGATCACCATCGAGATTATAGTGAGGTGGAGGTGGTAGTGGGATTGACTGTGTCATCCCCAAGATATATGATGGTAGTAGTAACGAAACCAACAAAGAGAGATTGAAAGTTCAGTTATACACCTTGATGGTTACCTAAGAGAGAGAGAGAGAGCTTTATGCATGATGGATGGATGGATGGATGCTCCTTTTTTCGGCAGTGCAAAAAGTACATACAAAGTGGGCGTGCATGTGGTTTGAGTCTTTCTTCCGCATCGGGCAAGAGCCACACCAGGAAGAAGGAAGCCTAAACTCATCTCCTCTTTATTCTTTCTATCAACAATGATCATCCTCTCTATTCGAATACACTCCCTTAACTTATATTACTATTGGCTTATTCCTTGGTCAAAATCACCAGCGCAGATTAGTCGTCGTAACTTAATCATAGAGTCTTCGTCCTGCCGTGTGCCCTCATCGCCTATGGTATGCCGGTTCCCCCTCAAAAATACGTTTTGGGGCAGTGCCGCAGACAGTCCCAGCCTGAAAAATTACCTGTTCAGTTCATTTAACCATAACTTCAGCAGCTCTCACATGGGTCTTTGACTTTGACTCTTACGAAGTCGCCAAAAGATACCTGTTCTACTACATACTATCAGTAGCTGCAGCAATTGCTTCCTCTGTGTTGAAGTTAGGAATAGGTCTGTTAGGACTGTGTACGAAACGAAAAGGAAGCCATCTTGCTGTCCCAGATGTTGAATGGATCCACTTTACAGTTAGTCGACGGAATCAATAGGAGGAGGGTGTATGGTCAACCCTCATTTCATCTAACTTATTCAATTACAATTGAAATTGGAGAAGGGCATTGGGTAGTTTACATCCTCTCAATTCTTTTCACCTGTACGCCTAATTAACATATTACCCTGCTATAAAAAAAAACACTGCCAAGATACCGATCCCTTCTGTAGCACCATCTAAAAAGAATGAGCTCCATCCCATCAACTTTTCAGTCTAGCATGTGTTGAGATATATATACACCAATTATGCACGCCGCAATGGGATGGCTGAGAGGACGAGTGAAGAAGATTTCTCCAGATCTTATTATATTATGTTGGAGAGTCGACGTGTAAAAGTAAATCCGACAGTTGTATTTGCTGATTCAAGCTTCTTTCATGAAGAAATAAACTATTGATTGTATCTAGTATCTCATTCAAAGTTTAATTCAGATAGATTAGAAGAAAAGTGATATGGGGTGTAAATACCAACTTTACTGCATTCGTTGCAAATCTGATCAGCAAGTGCCGGTACTTTAAACACCTCCTGATGTTTTTGTACTGCACAGATCTGTGCTTCCTTCAACATTATCCTGGCGAGTGCAGCACATGGCTACCGGATAAACTATGGTACACGCTCTCACGCCAGCTCGGTTTGATCTCTGTTAATCAACAACGTTCTTGTTAACACGTTGCCATTCTGCCGCAGATTTGACTTTGACGGAAGGCGAGCAGTATTGTTCCAGTGTTTTTTCGGTAAGCTAAACAAACCAATCCCAATCCAATCCACCCTTGAATAAACTGATAAACAAGAATGACGCCATATAAAAATTCAAACAAAGAAACCACGTTACCTTTTGTGCAGCCATCAAGAACGAGTGGAATGATCCATCTAAATGGCAATTAGTATCTCATTCTATGACGCAAGATATGCACTCCCGGATAAACTCGACAGGTACAGCCATGCCAAAAACAATAACTAATTGTTCCGTTCCGTGATTTCGCTCATGCCTAATGATCCTTTCAAAGGCATACACACCGAATATTCTCTCCATTCCGTCTATTTTATCCGTTCGATTAACATCTCGTAATTATCTTCTCTCTCTTTTCTTCTTATATCTATGTAGCCTTGGAATACTTGACGCTTTTCCCGAGTCTCGAGAGGTATATGGTAAATGGCCCAGCTCATAGTGTGCCGCAGCCCAAGCAGCACACACACATTTCACCACCCTGTTTGGTTTCCTCTTCCTGCCTTTGTCCTGCGCTGTGCTGTAATTTTTCAAAACGAGGATTTCTTTTTCCAACCGGTTATAATTTAGAGGGTGAAAACGCCGGTTATAACCGACCGGCTCTGCCAGATACACTTTGGTACGACGTACCAGCCTGCGTGTGGCGTGTGATTGATTGCATCGATTCAATCCTTCCCTATCTATACATATCCAACACTGCATGAAACTTTTCAGTTGAGATGAAAGTTGGCAGAGAACGAAATCTGCAGCAAGTCTCCTCTCCTCTTCGTATTTTCATGTCCAAAGTTCGGTGTAGATAGAGACTTATTTGTATCTGTTCAACAATTTGGTATCTATAGTACACCAGGGGTGTGATTTGTTTAAATAGGCGGGGATACAATATATACGAACAATTTATGTGGAATCAAAGTTCTTATTATAATTAGGAGCAAGCTTATTCGTTGGCACAAACCATAGGAACCAGCGTAGTTGAAGGACGGGCTGTCAAGGTCTTAGCTAGTTGATACAACCTTTCACAATTGGTTGGTCTTGGCCTAATGCCTACTGGTGGTGTCTGTTTTCACCCTTCGTATTCCCGATTATATCCACTACTTGCCTCTCCCTCCGAAGTAAGCGTCCTTTAACCTGCTCATACTCTATACTTCTGGTCGATCTGATGGTCGGAGTTAAACCTAACAGGAATTTCTAAACTTCACCTTCTCGAAATTGGAGCTCCGGAAAGGCCTTTATATGTAGGAATGAACCGGGCATAAATTAGAAGTGGAGCGGTGAATGAACAAACGTCGGAGACCTACAAGATGCAGAAGGGAACAAACACCATGGCAAAAAGCTGTCCCAATTAGTACATCAAAGTGGGGGTATTGAGTAGCTTTGTTTAGACGCCAAAATGGGGGTTTTGAGTAGGTTTATTTAGACGCCAAATTGGGGGTTTTGGATAGTTTCATGTAGCTTTGCCAACTCATACGTCCATTCAAGGTTTCATGTTTGAACAATCCTATAATTTCACCCCTAAATTTTTCAATAGAGACAATCTTAAAAGAGGGGAAGTGTAGGAAAACCGTTAGAAGTGGTTGAGATACCACACCTTACATATTTTAATCCTCCAAAAGTATTCACAAAACAGTCTCATCTTTGATAGTTTCGTCTTTAAGGACTGCTGGTTTACAAAATTGATTGGAAATACAGATACAAAGTGTGTGTATGGCGGGCAGACAAGATTTGAAATATAATCCTGGCTTCATCTTCGTAGCGACATGAAGTGTGCTATATAGGTGGGAACAGAATCAAACAAGTGAAAGATATCGTCAAAGCAGCTACTTGATCCATCGGAATGCGTGTTTGAAGATCTACTATGTGCGGTAGAGAAGATTAGTTGTAACCTATTCAGCCGTGAACTGTTCAACGGCTTTTCAAATGTTGATCTAGTTGCTCAAAGGCCTGATTTTTCAAGGACATTCACACAGCTTACCACCCCCTGATGTTACTTCAAGCTCGTACCCGCAGTTGAGGGTCTTCCAAATTCCATCTGAGTGAGAGAATAGTTTGTACCGTTTGGTTCATTTTAGTTCAGCTGGTAACGCTGAGATCGTGCTACATCATCGCCACCACCACCATGATGCGTGTGGCCCAGGTGCCAGCGGTGCGTCTTCAAACCGGTCAATTGAGAAAGCACGACCAGAGAACAACAGTTTCCGGTTGCATATTTGCAGTTGTTCCGGATTCATACCCTATTCATACATACATACATACATACATGTTTGCCGTCTCTCCCGTGCAGCAGCAGGACATCTCAGGGCGCACAGGACAGCCGCCGACGGACATTGCCCACACCCCTGGTCATCCTCCCGCTCGTCCACCACCTCCAGCTCAACAATATCTACGATGCGTGTTGGTGTATATTCTAATTCTCCTCATCTTTGTTTGTGACAGTGAGGCTGTATATATATATATGAATAGATGCAGTCATATATATCGGTACAACATCAGGTGTTCCCTTTCATTGAGACAAACGATTTCCTTCCAGCTTGTCCTTTCTCTTTCCATAATATAAATCCCACTACTTTGCCCAGAATCAAAACTTTGCTCGAAAAGTTCATCGAAAGGAAGCAAGCTCAAATAGAGTATTGTTCTATACCAGAATCTCTTGTTCCCTTCTCGGCTACAACAAGACCCTGACAAAACACTCATCGAATAACCATGACAGCTCCTAATAACAAGGATCAATCACAACCACAGCAAGAAGTCGTTCAGGTGAAGCAGGGGTCCCCTTCTTCTCTGTCCACTAGTCATTCCAACATGACTTCTGTTAGTCCCGCTTCGACAGCAATGAACCCTTCACCATCACCAAAGAGCTCATCAACTGGAACTTCAAGCTTCTCAACTTCACCAATAGCCACGACTTGTACACACGCGATATCAAAGACTGGAATATCTAGAACTTCCTCCTCCTCTTCCTTTGTGCATCGTCAACATTCCTCTCAAGGACATGGCCCTCAACACCTGGCACATCACAATCAGCAGCACCAGCACTTGCCTCCAAGACAAATAAAAGAGGAGCATGCCCACCTCGAGCTCCCAAAGGAAGATGCCGATATGCATGCCAACAACGAAGATGACGATGAAGAAGAGGAAGATGACGATGAAGAAGAAGAGCATCGTCACAACCAACAACAAAGTAACCAGAAGAGTCGTCAACGCTCAAGCGGAAGCGGTAAATCGTCAATGATCGAGCAAGCATGCGATTCATGCAGAAAGAGAAAATTGAAGTGTTCCAAACAATATCCAAAATGTTCAAAATGTATCGCCCATGGCTGGGAATGTGTCTATTCTCCTAGAACCGTGAGATCTCCATTGACGAGAGCTCATTTGACCAAGGTGGAGACCAAGGTGAGACAACTCGAAACCTTGTTCCATAGGATGCTACCGAACGAAGACTTGGATACGCTTCTGAGCGGTGTGAAGCCCATAGACTCCGTGACAGGCTCGTTGGTTTCGTCTCCTAAGCTACAGCCAACAGCTGGTGGAATCTCCCTCTCTTCCGCAGCATCGGCCTTAATGTCGATGAATACCTCGCCATCTGAATCTTCCAATAACTCGTCTGACAAGAGAACAATACCACACATGCCTCAGCTTCCCGATGAATATTTAACGAACGACCTCTCCAACAACACGAACTTTGACTGGTCAGAAGATGACGATGATCCTGAAACGCTTCAGTACAATGGCTCATCTCCTTCTTCCACTGAGTCCCTAAGAGAAAACAAGATCTCGATGATGTCTTTACCGGCACTGGACCACTACCAACAGCAGCACCAGCAGCAGCAACAGCAACAGCACGGAACGAGAACCACGAGTTCCTCTTTAACGACATCGCCATATCTGCATGCTGCCGGTGATGGTATGGGTGTCAACCCGGCCATCAAATCAGGCTTTTTGGGAGCAGGTTCAAGTTCGACGCTTCTTAGAGTCATGAAGATTGACAAGATTGATGAAGATAATGATGAAGACACTGTGATGGAGGATCTCGATCTTTCACGTCCAAAGGACAAACCATTATCATCGTCAACTGCCAACTATGAATACCCTATGGAGATGATGAATCCTAATGTCAAGAAGGAGATTGTTGATGGTTTTCAAAAGGGACTTGAAAACATGGAGCGTCACAAGAGTGCGAAGGATCTAGAGATGCGCTTGGACACCCGTTACACGCAGGAACAGTACTTGATAGGCTACTTCAAGTACTATCACACGTCTTACCCTTTCATTCATAAGGAAACATTCATCAAGTATTTCAACAGGCAACTTACAGTCAAGAGTGAATCACACTGGCAGGCTTTACTAAACACAGTGCTTGCTTTAGGCTGCTGGTGTCTTAACGGTGGTGAGAACTCTAACGTTGATCTTCTGTACTACCAGCGTGCCAAGAATTACCTAAGGTCTGGCGGTAACGTTTTTGAAAGTGGTAACACCACGTTGTTGAGTGCTTTGATATTATTGTCAAATTATGCCCAAAAGAGAAACAAGCCTAACACTGGATGGAATTATCTTGGATTGGCAGTCAGAATGGCAATGTCTCTAGGACTCTACAAGGAATTCCACAAGGGTGATTCCAGCTCTGGAGTGTCGTCTAATGATGGTGAAGTTGGTGTTTCTAAGCAGGATATCATCAATTTGGAGATTAAGAGAAGATTATGGTGGGGCTTATACATCTTTGACGCTGGTGCTTCCATCACCTTTGTGAGACCGATCAACTTACCTTCTACTGATGTCATTGATATCAAGTTGATGAGTAACATCAATGATGATGAGTTGAATGCCTTGGTTCAAGATCCAAATGTCTATAGATTGACGGAAACGATGCTCAACAAGCCATATCCAACCATCTACTCTGCAATGATTGCACAGACAAAGTTGACCTTGCTAACTACACCATTTTACGAAAAGATGATTTCAAAGCCACCACCAACGTTACAAGAGTGTTTGGACATGAACTTGAAACTAGTTGCTTTTGTCAATCAGCTTCCTGCCTATTTCCATGAAAATGCTGCTGTTGCTAGACTACAATTTTTCAAGTTGATTCCAAAGAACATGTACACCAAAGATCAATCGAAGTTACCAGAGTGGTTCAATCTAGCTAGACACAGGCTCATATGGAGATACAAGAATCTACAGATTGTTTTGTTCAGACCATTCATCTGGCAGAGAATCGTTGCTGTGTCCAACCCAAAGATTTTGGAGGATTGTAAAGTGGAAGAGGCTAAGGAAGGTAGAAGAATCTGTCTCAATGCAGCATCGGAGACTATTGGTTCTATTGATACGTTTGTTACAGAAATGCCTGAAAGATTATCAATCATTGCTGTTTGGTATGCCACTTATTTTATCTTCCAAGCTGTGTTGATCCCGCTGGCATGTCTGTGCTCTGAGCCTAACTCTCACCATTCCAAGCATTGGTTAGATGACATCAACAAGGCCAAGAGGGCACTTACCATTATGGCCAAAATCAATTCAATCGGTAACAAGTTCATCAAGGTGATTGAAAGATTGCTAGCCCAAAGTGAAAGATACCAAATTGAACAGGAAAACAAGCAGAAGCAGAAAGAGGAAGTTACCAGACATGAAAGAGAGTTTGTCGAACAGAATGGACTACCATCATCGACCACTTCGTTGTTCGGTAACTACTCCACTCCAGTGTCGAGATTGAACTCATCCACATCTTTGAATAAGTTGAAATCAGTTAGCAGCATGTCTAACGTTTCCAAGACGGCAATGCAGCATCAAATCCAAAGGCAGACTCAGAATCATAATCAAAAGGCCTTTTTGGAACTACAGCAGCGTGAGATGATAGCCAAGGCTGCTGAGATTGAAGCCGAAGCCCGTGTTAAACTTCAGCAGTTACACCAGCAGTATAAACCTGTCGTTCAACAGCAACAACAATCAGCCGGTCCAGACGTGTCATCAAATAATACATTCTCTGTGTTGAGCTCCTTCACGAACTTGAATGAAAACTTGAGCTATGCTCAGAACACAGGCAACAACAACATCGCCAAGAGCCCTGCTCAAGGTGCAGCCTCTCTCTCTACGAACGGAAATTCAAACTCTTTCGCCTATTTTCAGTCACAGCGGTCAACTCCAGCAACTCCAGCAACTCCAGCAACGACCCAATCACCTCAACAGCAGCAGAGACATGCCGTCTTCTATGACTTGGAACCTCAACATTCAAACTATCCATCTCCCTCAATGTCTGCCTCCAACAGTTGCTCTGTTCAGCTTGATGATTTCCCAATGACATCAGCTATTGGAGCCAGTGCCCCTACCGGTACTGGTGCTCCAGTTGCGCCATCCACCAATACCAATCGTAATGCCAGTGATAGCACCATCATGTCCAACAGCAACGCTCAGGGCCTCAATCCAGCCGTGGCATCTAATGTCCTAACAGACTTCGACATTGGTAATATTGAATTTGCCGGTCTCACCAACGGAAACGAACCGACTGCCTCTAGTGCCAATTCCAACTTTAACGCCTCTGGCGCACCAGCTGAGAAGAACGATCTATTGAACGACATCTACTCTTTGATCTTTGATGAGTTCACTGATCCTATGGCCTTTAGCGTCAAGAATGAATAATTATATATTCCTTTTAAACGAACAACACTATCCAATGAATTAACGATTTGAATGAATTGACTATACTGTACATTATTTACCTCTTTTTCTTTCACTGATTTTCCTTTTTTTCACTCTTTTCATTCCTGGCAGCCTTATGTTTGCGCCCTGCTACCTCAGTGATGACTGTTTCTTGTTTACTTTATGTGTGCCATTTTTTTAAACTCTGTTCTATTCCAATCCACTCTTTTGTTATTTCTATGCAACCTGAGAATCACAATTCTTGTATATAGTTATTCAACTCCAAAACTGTCGCGCATTTAGCATGGTGTTTCTTCCAATGGCTGTCCGTTAAGTCGCTTAGTAGGTTGAAACAGCCTGGAAGAAAATGAATTATCAAAAAAGATTTATAATAAATAATAGGAAAAGATGTGTTCAATAAATATGAGAAGCCATTCGGCAATCAAGTTTCCAATCCTCCTGTTCAACGTCTAGAAACCTGTAGCCCACCACCAATTGCCTCCAAAGGAGGCAACTCACCGAAACCCCACTTTTCCTCCCCTTCTCTAACTTCATAGTACCGTCTTAAATCAATTCCATGGTTCTGGTGATTGGCAAAGTTGAACCAAGGAATGAAAGCCAACATTAATTGGGAATGTTTCGAGTTTCTCGAAGCAACGTCCTGCATATATGGAGTCATCACGGATTCACCATAAGGATTTTTACCCAACGACAGCAACTTTTTAGACTCATACCTATCCTTGGTAACCTCCCTTGAATTTTCAGTCCAACCCCAGAATCTCTTTGTTGATTCATTATAGGATAGAATAAAGCCACCCACAAAACCAATTAGGCCAGCGGCTCTCATAACTGAAGCTGGTGGCCGTCTAAACTTCCTTCCCGTTGATGGCTCGTAACGTTCCATCAAGATGAGTAATATTGGAGCTGCTGCTGTTGATGCTGCCCAAGTTAGGTAGTCTGAAGGTCTAAAGTACCTCACAACCTTTGTGAATTGAGGGTCTTCGTCAATTAACTATATGAGTGGGGTGGTACAATTCACAACATGAAAAGATGGAAATTAGAAAAGTTCACCACACTTCTTCTCGAGAAAGAGACCTGCTCCCGACAACGTGATTCTCTTCTCAGTTTGGAAGAAAGGGTGGTGTCTTTTTCTGACCCCTCATCGAGTGAAAAGTTAAAGTGAGAGAGTTAGTACAGACTCAATTGAGTGAGAAATCACAGTCACATATACTCACTTCAAATGTTTCCATAATTCTTATTGGTGATAATGGTATTATCTCATCTATTTCAATGCCATCAATTATGATCGATGTGTTGAGAAACAGTGTTAACTCTCTTCTCTACTTTACCCCCACCTTTTAATATATGAGGAGATGCTTCCTTTTCCTGCCCCTCACTTTTTGGATGTGTTATCCTGACTGACACATGTTTTAGCAGTGGCAGTTATTGTTGGTAATAATTTACACACCTCTGCACCTTTAAGAGCACCAGCACACGAAGTTGCAAAGAGGAACGTTACAAAGAGTAACAGGGGCAGCACAAGCAGAGCAGAGCAGAGCAGAGAGAGCTAAAGAGGACTACTGTTTGTTTGTTTTGTTTGTTTGTGTCTGTGGATCTTTTTGAATGGGAAAGGGGAAAAACACCAACTCTTGACCAGAACAGCACTCACTGCACACGCGCTCACGGGCTTGCATATACTGTACCTTTTATACACACGGCACAACGCAACACAACACAGCAGAGCACAGCACAACATAACATAACATAACTCGAGTACAATGCCACCAAAGAGAAAACCAGCGATAGTGCTCACTTTAAACAACAAGAAACAAAAGATCGTCGCAACGACATCAACAAACAAATCAAAACAAACAGTCTCGAAGAAGAACTTGCAAAAGCTTCTCAACAAAATTATAGAAAAGGTGAACCTGTTGACAGATGATGAAGGCACCTCTTCCATAGTGGGATTATTTTTGGCTTTACCTTCAAAGAGAGACTATAAAGACTACTACCAGGTCATTGCCAACCCAATATCTCTGAACGAAATAACCAACAAAGTTAAAAAGAACCAGTATGAAACAAGTGATGCATTCGTTGAAGACTTTGAATTGATGGCTACGAATGCAATCACATATAACGATCCACAAAGTTTGGTTGCAACGGATGCAAAGACAATACTGGAGTTTGTCAAAAACGAGGTTTCCGAATCTAAGAAGAAGATAGAAGATGAGCAAGACGGTGCTGAAAAGGAAGCGAAAGAACAATTAGCACCAGATGTGAAAGATGAGAAGCAAGAAAAATCCGGTGAAGACGAAAAGAGTGGTGCTGATAATTCAGTCTCCAAGAAGAAGAGAGGGAAGCCTCAGCCTCATACATCACCATCGGTCAAGCCTGAAGACCAAAAAGATACTCAAGCAGAGCACCATCAACAATCACAGCAACAGTTCGACACAAGTTCTGCAACAAAATCTTACATTCCAGATATGAGGAACCTCTTGAAGATGATGATTGCCTATAGAATAACCAACAGAGGGAAACTATCCGAACCTTTCATGGAGCTCGTTGACGCTGAGACTTACCCAGACTACTACACTATTGTTAAAGAAGGTATGTCTTTCAACTTGATGAAGGCTAGGCTCAATGAACAAGATTACTATTCAGATGGAAGAGAAGGTGTTTTGAAGTTCAAGCACGATTCCAATCTAATTTTTGACAATGCAATGGCATACAACAAGGAAGGAAGTGTCATCTACAGAGATGCTGAAAGTTTGAAGATTTTCTTTATCAGGAAGTTTGCCATTTTTAAACAAAATCACCCTGAGTTTTTGGATGATCCAAATGCAAACTTGGACGATGAATTGAATGCCAAACCAAAGAGAGGCAGAAGACCAAAGAATGACGTGTTTCGTTCAGTTGGTTCTGGTCCTGGTGCTGGATCCGGTAGTGGTTCTCAAATGGCTAAGAAAAGACCCGGCAGGAGAGCAACGAAAAAGATTAGATTGGATGATGGAGGCGATGATGACGACAATGATGATGGAAGCGATCTCGATAATAGTAGAGATGATGATGATGAACAAGATGATGATGACGAGGAAGAAGAAGATGATGATGACCATGCTGGTAGCGATACCAAGAATGATGGGGAAACGGACAATGATGAGGATGGAGATGATGAAGATGAGGGTGATGGAAAGACAAATAGTCACCGCAGATCCAGGAAAGCAAGAAACATTGCTCCATACGTGAAGGAGATTCCAAACCTTTTCAGATCACACACTAGATTGAGCCAGTTTGAAAAGCAGCCCTTCAAATTTATCAAGACGTTATCGATCTCAACGTCTGTCAAACAGTACATGCAACATGAACCTCAACAGTACTTCGAATACATCTTTGAACAGTCGCCATTTGATTCGATGAATGCCATTCATCTGCCTCCATCGGCAGCTGGTCAACCTTTGACCATCCTAGCATTTTTAATGAACAAGATTGTGGATGAGAAGTACATCACAGAGCTAAAGGTAAACCAAGAGCCTCTCAAACCTTCCCCTTTGTCGATAAGCTACGACGGGAGCGATCCAAACGGTAGCTTTGTTGCAAACAGATTTGAACTCAAACTAAGCTTTGGGTTAAACCTTGTTCAGTTCACGTTGAAAGTCCCAAAGGAGCTGATCCCCGTTCAACTTGCTTCTCCTGAGCCTGAGCAATCATCAGCCACCACGAGTGAAGAGGGAAAGATTGGAATTGATGATGGTGAAGAAAAGAGCGATGCATTACTCTTAGAATCATCGTTACGTGTCCCTCAGGGGCAAGACGACGATGCTGCTGAAGAACGCAGGCTACGTATAAGGGTTCCCGTCGGAGGTAATGGTGCTCTTTCGAACGGTGATGTCATTGCCAATGGAGGAGAACCAAATAGAGAATATGCCGAGGAGAGTATCAACGTGTGGATCAGTATTTCTCGTTGATCTACACCACAAGTGTTGTTATCCGATTATTTGTATTATAAAGACCTACAATTTTATGTCGTTTTGAATCTTTGCACGGCGTTAAGACTTGGAATTTGTTTTTGCAGTTGTCATCACGTCAAGTCCCCCGGTGATTGATGCAAATGTGTAAAAGTGTAATGCCAAAGAGAAAGAGAAAGAAAAATGAATCCAGTCATTGCGGAGTAGTATATACGACAGAGCAAACCTTTGTCACTGGATTGGATGAGTGTGTGGCTTTTGCATCGATTGGCAGAAGGAACTGTATAAAAAGATGGGTTGGTTGTCCTGCCTCATTCACCCACTCAACCGGTCAGAAACACTCAGTCGAAGTCAACTTTGAGTTGACCAACACCTTTCAAGTCTAAGTCCAACAACTTATCCAAGACATCATTCCTACCACCAACCTTCTCCAACAAGCTTGCATAATCCCTTTGGATCTCATCTTGCATCACTTTCGGATCGAGTATTCCCACACGTAGCGTGCCTAGTCCGTTGATCATAGTAGCCGTCGCCGTTTCAGACTGTGCCTGTGCCGTGAAGTCCCCATTGAAATGCTGTTGCTGCTGCTGCTGCTGCTGTTGCTGTTGTTGTTGTTGTGGTTGTTGGTGGAAGTTGTCAAGCGAAAGCTGTTGCTGCTGTTGAGCCTGTATCTGGTTATCCTGGGACTCCATAAAGTTGGTCAAATCTATAAGATGTTCATTTGTCGAGTTCAATATATTGTTCAATTCTTTGTTTCTTTGCTCCATCAGTAGCTCCTGCTGTTGTTGGAGGTGTATCTGAGTCTGCGATTGTGTGTCTGCGCCGGCACCCATCAAAGGTGAAGTTTCGTCGTAACCATCATAATCTACTGGCTGCCTTAAGCATGAAAGACAGATTCCCATTGTGTGTGTGTAATATTGGGTTAGATATAAGGCAAGTAGCAAATATGTGTCTTTGGGCAGTTCAGGGCTCTTCAGGATGTATGGATATACCAGAACGAACCAGTATTGTTGTTATGTCGAAAGAGTTGCAAACAACCAGCGGGTATGACTTTCTGTCTGGTATAAAGTGTATGCGTGCTGTGCTGTGCTGTGCGTGCAGAGTGAAGTGCACACACTCTCGATGGCAAAAAGCGCATCTGTGGATAGAACAACCTCCACCATTGAAAGAAGCATCACTCTCAGGTCTAAAAGTAGTCACAACATACACCATATAGATCGATCTTTGTAATTGAGATAATAGGCACTTTCAATTTTACACATTACACACCACAGAAGCAATGGCAGGACTAAACTTCGACAACTACCAGAGAAACCAGTTTTTAACGGCAAACGGGCACGCCCAACCAAAGGCAACTTCGACGGGTACCACTATCGTTGGTTGCATGTTTGAAGGAGGTGTTGTCATAGCAGCTGATACAAGAGCAACGGCAGGTCCAATAGTGGCTGACAAAAACTGTGAAAAGTTGCATCGTTTGGCACCAAAGATCTGGTGTGCTGGTGCCGGTACCGCTGCAGATACTGAAATGGTGACACAGTTGATCCAATCCAACTTGGAATTGCATTCAATGTCACTAAATAGGGAGCCAAGAGTGGTGTCAGCTTTGCAGATGTTGAAGCAGCACTTGTTCAAATATCAGGGTCATATTGGTGCCTACTTAATCGTTGCTGGTGTTGATCCTACAGGCGCCCACCTATTCTCCATCCATGCCCATGGTTCAACAGATGTTGGTTTTTACCAATCTTTAGGTTCTGGTTCGTTGGCCGCTATGGCAGTCTTGGAAAGGGATTGGAAAGAAGGTCTAACGAGAGAAGAGGCAATGAAGCTCTGTACCGATGCCATTGAGGCTGGTATCTGGAACGATCTTGGTTCTGGTTCCAACGTTGACCTTTGCGTTATGGAGGTTGGTAAGGATGCTCAACTATACAGAAACTATTTGACTCCAAACGTTAGAGAGCAAAAGGCAAAGACTTACAAGTTCCCAAGAGGTACAACGGCCATTTTGAGGGAGAGTATTTTTAAATTGTGCTCAGTGGAAGAGGCTGAAGTTAGCGGCAGCAGCAGCAGCAGCATACCTGCTTCTTCAGATGTTATGGAAGTTGATGCTTAGTCTGGGGAGGTTCGGTCAGATCGAGTAAATGTGTTTTTGACAGCTATGTTGTAATGCTCTTACTCATATATGCTATCTATCCGCAATCGTAATCTTATTGTTCAAATATTATTAAGCTGTTGTTTTTCTCTTGCGTTGTTCTGACCTACCGATGAAATCTTTATTTTACTTCAATTGCAACAGTCAAAACAGAATAAAAAAGATAACGTGAATAAAACCAGCGTTGGTAAGAATTATCATCTACTTCAATAGTATCAATTATTTCTCTTCATTTTCAATTTTTATCCTCATCTTCAACTTTCAAAGCTTTGAGCCCTTTAAGAACATCAGCATCATCAACCTTATTGAGATCTTGAATGACCTTGATAGTACCTTCAACGATAGCGTCATGCTCCAAATCGTGGATTCTAGCTTCCCATTCCTCAACGGTTTCACCTTTAACAACATCGATCTCCTTAACGACCAATGCCTCACCCATATCAACCTCTTCAATAACGTAATGAATCATACAACCACCTTTTGTAACGGTTCCCTTTTGACCTGCCTCCCAGGACCTTTCAATGGCACAGGTTCCTTCGAATTGACCAGGTAGAGCAGGATGTAGATTGATGATTGGGATGTTGGCATTCGATAGTGGTTTTAGGAAATCCGCGGACAATATCAACATCCAACCAGCACACACTATAACGTTTGGTTTTATATCGTCCAGGATGATTGAGACTAGATCCTTGTTGAACTTTGATCTAGCTTCTGCTCTTTCAAGCTTGTTCTCCTTTGGTATTCCCTTGTAGTAAGTTTTAAGCTCGTGCGTTGTTGTTGGTATATCTGCATTTTTGGCCCTTTCCAATCCATACGCCTTTGCTGAGGATGAAATGACGTGGGTTATCGTACCTGGGATTTTTCCCGATTGGGAGGAATCTATCAATGCCTGGAGGTTTGAGCCATTACCAGAGATAAGCACTAGAATTGAAGGTAAGGATTCTTTGGAGGAAGACATGGCGGGGGTTGTTATGAGATACAAATTAGTTGATTGTGCGAAATCAAGGACGCATCCACCTACTTTCTTGATTTCATCAGGATGTATAGTTCAATTGTATCCATCAATGTGAGAAGACTACGGTAGCCACTTACTACAAAAGGAGTATGGAAAAGCAGAAAGTTGTTTGTTTTGCTGACTTCTTTTCCAAATTTTTCAATTGTGGCTCGTTTCTTTGCATTGTATGCATCCGCCACGAGTACTAAAAGTGGCTGGTGACAGAAATAGAAATGGGATAGGAATACGATTAGGAATGGATGGATATATTACTTTTCTTCGTTGATTGTAAAATAAAGCGATGGGGAAACAAACAGATACATTGGAATCAAATCGATGCCTTCATCGGATCAATTGGGTTCAGCAAGCCACCAATTCTTGAAATCTTTGTAAGAGGCGTGGGACGTTTTGAACAGGTCTTTTTCAAAGTTGTCCAGGTTGCTTAGAAACTCTAGGTTGTTGGTATTGAACTGGTCGTTCAACTTGTAACTCAAATCGTTCAATTCGCATGATCTATCAATCAACATTTTGCTTATCAAATTGACCAACTCTTCATCATTGAACATGTACGACCATTTGGCCACGATCTTGTAGTAGTACATGTACGAGTTCAAGTTCAACTTGAAAGGACTCGACTTGATGAAATTCAAGAAGTTGCTAGAGAAGAATTCCGGTTCTATTAACGTCAAAAAAGTCTCTGGCTCTTCATCTTCATTGTCATAGTCACCAGCATTGTTTGAAGTGGCACAGACTGCTAGAATCTCGGCGAGCCATATGGGTAGTTCCAACTTGACATTCTTCTTTATTGGTTCGGAAGGCTGGCCGTTCAAGTATCCCAATCCTGGAATTGTTATGTTGAATTTGCAAGGAAGTTTCTAAAAATGTTTGGAAACAAAATGGTTAGTATACAAGTGTTAAAAATTGATGATCGGTGTGGGTGGGGGACGGGACTTACGAGACTGTCAGCTAGTATATCGTCAACATCATAGTATGACATTGTGTTTCCAGACACACAAATCAAATCAAATTAACCTGAATTTTTACCAATGTTGACTGTTGGTATTCCTCCTAACCATTATTCATTCAAGTAGTAGGAACAACAATTTGTAATGTCCATAAGAAAAGGCAGATGAGAGAGAAGCCATCAACCGCCAACCGTCAACAACTATGGATAATTACTTGTACACAGTCGCGAAACTTCGTGCAAGACCTCAACCGAGCGCGTGCGATGAAACTGTGTAATATCCTCTGGGTTGATGGATGTGTAGGATAATGTATATATATATATATAATAAATGCTAAATGCTAATTGAAATCGAATCTAAAATGATACATGAATCTACGTTAGTAAACAAGAGAGTGCTACCGCTTAATACGTATAACGCCTGCCTCTTATCTGCTCAATGGGATGCTCTCCAATCGAGACTTCTGCTTTCCCTCATCACCACATCGATCAATAAGATCCACCAACCATTGATCCTCTCCAGCTTCACCATCCAGATCGTACACCTGTAGGTTTTCCTCTACGGACACGGTAACTCCATCGTCAATCAAACCATGTTCATAATCAACCATCTTCAATTCGTCAAGTTTTGCAAAGATAGCCTCATCATTAGGGTCAACCTCCCAAACGGTTGAAAAGTTATCACTAAAGTCCAATCTAATCTTGTACTCCAACCTCTTCAGCAGAACATCGTACCTTCTGATTCCATCGATCGAATTCTTAACCTTACGATTAAAGATATATTTGACCATCAAAGGGTACCACGAAGGCAACCCAAACTCTTCAAACTCGGTCAATAGATACTGCAGAACGATTCTGTTACACTGTGGATTGACCAACCGAAACCTATCCTTCATGGAATTCATAACTTGGATCATCATCTTAAGATTATGCTGTTTTCTTGCGAATTTGACAAAGATGGTCATCGTTGAACCTCTTGGCAAAACACGTCCCAACTCAGCATTATCCATCATGAAACGCCATGCCCTTTGGAATCTCCCATTCGTGCTTGTGCTTGTGCATGTTCCATCGTTGGTATCATTCAAAATCTTGTAAATTATGGCGTTCAAACAATTCACGTCAACTTCATCCACTTTGGCATTGTTGTAACATGTCAGCATGGCAGATAGGGGTTTACCGCTATGTAGCATGTCGTTCAACTCAACGTCGATGAACTTGGGGATTCCAACGTTCAATCCATTCACAAACATCCATTGTTTCAACTTCTGTTTGGATGAGGCAAAATGAGGGATCACACTAAGGGTGAGATAAAACGTACAAAGATCAACTTTGATGTCGTTCTTCTTCATGTATGAGAGTACCGATTCCAAGATGCAGAGTCTATCTAGTATAGCATCCGTTTTCAGGATGTAATTCTTGGCGATTGAGTTGAAGATCATGGCTGTTGGTTGTAATCCATCCTCTTCCAGTTGATACAATAGTTTCTTCTGTGCAAAAAAATCATCTCTGTTTGAAAAAAAATCAATGAGGTAGTTGTACACTTTGATGGATCTTAGGTCTTGATAGCGGTCATCTTTGTATGTGATTCTTCGGAGAATGCTTGAAATCTTTGGAGTTTGGTTGATGTACTTGTACTGTGTCAATTCATGAACATACTGCTCTAATGATTCAACTGTTTCCACTTCTGGTTCCCGTGGTAGATCCTTCCTTAACCAATATATCTTGAAAAGTTGGTGGAAGTTTCGACTGTTGTACGTGAGCTGTTTAGATGTGGCATCTTCAGTGATTGTTGGCTCCATCAACAAGCGTATTATGGATTCGGAGGTTTCGTTGATCAATTTGATATCATTGGCAACTGATTGATTTGGTTCGAGATCATGAACAGTTGTTGTCTCTGTATCACTGGATGGATCATCGCTTGTCAACTCCTGGGTGTATTGATCATTGTGATGGTGGTATTTAGTTCCAATGTAATCTTTCTCGTCTACAGAAGAGACTTGATCGATCTGTGGTGATGACTTTTGCGGTTTAGAGTGTAAACGTATGCTTTTCTTGGGCAAGGGTATATCAATAATGCTTGGAAGTTGGAATTTGGAAACAGCCAATATGGTTTCTTCTTTATGCTTCTTTTGTCTTTCGGAAAAATCCTCCAAGTGAAGCAACAAATCATGCTCTGTTCTGCCCTTTGTACTGGTGTTTGAGGTGGAGGCTGTTGCAGCGGAAGATGCTGATGCTGATGCCGTTGATGCTATGCTTCTATCTATAGTCATTATATGGTTGAATCTTTTGTGTATCAACAATTGTACATTATTCGTATTAGCGTGTGGTTGTTGTTGGTGTTGATATTCGTCATTGTCATCGTTATTATTTGAATGTTGTGTCATAAAACGTTTTGTATTTCTTGTGAGCTGGCAGGTTACCCTTGATATGGATACTATCGGTCGACATAAACAAGAAGTGCTATTGGTGCCGTCAGGACCGGTGTTGGGGGGTTGTGTTGAACAGTTGGACGCTACGATCGATCGCAGTTTTATTCTTGCTGTTATTCTAGTTTTTATATGGAACATTGCGATGATACTATTGTCATTGTATTGCGTGTTTCTTGTCTCCTTGTCTTCAAATGGGCTCTGTGATTGAGGGTATCAGTGCTGAAATGGCGAAATGGCGAAATGGTGATGACGTTACCTCTTGAGTCTTGAAGGTGTCTTCCCGTGTTGAGATTTGATGGGCAATCGGTGCTGTAGGTTACTTATATAGTATATATACTCTTGTGATGTCTTTGTGGAAGGTGACAAGGACAGTACTTCTTTGTAGTAGTTTTAAATCCTCTATTGTCCATTTTCTTTCAAGCGCTGTGTTGAAGGAAGTTAGTTAAAAGAAGGAGTAGTGGTGCACGGGTGTTTTTAACCAAAGGTTTTTCGGTGGTAAAGAGCAATTTTTTTTTGCTTCTGCTGTTGTGTGTAACTAAACTCTGTGACCATTATTACTACTACTACTACTGCTACACTTTACCATCTTTCATACAACTCTTGTTGATCTGTTTGTTGGATCTTTGTTTCTTTCTCTCTTTGTTTGTTATACATATACCCACATAGATCATCACATACAATGAGTAGAGAAGGTTTTGTCCCACCATCAGCAGCAAATCTAGGTAACGCAGCATCTGGTATCCAAGCGTTGAAGAACTACGGTGTCAAGTACGTCTGCGCCCAATGCGCTGTGAACTTCTCATTATCCCCAAAGGAACCAGTCAGATGTAAGGAATGTGGTCACAGAGTCTTGTACAAAGCTAGAACAAAGAGAATGGTTCAGTTTGAAGCCAGATGAGTGCAATAGATTGCCTTTTTCCACACTCTCATCAACCAATTCACTCGCCCTCGCCATCGAGAAGACGGATGCACAGGCGTCTCTCTCTCTTTTCTCCTCTTCCAGCTCGCCCCCTTCTCCCTTCACCATTATTACTTGTGCTTCCTTGACTATCTAGGTTTAGTTTTGTGATGTCAAAATTTCCCCTCTCACTGTATTTTATCCCCAAAAAAGTGATCCAAGCATCATATATATATATATATATCTTCTCCCTTATTTACGGCACATACAAGTGTTTGTTCTCTCTTAAAGGGTTAATTCAATTGCGGTTTTGCTTATTAGTTATTCTCTAGTCTCTATAATTCCAATAGTACCAAGGAGTGCTCATGAATGAATTTCCAGCTTGTAAAGATAGTTTGAGGTGTGTAGATAGAGTAAGTAAGCACCGCCCGCTCAGATGCCTACCCTTCATGCATGTTCCATATAGAGAGAGATAGACAACTCATTGAAAGATAAACCACAACAATTCTTCATAAGAAGTGTGCCAACCTTATCAACGATTGCCATTCTTCCATCATAATCTGTTTTAGCGGAAAGATGAATTGACATTTCCACCCATGATGATAAAACTACCACGGTCTTATCTCCGAAGAGATTCAAAACTGCCTCTCTCAGGGTCACATTATCGCTTGACTCGTCAATACCAACGGCATTATATCACCGTTCAAGAGATATTGGAATTACCGGAGTCTCCACCCTTGCTGGTACCTCTGGATGTTCTCAACTCCAAAAGAGAATTTGAAATCGTGAGAATGCTGAATGAGACAACGCAGATCCAAGGTGAACAGACTCCCAATAATGCATCCGTAAAGGTTCGAATGGGTCGTTCAAAGAGGTTTGAACTGCCTGTCCCACCACCATCCTCTCCCCATGATGATTCAGATACAGGTACAGGTACAGGTACAAGTACAGCGTTGATGAAAAAATACATTCAAGATATTGTCACCAACGAGTACCAAGATTCCGCACTGGTGGTACCTATCATGGTCGGTACTATAGTGGAGGATGGCCAGCTGCTCCAAGACTTAACGATTGTCGATATGCTCGTATACTATTATTTGAAACAATTTCAGTTTGATCGACTAAATGCTCTTTTGGATCGTTTACAGGCCCTTGAAGTGTCCCCATCTATTCACTCAATGAATAGGATCTTACAGGTCACTTTGAATAGTAAGTATGACTATGTCATACATGACAGATTCAGCCATTTGATGTACTACCTCCACAGAATGAAAACCCTAGGGGTGCGGTCCAATGTTGAAACATGGACAACCATATACAAAGCTTCATCATCATCACAGCTCGTCCAATCTCAAATAAAAAACAATTCAATTATTAGTCCACTCCCACTCGAAACAGAGTATCTCAACGACTGGTTTTTGAAAGGTAGTGACAATCTGATCCACTATATTGATGGGAAATCTGATGCATTTGCTCTTCCAAAAAAGTTAACCTTGCCTTTTTTCAACAACATTTTACGTCACCTTATGAATTTAAACTTTGAAAGATCTGTTCGATTTTTCAATCTTATATGTGTCCACAATAACAACAACAGTTTACAGTCTTCTCCAAAGCCAAATGAAACTACCCTTGAGATATTCATATCATATCACTCATTAAGATTGCAGTACCCTCAAATCATCAAAGCCGTTGCTTTTTTCCATCATCACTTTGGAGTTTTAAACGATCGTACCTTGATAAATTGTATAACAAGTTTATGCGAGTTTCCTGAAAGTCCACATCTGGATTCACACATGACTCAATCGCTCAAGTTCTTAATTGGTGCTCAGCATAAAATTCATGGGGAATACTCAATTCCAAAGAAACTACATCAGTCATGCGAGCTTAAAATTGATGGAGATTTGAACTTGCGAGGTGATGAGTTGATCATAGTTGATGATTTGTTGAGGGTCGGAAAATACCTTGCGTTTTGAAAAGTTTTAATTAGTTTTTTTTTGCTTTCCTCATTTTACCTTTTCTTTCTTTAAATTACATATAAACCGCACAATACTTGGTTCACTAATAATCTTTCGGAGTAAGAGCAGGTTTATCCGACATGATAATTTTCTCTTTTTCCAACTCTGACCGAGAGAGGACGCTATCAAAAAAATGGTCAAAAGTCAAGGTTAATGCCAATTCACTTGCCCTAGCAATTGGCAAGAAAGAAGAGGGCCCACAAGATAGGGCAGCCATTCAAGCATTCATCCCTATTTTTACAAGCCACGCTAAGAACCCTGCTTCCTCTGTGAAATTTCGTGTCAAAAATTACAGCCCGGGCGGAATTAAAAAAAATCGTCACAGACAGGATTCGAACCTGCGCATGCAGAGCACACCGCCTTAGCAGGGCGGCTCCTTAACCACTCGGACACTGGGACAACCATACCTAAACGTAGAATATGTGATCTCTGTTGGAACCAAAAATGACGATTTGCACGTGACAATAAGCACGTGACTGGATTCGGGTGGATTCGGGCGGATGGCCTAGTGGTTAGCGCTGCTGGTCAAATAGCGCCTTAAGGAGCGCGAGTTCGAATCCCGCCTACCGGGCCGTGAATTGGTAAAGGGTTGGTACTAGACGAGGCAGCTTTTTCCCCAAAGGGGTTTTTTCTAAGCTGGAGGGTTTAGAGTATACGCTGAAATGCAGACGCTGAAGGATCGCAGGGCCTGAGATCGACCGCCATCCCGTGGAAAACGGATGCGGAAGCTGGTTGTGTACGAAATATATAGGTGCCTAGGTGTGTACGGACTGGGCGGGTTCTCAAAGAGTGTTCAGTGCATTTGCAGTATGAACAGAATTTGAGAGGACTATTGATTCTGATCTCAAAGGGAAAGGGTGTCCCCGTGTGGTCAAGACCTTTAATTGTGACTCTGGTTGGAGGGATGCGGTGGGATTTTAGGTCCATTAGGAAAAAGCTAGTCATTGTTTCACCTTCAACGTGGACTTTTTGCATTTTTGGATGTTTTTTCGCTAGAAGTTCTCCATATTGCTGTAGACCTTTGTCTAATGGGTCGGTTTTTGCATGTATGATGCTTCTTTAGGGTAGGTAATTCTTAGTGAAACCAGGTTTTTGTAAGCACCTGGTAATTTTGTGCAGAAAGTCCAGTCAATGTATTTATCGGCTGCCTCATTGAAGTAGGCGATAAATTTCTCTCTGGCATCCTCGGTGGTACCTCCTATAAAGGAAATCTTTAGAGGGCGGTATTCTGCTCCATCCCTATTCTTTCTGAGAGTGTTTGATATAGTTATATCGTATGTTGGTGTTTCCGTTTTAAGGAGTTCATCAACATCATTGGAGATTTGTTGGATAGCTGCTGTGAGCTTTTTGGTACCCAGTGAGGCACCATCGGTGAAAGTGTCGTATACTTGATAGTAAGTATACGAGTTTTTCCTCATTTTACAACAACCAAATCCCATCATCAACTATTCGATCAAACATCGTCTACCCAACTCAATCTTCTATCATCTACTCAACTCAACCTTCTATCTAAAAATCCACATCTTCATCATCTATCCAATCTCTATCTCAAGAAAGACAAAAACCAAATGACCCCATCATCAAGAAAATTTTTCTCCGGCACAGCCACATCATCAGCCACATCCTTAGCTACCACATCTTCAGCCCCAACATCACGATGTCCAATCTCCTACGCCCAATCCGCAAGCATCAACCCAAAGACAACTAAAGGGAGAGAATCCCCATTTTTTAACAATCCTGCTGAGATCCAATACCTGATAAATGAGAATTAGGCAAACAAACCAAACTCGTACACATACTATCAAGTATACGACACATTCACCAATGGTGCCTCACTGGATAACAAGAAGCTTACCGAAGCTATCAAACAAACTTCAAATGATGTTGATGAACACCTGAAAACGGAAACACCAACATATGACGTAACCATAGCAAACACACTCAGGAAGAATCAAGATGGAGAAGTATACCGCCCTCTAAAAATTTCCTTTATAGGAGGCACCACCGAGGATGCCAGAGAGAAATTTATCGCCGACTTCAATGAGGCAGCCGATAAATACATTGACTGGACTTTCTGCACAAAATTACCAGGTGCTTACAAAAACCTGGTTTCACTAAGAATTACCTACCCAAAGGAAGCGTCATACATGTAATCAACCGACCCATTAGACAAAGGTTTACAACAATATGGAGAAATTCTAGCCAAAACAGGCTAAATAGGTTTATCGTCATTCAGCCTACTTGGTCACCATAGGCTGCAGCGTTCACAAATGGTTGAAGAACGCAAATGGCTGAAGAACGCCGCGTCTCGAAGATTGTTTAGTCGGTCATTGATTACGAAGGCAGATGTTTGTACGTGAACCAGTCTCAGATTATACACACATCATAACGGTAATGAAGAAGTGTGGTTTAAATTGGTTTGGTCGCCAAAGGAATACTTTGTGTCTCTTGGTTACTTAATGCATACTTTTATTAATTTATGAAAAGTTATTCTATCGATTAGGAATCATTTATGATCACAGATTTCATGCACCATCATGTGGACTGAAGAATATGGGACAAGACGAACTCACAACCGATCTAGACGCCTATACATATTACCAAACAGCAGTCAGATTGGGAGCATCACACGAACAGCCCCACTTGAACTATTTATAAATCAGTTAGTGTTGGTGATACATTGGTAAGGTAATGTTCCAGCTTAATTGGCGTTAACTTCAACTTATATCAAGTTGAAGTAAGTGTGGGTGTGGGTGTTATATCAAGTTGAAGTAAGTTGAAGTTAACGCCAATTAAGCTGGAACATTACCTTACCAATGTATCACCAACACTAACTGATTTTAATACAGAGGGATGTATCTGCAATACTTTAAGGAAAGCTTTCTTCGAGAACAACACGACTTTCGCTCCATACGCCGCTTAAAAGCTGTAAACAATAGAAGTCAGGGTTTCTTTTGTTTAGCGGTGCATATGACGCATACTATCTTTAAACAATAAAGATCGTGCATATACATTAGTTGTGAATTGTTGGCGATGACGCAGAGTGTTCAGATTCCAGATCTCAGATCTGTCTTTGTTGCGAATATGGGTATTCTGCCATTATAAGCTAATGTGCAAAGCAAAGCTGGCTGCTTAAAGCAGCAGCCTATAGATAAGATAGGATGTTTCCCCTATCTGTAGTAAAGTCTACCTTATGTTTAATGGAGACTCTATATATGTTCTGAAGCACAGTAAGGAAAACTGCCTCGAGAAGACTAGAAAATAAGTTACCAGTACAGAAAAGATGAGTCAAAAGAAAACATTTAGAACCAATCAATCAGTAGAGAAGATGTGTTTTTTTTTCGACCTAAACTTCAATTAATCAAAATAGATAAAATCCTAAGCAAACGAGCAATGATCCAACACAGGTACAACTTGGTTAAACTGGCAACACTGGCACAAGAATCATATAACTGGCTCAATGGATTCAACAAATCCCACGGGCTCATTGAGTTCGATAACTTGAATGGGTTCAGGTCTATTATGGTCATTGGCTTCGGCGGCTTCGATGGTTTCAATGGCACGCTTTGATGGTTTTGATGGCTTCAATGGCTTGAGGGCTATCTAAGGTCTTCCTTTCTTTCCCTGATAAAAATAGACAATCTAATTTCTATACACCTGCGCGAGCCAGCAAGCCGCATGCACTAGGCTCTCACCGTTCGTTATTCGTGTTGCTCCCCCATCCATCTACGATCACGCCGTCAAAAACGCCTCCATCAAAAAAAGATGTGTAGCTCTCTCTTCTTTTTGCGTACTCAGTGCCACTCAAAAGGTCTCGTAACTACTCCTAAGATTTCAGTGAATTTGAAGTTGGTGCTTTTAAAATTGCCAATTTCCCGGGTGGGATAGAGACACCAGAAGGAACTTACAAAAAAAGGTTAAACGGCAGTTGCTGTGACAGAAATGATGCTGTCTCAGTCACACGAGTAAGGGAAATTTGGAGGCATAAAATTTAGTAAATGGAAAAGACCCGACATGGCCGAATCTTTACAGAGATAAAAAAAAAGAGAAAAAAAGAGGATGATTGGATGTAAAGTAAAAGGATGGGCGGAGCAATGCCAGAAATAAGAGAGAAGCGAGCTGTAAATGACGAGTGAGGGGCGTGACAGGTTACGAACACCCCACAGAAAACGGAAGAAGAAAGGAGAGAAGAACGAGTCTGCAATGACATCGTCAAATGTGTCATTAAAAGTGAAAGAACCAAAATAGAAAAACAAACAGGAAAACCAACAGAACCCAGTAACCAATGATTCTAATGAAGGATATCAAGAAGTGAAAACACAGCAGTTTAAAATAGACACAGAGTAAAGGAAGCATCCAAAAAAAAACACAGCACAAACCAGCAAAGAAAGCAAACAAAAAAAAAACACAAACACAGAAAAACATCAACCAGGCTTTATATAAGCTCTATTCAAATTGTATATCTCCCTGCAAAGAATAAACCAATCAACCTCCCTAACAAACCCAGGACAATTGGTTGCCATCTTCCCAAGTTCAACATCAACAACAGAAGTCTTAGGACTGACAAACTTCTCCTTCTCGTTCAACGCTGAAGAAGACAATGCATCAATGGCAGGACTGCTGGCCACAATAGTACTCCTCGAATAAGTCGTTGAAGTGGACCCGCTAGTCCCATTACTCCTGCTGCTGCCGTAGGGTGGCCGTTGCTCTGCAAACGAGATATTCTTGAATTTCATCGTTGAAGCTGAGCTGCTAGGTGTGGCCAAACTGGAAACCAATATTGATTGATCACCACCACCATTAGCGGCAAGCAGTGCATCGGCACTGCTCGTCATGCTACTTGACGTCTCCTCTGAATCCGAGGAGTCTGAATCGATGAAGACGCCGTCTTCCTCCGCTATTGATTTTCCGCTGTTTGCCAGTAACAGTCTTGGTTTTGCCGAGCTACCGTTCGACAGGCTATTCTCTCTCAAGGAAGAAGGTGAGACTGCTGGTATGCTATTGGAATTCACTGAACTGAAGCTGGTCGAGAAGGAGGATCTTTCGCTATTGTTGCTGAACACAGTCGAGCTGGTAGAGTAGGGTATCGAAACCTGAGAATAAACGCTATTTTGACGCCTCGTACCTATTGGATGCGACGATGTTGATGATTGCTCGCGTTGCTGCTGAAGAATCTTAGATTTCACGAACGTTTCCTCCCATTTGAACAGTTCATACATCAATTTCAAATTGGGCTGAATGATAACGTTCAACCGACGAACCCTAACGAAAAGATAAGACCTTGGCAAACTGATGTTGAGCCTCTTCATCACCTCAGCAATACAAACGGTAGCAGAGCGAGAAACACCAACCTGACAATGAACTAAAACCTTTCCACCACTTTGATAGCATCTATCAATGAAATCTAATGCATCGTTGATCGTCGTGGTCAATGTTCCAATACCATCATCGTTAATGTTACCTATCCTCATCACCTCATTGACATGACATCTATCTCCTTGATCATCTTTTTGATAAGGAGGAATCTTCAAAACTTCACATCCGGAATCAGTCGTCTCAACCTCATACTTTAGATCGTCCACCCACGGAACCCTCTCACCAACACTGACGACATAGTTGATACCTAGTCTCCTCAACAAAGGCAAGCTACTAGCATGACTCAAGGAACCAAGGTACAGATGCGGTAGGATTCTCGAAGGTAACGAACCCATCACGCGCTCACAGCATCCAGCCTTGTCCATCCTACTCTGTTCCCCATCTTCAATATCAGAATCGGACAACTCAGGAGGTTCAGATGATGATTCAGATGATGATTCAGATGACGAGTCAAAGCTGCTATCACTCTTGTTGGTGCCGGCTAATGGTTTCCTGCTCTGCTCGCCTCTCATCTGAACGATATGTTGCCCCGTAGACGTCGTCAGCACAGAGTTGTACGACATACCGACCGAGCTACGACGGGAGTTTGTGTTTGGTGATAGCAGCACCGATTTGACAAGGAACGAATTATCTTCGAACGTCAAGTGATCGATATCACCACTTTGAAGATCACCATCCTGAGCAACGTTGACACGATTCAACGGGGAAAATTTGTTCATTATTGGCTCCAACTTTTGTAAAAGTAGATAATCAGATTTGAAAATGAAAAATGGTCTTCCATACTTTCCATGGAGCCTAATCAAAGCTTCATCAATCTTGATGTTTTCAGCATACATCAAGAAGCATAATCCCAAGAGAGATGTCTCCGTGTATCCATCAGAACAGTACACCAATGAGGTGAAGTTAGAGCTACTCCTGTAGTACAATAACTTGCAAATGTTCACGATTGATAGGATATCATCCTCCGACAAATCAGCCAAAGCCATGGATCCAGAAGGTGGAAATTCAAGATAGATTTGGTCAAGCTTATGCACGGCATGAAACACGGATCTGAGTTCGGCCAAAGTGGGAAACCTTGCACCATCGACACATTGTATGAAAAACTTCCAGTTTGATTTGGGAAAAGTGATTAGCTTTGAGTCCAGGTCTTTGATTGGTTTAGAATCGTTCAAGTCTGCTTTGGTCAACTTCACGACTGTATTAGATGGATCGCAGTGTAGTGGAGTAGCGGTAGAGGGCGTGCTATTGGTATTTATCGTAGATGCAAAGAAGCCAAAGGATGTCTGCTGTGGAGGTGTAAAGGAGTTGTCCATGCCCATTCCCATGCCATCAGCCGCGACATCAGTCTCGCTGGACTCTGATGAGACAGAGTTTTGTTGGATGTGCAAGCATTCGAAATCGGTCGTATTGCCAAACCAGACATTGTTAATCACATGTGTTGCAGATGACATTTTGGATATTTCCAACTTTTCTCTATATAGGTAGTTTGAATCCCAATTGTTGAAAACCTTCAAATCGTACTCAGAGCAGAGATCACCGGGACATTTAATGGACGATTCTGGGTTTAAAGATGGTATTGTCAAAAGATTGGAACCTTCCAACTTGTTTATTATTGCATCCTCTAGCACAAAAGTGTTAAAGTACTTCTTAACGGAATGCTTGGTGGCCTGTTCTTCAATATATGGATGCTCTTTCAAGTACAGCAATTGAGCAATGTGTAGTAGCCTTGCCAATGGAACACACTTACATTTTCTATCCAGTAGATCATCCTCGTACGGACAGCTGATGCATGTGGAATGATCATTGTTGAAGCAGTAGACTATCATGTCAGATATATTGCTCACCTTGGAAACTTGGATGTGAAAGTTTCTCAACGAGACGCCAACCTGGGGGTCCATGTCTTTAAAAACAGGCAAAAGTTTAGTATTGAAGCAGTCCTTCATAATAAGATCAATGGGGTATTTCATGACAATGTCTTCCGATAGTTGAGACCGAAGGTATAGAGCAAGATTACGCACGCTTGAGATGGAGACTAGAATGTCGCTTGAAGAAACCGTGCCTTTGATCAAGCCTGTTGTCTCAGTGATCACATTGCCATAGTTTGTAGATAGTTCTCCGTTCATATTGCTGGATCTGATGACCATCAAACTTCTGGCATTGGAAGGGGTATCAATGTTGGGTTGTTGCTGCTGCTGTTGCTTCTGTTGTTGTTGTTGTTGTTGTTGTTGTTGTTGTTGTTGCAGCTCTTGCTGCTGTCTGGATAAATCGGCATTGGTAGAACTAAAGGATAAGCTTGATAGGAAGCCAATTTGAGCATAGTTATTCCTATGGACCCCATGTAGCCATGGAAACATCACTTCGACATCGGGTAGATCTGATGTGTAGTGCCTGATAAGGAATTGGCATAGTTCATCTGTAGAAATGAGTTTGCATTCTTGTAAGCTGGGTATGGATGTATGGTTGTCGAAATAGGTCGACTGAGGGTCAAACGGCGAGACAGAGTCCAGCAGGTTATGGATATACCTTGAGGTTGTGCTTGGAATGCAGGATTGTTTCAGCAGAGACTCTGATTTGACTAATGTGGATTTGGGATAACCATCACCAGTGGTGGAATCTTGATAGGATCCTTTGAAGAGTATGTTGGATGTTGTTGAGTTTAACCTGGATCTGAGCTTATCTCTGTCTTCGAAAGAAACGCTGTTTGCTCTCTTGGAACTAGTCCTTCTTGGAGTCAGATGTGGAGGTGCGATGAATTTAGGAGCGGCTTGCACCGTGCTCTCTTCTGAGTCTGTAGTTGTTATTGTCGATGAAGATATTGTGGATGATATCGAAGCATTTGTAGATGCCATGCGAAACGATGAAGAAGGGTCCATTGAATCTGACTTGTTCATGGTAGTAGAAGAACGGTCCCAGAAGAAGGAGGGATAGGGGGTGAAGTAAATCCTGAATATAGAGTGTTGGATTTAACGTCTAATTGTTTTGATCAGTTGATGAACTTCATGAGTCTTGAAGCCTTGTGTGTGGATTGATATGGCCTGTTATATGAGGGCTCAAATCCAAATTCAAAGGGGAGTCAAAGATATGTGTATACGGTGACGGTGACGATGACGAGGACAATGATGAACAAGAAGAAGGGGAGTTAGATAGTAGGGGCGAAGGGGGAGGGGGTATCTCTGATTATGTGAGCTTGGAACCTGCAAGATCAGTTCCCTGTTTCTATGTTCCCAATTCAGATCAACGTCTTTCAAATGTAAAGGTTGAAACACTGAAGCGGTGAAGAAATTTCTCTTTGAAGAAATGGTAAAACAACAAGGTTTGTATGATGTGTTGAGAGATAACAGCAGCTCTCTGCTAACGGTGGCAGGCAGGGAATGAGGGAAGGAAGATGTCGATCCATTCGATCCATTCGATAGATAGATAGATAGATATAGATAGAGGGAGATAAAGCGATAGAAAATAGACGGGCGGGGGAAAAAGCATGAGACCATACCGGGCGCATGGGAGGACGATCCGTACGGGGAACGCACGGCATGCACGCACTTCTTCCCTTCCAAGCTGGGAGATTTTGCCGCGTACAACACACTCAAGTGGTAGTCGCCACTGCCACTGCCACCACTACTACTACTACTACTACTAATCCATCATCATATCACTATATCACTTGATCATGAGCCTTACATACACTTTATCCATTTCCTTTCCTTTCTCTACATGTTGTTATAAGGCATATGACAACGTATAGTGTAATATAGCGTAGTGTATATACCACAGGTCTATCCCAGAAGGAGATGTCCAGCATTTCCATCACCACTGTCACTCACTTTCCCCCGTAATCACCGCTGCCCTTGGAAGTGTAAGTGCGGCGTGTCTTTAGGCTGCGTCACCTGTGGTGGCTCTCTAGGACACATGCAGGGAACGGGCGAATACACCCAGCAGAGACCGGAGAGAGGAGAGGCAGGCCACAGTTTGAACTGGAGGCAGCACAGTATACATATAGCCGGGTGAGGCCTCTGGAGCAAACGATCGTTGGATTCACTCTAACATAAGAGAGACAATGCAATCCCAATGGATACAACAAAACATTCATCACTTTTAGTATCAAAAGTAGATGCATATATATTATTTTGTTCGCTAGAGAATGGTGAAGCATAGAGTGCTAAGAAGACTGATTAAGTAGTGATCGACTACACCTCCTCAACCGTGCAGCTCTTCTCCTCGCCAACACAAGACTATATTTATCCACATTGACATCTCCTCCGAAAAATCGACGGAGTTAACAGGGAAACCACAACATGCCGATCGATGTGAATTAACTCAAATTAAATTAAATTAAAATCAAAATACACTCCATTATTAGCATCAAATTTACCACCAGATATATCTGTGAAAGCAGCACACAGCAGCAAAACACAGCGATAAGCTTCTCCTTTCCCCAGCAAAGCAGTCTCGTGCGGCTAAGCATTAGCAGTGCAGCGAAGTGCACAAGCAAAGCAGGCAGAGAGAGGCAGGCAGACACATCCCAGATCCTGCGGCCTATCTCCCGCACACGTTTTATTGTCTCCCACGGCCATACTTTTCTTCCCTCCACTGCAGTGTATGTCGCGTGCAAGTGCGGGCGGCAAGCACGACCCCCCTTCCCCCTCTCTGCACACACACTTATCGGATTCCCTTCCATGCATGCCTATGGAACCATACGGAGGCCATTGGATCTATCTATACCTATCTATCTATCTCCTATAAAACACCCATCTCAGATCTCAGATCTCACACACTATTTATCCCTCTACAATTCAAGGTGAAACTCTATCTCTGTCGATCGCCCGCTTATCAGAAGCTAAAAGACAAGAACCATAATTTTGAACAACTAGTATACTTACACAAGTACATACGTATTATTTGCGTTTCCCTGCAAATCGCTCCCCTCCCCTTATACTAACTACCCAACTCTTATTCAACTTTTCAGCTAAAAAAAATATGCACAAATATATTAAGAACAATATTGTTTATAGATAGAAATTAAATTCAAAAACACTCATGAATAGTGTTCTGAAAAGGTATCATGATGCCACGAATCCACTAAGACGTCCTAAGCGTCATTCGACATGCTTCTCCGCTTCTCATCCTCTTTTTGTTCATTGGACGATTCAATTCCCCGATTTATAATTCTCAATTAGACTGACCAAATACTTCAAAAACTGCCTATCGGTCAACAATATCAAATTCTTCAAAAACTCCTGTGCTAACCCAGCAGGGAACCCCAAACTACTAATCAACGCCGAACTCAACTGTGAACAGACAGTCTCATTATATTTGAAGTCATCAAGCGTCAAACTCTTCCCTCCACTCTGCTTCTTAGCAACAACGTTGGAATCAGGAACTTCATATCCAATAAACACAATCGCTCTAAGCAGCCTCGAGATCTCCAATAGGATGTTGTTCCTGAACTGTGCATCCTTCAATAGTTCAACCTTCAATTTGAAAGAAAGTTCAAGACTGATCAAGATACTATTGTTGATAAGGATATCATTCACCTGCTCGAACGAATTACCATCATTTTTGAAAACATCGGCATCATCAACAACTTTTCCAGACCCAACACCTTGCATCAACACGTTCAACTCAGTCAATGACTGTTTCACCAGTGTCAGATCGTTCGATTGATAGTTGTAGGCATAGTTGAACATCATGTTGATCACGTTCACCAAACTTGATTTGTTTTCCGAGGTTAACCATAAAGAGTTCAAATGGTCGGATGAAATAGCAATGAGCATCGAAATGAACGATTTTTGCATGTCCAAAATGTCATGCTTCATGAAATCATCCGTTGCACTAACTATCGATTCTTCAAGACGAGCCTCAACTTTTTCTATTAATGGTGTGAGTAACGAGTTCAAAAGTTGGTAAATCTCATTCGATTTGTTGCAGTGATGGAATATTTGTGCTATGAAGTTCATAAAGTTGATGATCTCCTTGAGCTTCAACTTTCCAAAGTTAACCATGAACAACGAAATAAACTTGGATAGTACAACCTGCAAAATATCCGAAGTTGGTAACTTGATCAATAGGATGAATAGCCTAACGACACAAAACTCACTCGATTCCCTAACGATGTTAAACACAAGGAAATTCTCCAGCGTAATCAGAACAACCTGTGAAGTTTGTTGCAAGATGGAGACAAACTTCTCGCTAAACTGTTGGACAGGTAACGATTCAAACCCTTTCAATATGGTTCCAATTGAAATCAACGAATGATGAACCTGCACAACTACGCTCAAGTTCAAACTGGAGAGACTATTTATACAAGTCTCAAGATTTGAAAAGAGAGGTTGTAAGACAGACTCTAGCATATTTGCCTTTTGCTCTGATTTCCTAATCAGCGTTATTAACAACCCAAGAGATTCAAACAGATATAACTGGTTTTCAAAACTTCCAGTTTCATCAATGGTTGCAAGATCGATGTCGTCGGACAACCGATTTTGAGTACCAGTTTCAAAAGTAAACTTGAGCAATGGGAGTAAACTCTTGATCAACTCTTCAATGACATAGTCATCAACGACAGGTTTGGTTAGTTTGATGAACCTGTAAAAGAGATACCAGGACCTAAACTTCACCTTATCATGCTCGCTAAAGACTCCAAAGTTAGAAACAAAGATCTTCAACACTTTCAGCAGAATGTCACCCTTATCAACACCTTCAACCTGGACAGCATTATTCATGAAGAATGCATAATGCTTCAACACCAACTCAAAGAATAACAGTTGAATCAAAGAATGGTTTAGTAGAATGCTTGTGGAATCGTTGATGACTCGACATAGCATCTCGTTGAAGACAAAGTACGGTCTCGAGTTATTCACCATTGTCTTTGGAAGATTCATCACGTTGTTTCTTAAGATCTCGCTGTAGTGGGATAGCTCGTATAAACCCAATTCAATCGTTCTCCAGTCGTTGTTGTTGCCGCCACCAACACCAGATTTGAAGAGTGACTCGTTGATACAGTTGATCAGGACCTCCAAGGCCAAAGTCTCATCAAGAATGATGATTGAGTCATGGAAAGAGTTAAGTTTACCTCTAACCTCGTTGAACTGTTCTATGGAATCATCATCGTCCCCATCGTCATCAGCATCGTATTTTTTCTTTATAATGATCTTCTTCAATAGTGCGGTTAGAATTTCACTGTTGTTCAAAGAGGAGAAATCAATCTGTTCGTTTGTGATGTTCTTCTTCAAGAAGAGTAAAAAGTTGGATATGAATGGGAAAACCTCCAATGAGACATCATCATACTCATTTTCCAAAAAGTCAAAGATGAGTGGGAACAACTCTAAAATCTTTGAGATTGTGATGTTTTTAAACTCTGTGTTTGAAAGTTCTTCGTTTGTACTAAGATCCAAAATTAGAACCAACTCTGAACCTATGTTTTCAACAAGTTTGGCAAATGCAACGTTGACATCAACCTCCATGTTTTTCGACTTCATCTCCATCTGATTAAATACATACGTTAGATTCAAAAAACTGATCAATTCGAGTTTCTTCATTGGTGGCATCTTCTTATGAATGATCTCGTTGAATGTGTTGGCAGTGACTATCCTTTGTTCGTCGTTGCTACCTCCTAGGGATTGGTATAGAATAGTGAGGTAATCTTGATCTATGATTAAGTTAATTTCAATCCATGAGACGTATGATCCAATGCACTGGATTCCATTTGCCAAAATGTCCGACTTCAATGGGCTAGTGTTGTTCGATTTGATGTAATATTGGAGGATTGCCTTCCAGGAAGCGGCCAACGTGACCATATCGGATGCTCTGATGGCATCCTTCAAAAGGGTGTTTCTATCGGCGGTTTCTCTATCCCTGGCAATCATCTGATCACCAATTTCCTGGTGGATCATGAGTAATATTCTCAGGTAGTAATCTGTCGCTATATCATTGAACTCGGCATCACCACTGCTTACTTTGGTGAGTTGTAGCACATTCTGAATCAAAGTTGCGTAGCTTGACAAAGTTGCATGGACAAACAATAGGGCAAAAGCCTTTGCCAAACCATTTCTTAGATAGGATGGCTCAACTTGGTTCTTTGAAATGAGTCCCTTTAGATATGTGAATAGGTAGTCTTTCAACGTTAGCTTTTGATCCTCGGTCATGAATGGTAATCTATCGGCAAGCACTTGAAATATGAAAAATTTGACATTTGGAGTGATGTTTTGATTGGAGTTGAGAAGGCTGATACAGTGCTGCCAGCCATCATCCGAAGATTTGATCTGATTGATGAAGTCGAAGGCCTGTTGCTTCAAATTTTGGTCGTTTGTTGCACTCGATGCAATTTCAACTGCCTGTTGAATCTGAGCATCCATTGCTAGCTTTTTATGTATTTTGTATTCCTATTTGCTGTGAGTGTATGTGTATGTGCGCCTTTTTTCTCCTTGATGGCTTTTTCTCAGTGGTTTTTGGTGGGTAACTATTTACAATCACTGGGATGTTGAGGGGCAACGAAAAGGAATGCAGAAGTGAGGAGTGATGGGAGTGGGACAGGGAATGAATTTTCCGTTATTGAGGTAGAATGTTGGTACAGTTTATAATGACAGCTTTTGTTCGCCTCGTTCTATCAACAAGTATTTTGTGTATATATGCAATAAGGAAGTGGATGGTTGTGCTGTCTATGTTTTGTCCATGGTTTGGTGGTAGTTAGTCAAGTTTTAACAAAGAAGGGCACACAAGACAATCGACGGTGTTTGATGATGATTTCTCGAGATCTCACACTCTGGAAAAACTCACACTACAAAAGGCAGAAGAAGGTCGTGTCTGTATCCCCAAATAGCTGTGTTTTTTTTTCAGTCCAAAAGCACTCTTACTCAAATTGGCAATCAAACAGCTCCTCCTCTTCCTCCTGTAGATAGATTTAGACATACACTTGATGACCATGATCATTACTTCAATAGAAGAAGAAGAAGCCATAGAAGTTAGTCAATGCTGATTATCTGCTAGTCAAAGAAACAACAATGTGCAGAGCCACACCAAACTTGCAATGAGCACCTGAACAGAAGAGTCGGTGGAACGTCAACAACAACATCGATTGAACCTTGGCAGCACCGTGGTTTTACATTGTTGGATCTCCTCAGTTGATACAAACACGTCATAAGTCATGAAATACACTGACACAGCAACTATAGGGTGAACAAGGATCTGGCAGCCCTCCCTCCGCCTGACTGAAAATCATGAGGTGAAGTTTTTTAAAGCGTGAAACGGGCCCTTCTGAGGCAAGGAGCCCTCCAATTTTAGATGATCATATAGCATGGACGATGACGTTTAGGACAAGTTTGTTCATTGGGATATGTCTTTCTGTGTCACGATTATTGGTGATGTTAAGGACGTTGGGCCACTTTGGTACGCGGCTGCACTAAGAAGGGACCTTGACCTTGCCAAAATCTGCAATTGCTGAACCACCAGTGCTCCAATCGCCTTCCAAAGACTACCAGTATGACTGGCTGATGTTTTTTCACCTAATAGAAATTGTTAGAAGGCAACACCGTTGGTAGAAGGTGAGTAATTTCAAAAATCAGGTCTTTGCCCGGTAGCTTAGGATGCCACCGGGGAAATTATGGCTTTCTACCACGGAAGTCTGTCCCGGTGGAAATTCGACTTTTTCAATGCCCCCATTATGAATGCTCGAGATTTGTTGATAACGATCAATTATATTCAATCGATGGAGTAGGAAAGCGGCTATCCAGCAAAGGTATTTTGGTGCTTCCAGGTGATCTGTACCGGCCATAAAATGCGAAAAACAAAACATAAATCCAAAAAGTTGGGAAATCTGAAAACGTCGATTTTGGCCATTTTGAGACATACCCTGGAAAGCCCCCCTTACAAGCAATGCATTGCAGTATGAACCATCCGGATAGGTGCAGAATTGAGCTCATGAGAGTCGGTTCAGGTTTGCAACTTTTTCGAAAAAACGCTTTTTCTTCAAGCGCAATTTTCAGCTCCTTCCAGACCTCGAATTGAGTAGTTCAATATACTGTTGCGAAGAGCCGATCCTAAAGTTTTTGACTGTATGGGTCTGGAGACGTTCCAATATTTCAAGATGGGTTAAAAAAGGGGGTTTTCTACAGACAAAAATTAAGCATTGACTTCAGCGGCCGCTAAGAGTGGTTCAATGAGTTTTTTGAAAGATTGTTTAAGTTACAGCATGGACTTATGCTATTCAATATTTCTATGAATGTAATTTGAAGTTGGTGGGAAGTCGGTAAGGAGCTCATTTTAGCGGTTGGAAAATGTGTTTTAAATTTGAATTTTTGGTTTTGACGTGCTCTTTTGAAACGGCATTTTGGCGGCAAAAACGAGGTGCAACGGGTCTAGAACTTCTGTAACCATCAACTACGAATCCTAGAGTTCCTGGGGAAGTATTGTTTTAGCGTATGGCTTGCTTGTAATTCTATTTTAAAAGCGGTTGCGTAATTACCTACACTTTCAACCGTAATTTGGCCCTTCCCGAGGCTTATGTGGTGAACAACCGGTACCACAGAACAATATTCGGCCATTGAATTGTATCCTGGAAAACATCCCAGACCTTTAGCAGGTCTAGAAGGTGCTCAAACTGGCGTTTGAAAAATTCTTCTTTTTTTTGATGTTGCAGCCTTCCAAAAATGCGCGATTGACTCCTCTTTCTATCACAACTGCTTGAGGCCGCCATTAGACAGCAATTGATCCGAACAAGTACTCCTCTTGAAGCCCATTCGATGAAGCACCAGCTCCTAGGCTTGGATTGATGTTTAGGCTCAGGATAGGCGGTCAGATACTGGTTTGCAAGACTCCATCCCCAATTTCTGCTTCGCGCTTGAAAATCAGCCACCCATTTTGAACGCCTGTGGATCACACTCCAGCTCTTCCGATACGCTTCACAACCTGGGTGATGATTGCCTCACAACTGAATTCAATCTGGAATGTGTTGCTGGTACTGTTGAGGGGCTGTATTCAGTACAATGGCCATAGCTGTGATCCCACAGCCTTATTTAGCCCCTTGATCGATCTTCTCATTTGCAGTGCCAATACTAGCCCTTGCTGGCCAATAGGGTTTCACCACTCAACGGCGCTGTAATATCTGAGTCGTAAAGTTATGTATCCTTGGAGGCATTTCCAGGGATGCAGTTGGTGCGCCCTTTCTGGTGGAACAGATATAGCTGACTTCAAATGCCTGCGCGAGACCGTTTATCCGAGAACAACATCGGTCACGGTGTTGTGTTTGTTCCTGCTCGTTTAATTGTTATGCTTCTAACTCTTTGCTAGCTAGAATGAGAGGGTTCTAGTTAGTGGGGATCCCATGTTTTACTTCTTCTAGAGGTGTGGTGTATATGAAACAAAATCTGTAAACAGAGAAGGGGTGTGTGCAGGAGTTAGTATGTGCGCTGAAAAACTTATCAAACTTATCTCGTTTGGGCAATAATTACACTATTAGCAACCACTCTTCCTCTTGTAGACACACACATATGCTTGATGGCCATGAACAGTAGAAGCCATATAAGTTAGTTAATGTTGATTATGTGCTAGTCAAAGAAACAACAAGGCACAGAGACAGCTCTGATTTGAGATGAACTGATGAAGAGAATAGATGGTCAAACATCAACAACAGCACCAATTGGCTCTTTACAACACCGTTTTCTGATTTTCGCTGATCTCACGGTTCTATACGATGGTCGGTATGGAATGGTCCTTAAGGATAGGTCGAGCCAGTACATCATTGGTAAGATCATGAAGTCTAAGGAGGACGTTTCTTCGAAGTTGATTGGTTGCTTAAAAGTCCTTCCTTAGCAAGCAAATAAGGATTCACAATAGCCCAACATTCGATTTGTTTTGAACCTGTGATAGCAGATAGTTTTATTGTGAATTCTTAGTTGATTGCTAAGGAAGCAACAAATTAGCTTTGAAGAAACATCTTCTTTAGACTTCATGATCTTACCTATCATGTACTGGCTCGACCTATCCTTAAGGACCATTCCATACTGGTATGGACATTATTATTACAAAAACTAAGGATTTTGACCTCCTTATGTATAGTTTCGATCAACCATGGAAACGACTAAGTTATAACTTTTGAATACCCAAGTGGAGTTATTCAAGTTTAAATGGGTGATACCAAATGAGGTGTTTTTAGCAAGCTCCGCTGATGACAAAATTCGATTGACTACCACATAGCCTTCTTTCACCAATACAATTTCCGTGGAATCCGATCGGCTACCCCACTCATTTTTACAGTGGATCCCTGTCGAGAGTCAAATCGTCTTGAGGTTTCGCTGGGACAACCAACTTTCTGAAGGCGGCTTTGCCCGGCTTTGGACTTTTGAAAGTTTTGAAGGTTCCAAAGATTCAGAAGATAGTGTTGAAGCCGTTTGAGACCTTGTGATCCTCTTCATTTTATGTAAACTGTAATAAAGTGAATACTATTACATAAACTAACGTTTTCAGATTTCGCAACTTTTTGGATTTGCGTTTGGGATTTCGACTTTTGCGGCCGATGCAGGGCACCTGCAAACACCCAAAACACTTGGATAGCTCTTTTCTTGGATTGCCCGGTATCGTTCTCGCGGAGGCATCCTGGGCCCCCGGCCTTATTCCTATTGTTTCAAATTGCACATTATCCTCCAACGGTATTGCCTTATAACAACCTCTATCAGGCCCTGAAACATCAGCCGTTCATACTGGTATTCTTTGGAAGGAAATTGGAGCTCTGGAGGTGCCGCAATCGCTGATTTGTTAGGGTCAATCTATCTTATTGTGGGTCGTCCACATGTACCAAAAATGGATGGCGCGGCGTCGCGTCCAACATTACCAGAGGTATAGATTGGGGTGGGCGAGACGGCCACCGCCACCACGAGCGAACACACGAGCTCAAAAGAGCTACCGGGCAAACACTATTCTTTCCATTTGATCCCTTCCACCAACGTTATTGCCATCAAACAAAGTCCATCTGAAGGAGAATGGTCATGATGTATAGAAAGACCCTTCTTGTGTATTCAGCATCACTCAGGAAAGCACCAAATCGCTCCAAAGACCTCTCTGGGCCTCAAATTGGTGTCTATAAAATTTCAGATTTCAAACAAAAGAAGGATACCACAGAGAACTAGATTTTTTGCTGATAAAAACGCCGCAAAAATGGGTTCGTTCAAAGTAAAACTGGTTGTGCTAGAGCAACAAGTAGCCAAAAAGTAGCTAAAATCCAGGGAATTGGCACACGCCAAGATCTGAACCACTTAAAAAAAAACCAAAAAGCTGAGCGAGCGTCATGCACATAACCACTTGGCCAGATCTCCCTTTTTCTGTTGAGCATCGTTTTGAAAAGTGCCCCACCCTGGGCACATCCACACCTATCCAACACACTCAAAACACATGTCATTGGGAAGAGCGAGTCCTAGGAATCATATTCATGTGTCCAAATTTCCCCCGAGTGCAGAAACACGCAAGATATCCGCATTTCTTTAATGGGTATAATTCCCGGACAGATAACACCGTATCTCAGAGAAATTCCAGCTTCTATAGGCATTGCATCGTGTTCCCCCATCAATTTCCTATCGAATGGTGCTTTCTAGAAGGCAGTGGTAACTCTGGTTGAATTAGAATTGCAAATTTGGTGAAGCCACTTTTTCAAGTGCGGCCGCGTATCAGGATGATCCAACGCCCTCAACATCACCCATCACTGTGACTCACAAGGACACATTCCAATAAATGCATTTGTATCAGCCGAAACACCATCGTCCAGGCTACACAACCATATAAAATAAAATGCTTGGTTTCCTCAGTTTCACGATGCTGAAAAACGTCACCTTGTAATTTTCAGTCAGGTGGAGTGAAGCTCACCACCCTTGTTCACCCTATCGCTGCCGACCCAGTGCAGTTCATGACTTCTAAAGTGTTTGTATCAACTGAGGGGATGCAACAATGTACGACCACGGTGTTGCCGAGTGCCATCGGCGCTGATGTTGATGTTTGGCCATCTGTTCTGTTCATCCGTTCATCTCAAATCTGACCTGGTTCTGCACATTGTTGTTACTTTGACTAGCACTTAATCAACATTAACTAACTCATATGGCTTCTTCTATTGAAGTAATGATCATGACCATCAAGTGTACTTATGTATCTCCAGGAGGAAGAGTGGTTGGGAATAGTGTAATGGTTGCCTAAAGGAGGAGAACGAAGAAAAGTTTTTTCATCGCACATACTAAACTCCTAGACACACACCCTTTCTATGTATGCGGATGTTGTTTCGTACACCCACCACACTTATAGAATATAGAAGAAGTGAAACATAGGTTTCCCACTAATTAGAGTTTTCTCATATCTTGCGCTATCTGATGGAGACCCAATTGAATGGCTGAAAATGCCCTTTACTTTTGGTTTTCCAATTGAGCTAGGGTTCTTGGTAAAGCGCGGGCTTGGATATGGTGTTTAAATCAACGGCAAGAGTGTTTTCGTTTATGAGGCTCACATTCCCATCGGTGCCGCTCGATGCATGAATCAATCCATCAATCAACCATTGGGACCAATCTGCAACGTGGTTAGCCACCACCACAAAACACTGTATTATATCTGAAAAGAGTCCAAGTCCGTATGCCTGACTGGTTCAGCTGTGCAGCAAGATTCTCAAACCCGACCGACTAAAGCAGCGCTCACAGGGGAGCTCTCGGTGTTTCCAAATTTGCGTTGTTTTGTTTCTAAAACCTCATCATTCCACGCTCTTATAGCTAGCCCTATATTCAGATTCAAAAAGGCGAACCTGATGTAAACAACGTCTTTTCCGGTGTCTGCTACGGCGAAACAGAGGACAGGACAACCATCTTCTCGGGGAATTTATTACCTCCGAGAAACAGCGCTACCGAAAAAGAATGCTCCCCTCCACTCTGCGGGCATTTATTTCATTGATCTTGCTCGCTCTTCTCGCCAGTCGCCAACCGCCGCCCCCGACGCCACTTGTTCCTCTTCTTCTTCCCTGTAGATCCAACCATCCATCCCTTCCATGCAGTGCATTACGGTGTTAAGCCGGAAAGAAGGCCCGACCTTATTGAACCCTTTTGGCTTTTCAATTTCCGGCAATGTATAAATACACACGGATATACACCTCATGTCTCTTTCCCTCGCCCCTCTGCCGTTTTTTTTGTAGTTACTTAAATTCTTCAATTAATCAAACCTTCAAAAAAGTAATCCTTTCTCATTAACTAGTCAAAAAAGAGAGTCAGAGTCATGAGTAATACCGTTCCATACTCAGAGATCACGTCGGTGTACGCATCCGCTGCATCCGTTCTAGACTCGGCCACATCAGTTCTCGCAACAGCAACAGAGACAATCACCTCAAAGAGCTTGCTCAACGTTGCCCAACAGGCCCAAGCAACACTCTCGTACTATTCATACCTTGAAATTCTGGCAACGGCAACTGATCAATCGGTCATATCAACAGCTGCTGCACAGGCCGCCGCTGCTTCCAGTACCGTCAAGCAGTTGTTCGACGATAACAGTTTCTACGGTGGAAATGCCCTTTCGTTCGGAGGAAATTTGGCCTTATTGATAGTGATGGCATTGTTCTTAATATTCAACGTGTTTGCCGGTGTGTGGTATAAGCAATGGTGGATCTTCACTTGCTGGGTTGCCGGGCTCATCTTGGAGGTGATTGGTTACATAGGTAGACTCATGTCTTCCAAGAATCTTCAGTCTTTCAACGGCTACATCATCCAGATCGTCTGTTTGACCTTGGCTCCATGTTTCATCATGGCTGGTCTCTACTACACATTGGCACAGTTGACCATCATAATGGGAGAACGTTATTCCGTGTTGAAACCAATGCAGTACTCTCTAGTGTTTATCATTTGTGATTTGATCAGTATCATATTGCAGGCCGTTGGAGGTGCTGCCTCAGCCACGGCCTTGTTCCAATATACCTCTACAGACAATGGTGCTCATATCATGGTTGGTGGTTTGGCATTCCAAGTTGCCACTATCGGTATCTTCCAGTTGTTCTGGTACATGTTTCTCTTCCAATGTTACAAGGAGTATAAAGCACATGCACATTCCAAATTTACTCCTAGGTATCACTTCATCAGGGTAAACAAGTTGTTCCCTTGGTATCTACTTTCGATCTCATTCTCGGTTCTCTTTGTCTTCATTAGATCCATCTATAGATTGATCGAATTGTCCCAAGGTTTCAGCGGTAGACTAGCCACTACTGAGATCTACTTCTTTATTTTGGAGTCGCTGATGATGTGTCTATCCATTGCTTTGAATACAATAACATACCCAGGGTTTGTATATGGTAGGAATCCACACCTCACCATCGATAAGAGTTTGAAGAACAGTTTGAACTTCAAGAGAAACTACGATGATTCAGATGATGATGACTCATACAACGATAATGACCCTATTACCACTGCTGCCGATCAATACGAAAAGACAAGCTCTTCCGAAGATCAAGCTGAGTTGGACAACCCTCAACAGGAAAGATTTTAAGTGTTTAAATCTCGTGATTTTCAATTTTCTCTCACCTCTTAGAGAACTACCCATACAGTTTAGAGAATGGATGCACTACTAATCTCACCATCGTCACGCAACAGGTTATGCGTTATACAGACGATTTTATTCTTTTTTTGCCATTTACGTTCTCCTTTGCTCAATAGTTTTCTACATAAAGGTCCGTTCCATTACAGGTGTACTCTCTCTTTCCTGACATAATAATGTTGACTTGAATAATGCGTAAAAGTGAGTAAACCCAGAACCAACAAACCGACGCGTCGGTGCTTCCAAAATCAAGGCAAAACAACAGCTAACGAATACTTTTATATCTTGCACAGCCATGGTTTCTGCCCACTTGGCGGCCTCAACACCGAGAACGAAACCCTTCGTAGCAGTTCAATGCAAACTCCAACAAAATGGTACGAGCAACAACCAATCAACTTTCAGCCAAAAGCTAAAAAGGGGCGGGCATCGATTGAATCGATCAATTGACCCACTTACAATCAAGTACATTCACCTTCTTCACTCGTTTTGGCAGCATCGGCAACTATGTCCTTCCTTTATTTGGGGCCAAGATTGGCGTTGAAAAATCACTCGCTTCTCCTAGCGGCCACCACCTCCAGAATACCATGTCTGTCAACAATCATCACAAACAGTCACTTCAGCATCTACACAAGGGCTCACCAGCATTCAAAGCTAAACCTAGCAACATCGCTAATTCCAAAAAGATTTCTCTCCTCATCAAAGCCAAATGAATCAACGACAACAGCAAAATCACTTGAACAATCCCAATCTCCGTTTTCAGAGGAAGACCTCGCCAAAGCCAAAGAGCAAAGACTAGCAGGCCTTGGAATTTTATCGAAATTTCCAACCCCTTGGATCCCATACATGGAACTAATGCGTATTGAAAAACCAATAGGAACCCTCCTGTTACTCTCCCCATGCATGTGGTCAATCACAATGGCAGCATACATGACAACAGCACCACTTTTATCAACACTCTACATGCTATCCGTCTTCACTGTTGGTTCTTTCATGATGAGGGGTGCTGGATGTACCATCAATGATTTGCTTGATAGAAACCTGGATAATAAGGTTGCAAGGACAATGGAAAGGCCGATTACATCCGGTAGAGTCTCCGTGAATCAGGCGCTTGCCTTTCTTGGAGCCCAAATGACAGTTGGTGCAGGAATACTGTTGCTGCTCCCATTGGAGTGTTTCATCCTTGGTGCTTCATCGTTGATTCTAGTTGGTACATATCCATTGTTTAAAAGGTTCACGTATTATCCTCAGGTTGCTCTAAGTGCCTGTTTTAACTGGGGTGCGTTGCTTGGTTTCCCAGCTATGGGTGTGTGGGATTGGCCTGTTATGATTCCTTTGTATCTCAGTGGGTTCTTTTGGTGTATGACTTATGATACAATCTATGCTCATCAGGATAAGAGGTTTGATATTAAGGCTGGAATCAAGTCGACCGCTTTGGCTTGGGGTGATAAGTCTAAACCTATCTGTTACGGTATGACTGTTGCTCAGATGGGATGTTACACGTTGAGTGGGTTCTTGGCTGGTATGGGACCTGGGTTTTACGTTGGTGCTGCCATTGGTGGTTATAGAATCTTCAACATGATTAGAAAGGTTGATCTTGACGATCCAAAGAACTGCTGGTACTGGTTCACCAACAACATCAAGACTGGGCATGTGTTCTTCTTTGGTATTCTTGTGGATTACCTCTTAAAGATATTTGGGTTTTTATGACGAGTACTAGATAACTTTATAGATCTTTCTCAATTGAAAGCATTAATTCTTTGAAATAAGCCATTAATTATGTCACCAATTGTTAAAAAATAAAACTGGTAAATTTATATTATAGTAGCAATAATAAAACTGAAATAAACGCAGGATTCATCGGATGTAAACATAATCAATTGAAAAACTTGATGATAGCTGAACAATTGATATATTCATTAAATAAAACAACTCAACAGATTTATTGAGATGATGGACCTGGGTTCATTCTTCTCTTTCCACCTGGAGTGTTGGCAACATTGACAAATCTCTTGGTGTACAAGATTCTCTTGTAAGCTCTTCCCTTTGGCTTCTTTGGCTTCTCGGTCTTGTCGACCTTTGGAGTTTGTGATTTAACTTTACCAGCACGAGCTAATGAACCGTGAACTTTACCCTATAATAAATTCGGTGTTATTTTGTGGAGAAAAAATAACAATGATGTTAGTATACCCAGATTCTGGTAAATGAACGACAAAATTTTATGCCGGTATAAACAATGGATGACAAACGATTGTAGCTTAGATGAAGGATTCAAATGAATTATGCTCGATGCTAGGCGAGCTGTATGTGGAATATCTTGACTGTAACATTAAAAGACACATGACACTAAAGCATTTCTTCATGTGTTACTTAACAAATCAACTGCTGGACAGGATGAAAATGCTGTGGCAAGGCGAGTGGAGGGGGGGACTTGTAGATATGAATTGAATAAGTGAGGTTATATCACTACCATTGGACTATGATGTGGTGATTTGTGGTGCCAGTTGAATACACTAGTGTTTCTTGTCTCGCCGTTGCACTCAATCTTACCTGATGATGGATGTGCTAATGTTGCCGCAGATACGAAGCTTGAAATGTTAAGTTGTGTCGTTCTTCCAACTGAGGTTGGCTCATTGACACTCCATGATGTTGGTTGTCTAAATCAATCCACTTCGCCTATTCTCACAAGAGATACACACTGTATTCTGATTCTTAAATATATGTCAAACATGTGGTATTTCCAAGCTGATTTTCGATGTCGGCAAGATCATTTAACACCTTCAGCAACAGAAGAATTGTCCTTTATTGTCCTTCATTCTCCTTCAGTCTCTGTCATCTACAGGCACGTTGTCATCCTTCAATGGTTGATTATGACTACCTACCATTTTGATGTATTAATTGATATTATTTTTGGTGAACTGTCTATATGATTTTAGCTTCAATGTTACTTGTCAACAGAGTATTTCAATCAACTTCTTTCAATGATGTATGGATGGATGGTGTTTAGAGAGCAACTGGCACACTGTGTATTCGGAGGAGTTACGACGGAATAGAGTAGAGTAGAGAGAGGTCTCCTCCATTACCGTACTACATAGATAGTGTTTGCCACCTCTTTTCCCGCTTGGCAGTGGTTCCAAAATTTGCCAGCTATTTTTCAACCTTTATTGGAGAGAGACGCACGACCTATTTTCTTGCAGCAGGAAAGATATTGACGAGGGCTTTATAACCCTTGTGTGTGGCACGTGACACGTTTTAGCCACATTATTTTGCTTTTTATGGCCATACTCTCGGCTATATAGATTTTCCGATTTTAACGGTTTTCCCTGCATGCAATGCGTCTCGCTGGACCCTGACGGATGATGGATGATACAACAACAACTAGTCTTCAGCACTTGTCAACTTCTCAGTTGCCATTGAAAATTGGCTACATTATGCCAATTGCATGGAAGGACTGGTTGTACCATGCGCCTTTATAGCAGGTCGTACATACAACTCTTCACACTTTGAAGAGTTTTTCATAATAAAAAGTACCTTAACCATACCCACAGGAAACTCTGTTACAGTGGAAAATATTTGTATCGAACTAGTGAGGGAAGCAACATGCTACATGGTGATACTTGGATGCTGATTCATAGTTTCCTATATACTTTTTGTACTTCTGGTGCCATCGACACAAGAAGTCATTAGTTTAGAGAATTGACATCAGTTAATGTCCATTTATTCCACTATACCTCACTACTGAGGTGGTAGAACTGGTCAAAGTACAAGCTAAAACTAAACCAGCCATCATTTAGGATATGTTACCATTCTAATCCTTAATGTTAAGCAAACAAGTCACAAGTGTGACCCTAAGGGGTTTCTCTATTGACTGGGCATATACAGTTGATAACAATCTTAAAATCTCTATGAAAGCACTCAATTCAACGGTCGATAAACTCAAGCCATTAAAGCGATTAAATGAGGCGCCGTTATAACACTGTCCAAAAATCAGAAAGGTTCTATCACGTCCTAGTAAAATCAATCATGAATTGCAAGCTACGCCAGCGAACGCAACATGTTTTGGAAATACGGTATGTATTCTCGCTCTTACTATCACTTTCCAGCGTTCCAGCAGGCCGAGTCATTGCTAAAAGAGATGTGATCCATTTGATCCAACTAAGCTTTAAGAAAAACAGTGAGGCGAGAAATAAAGTCAAGATGTGAACCCGCATTTGAAAGCAACGAACTCCACACAGAATAGTCCAATCACACAAGAAACACAATGATGAACATACTCAACGTGAGTAAAAACACGGTTATACACACACCCATAACCCCCAGTCTACTAGCTGGAAACTCCCCGGTTATAAGCATATCCTGAACGATAAAATATCGAAGGGAACCAATGGTCAATGTCGAAAGAGCCAGCAGGATAAAGCACAACCCTAAAACCTTACTTGTGACTTCCATCAGCATTGAATTCTGGCGGTTTGCTTCACCAAGTTTCAACAACTGAGTAAGACCAACACCAATTGAAGCCAACGATAACGATGTGCGCAGCCACGCGAGAAATGTTCTCTCAGAGGCTAGATGATCCCTAGCAACAGACCCTTCGTTCTTCAACAGTAATGATCCCAAATTGTAGATTTTCTTTGGATGCTTAACGTGCTGTAACGCATTGTTGTTCACCGATCGAGGGTGTGCTAATATTGATACGCTCATTGAAGACGTTGAATTTGTTCGACTTGGCAGTTGTGGTGATGGTTGTTGTGGTTGCGAAAAAGGAGGCGGGCTGCTTGTATGTGGACTTTGAGGTTGTGATGATGGGACTGCGGATTTTTTTCTGTTGAGTCTCAAGAAGCTGGCATTCAAAGGTACTGGATCTTGTACCATTGAACTGTATGAGCTTATCGATGATTGTATGAGTGGAGCAGTTGCTGATGGCTCATCGTTTCGTGCACTGTCGTTCTGAGAACTAGATTTCTTTCTTGATCCGTGGGACATTTTCTAGGATAAACAGAGTATGTTCTTCTGTGTCTTATTGGTTAAAGCACATCAATATCTCAATGAGGTTTGTTATGTTTACTCAAAAGATTTGTCAACGTGTTTTAACTAAAGAGTGATGATCACTTAAGGATGGCTTCGATACTGGCATTTATTGGGGGTAATGATAATTGACCACCTATCCTAGGCGAGGTAAAGATGCAGCACACTGAGTGTATGTTACCAGGCAGTGGCACCGCGCGCAGAGCATCCCATCCACAGATCTCGTTGTTTCTCATGGTAATTAGGCGTGACATCACGATCAACAACTTAGGCAAAACACCAGATACACTGTAAAACAACCACCCAATTCAATCAGACGTGCAACGCCAAATCCAGGTGAACGTTCGGATACTAATAAAATTATTCATTTAAAAAACTTGGAGCTATAGAGGAGTCAAAGAAGTTCTGATGGAAATGAGCCTAAAAATATGACATCGAGATACTGGAGGAAGGAACATTGCTTGACAGCGACAAACATAAGCTGATATATACAGTAAAACTACAAGACTTTATCAAACTTTGCACAAAAATGTAACAAGTAGGGAGAATATCTACATCATTCGGGGATAGAAGTTGTTAGTATACTGAAGCTTGAAGGAAAGACTTTTCTCTCTCATGAGATTCAAACTTACGACGATGATCAATATGAACAAAATCAAAACTGAAAATGAGCCACTCTGATACTTGCCCTCATTTTCAATAAGTTTTTGGAGCCTGAAGTATCTAAAAGTGCCAAATATCAGGCATAGTATACCGGATACGATGCACAATCCACCTAGTGGTTTAGCATACCTATTAACCAATGCCAAATCGCTCAAAAGCATACTTCTAAACGTTGAACTTGTGTACCCCAATATCTCACTGGTTTGGATTTGATCCTTTATCGAGTATTTTGTGAACTGGACGACAGCAACGCCTAGAAGAATAAAGCTTATCGATGTGCGAAGATAGGCTAAAAACGTTCTTTCGTTTGAAAGGTGATCTCTCGCTATTGCGTCATTCTTGGTAATGATGTTCGTTCTTCGTATGATCTTTCTTGCACTGTTCAAAATCTTAGAGGAAAACTTTGGTTTCGTGTGTTTCACTTGTTGAAGTGTGGGATTATTGATAATTGTAGTTGTACTTCTGGGCACAGCTAGATCATCCAGCTCTATCTCCTCTGTTGGAAACTCTCGACTCATATTCGTTAGAAATTCGATATTTGTCTCCCTGCATTCTCAGCCTTATCAGGCTACTCAAAAGTTGTTGATAGCCTCGTTGATAGCCTCCAGACAGTGAAATTGAACCATCCCAGAAGAAGACGAGGATAATAACGGTTTCACTGGGTGGTTGTGTGCTATGCTCGCTGTAATCTTTTTCATATGCAGGCAGATAACACAGCAGTCTGTCTGTCTGTCTGTCTGTCTGTCTTGCACCAGCCACTCCTACGCCACGAGCCGCGCTCGCCACAGCGATGAACTAACTCCAGCCTTGCCAACTGTACCGTAACATTCAATGCACCAAACTGCTCTGTAGATACGGTACGTTCAAACGATACTGATTGATCAGTATGCCATCACAAGTATCGCAATCGTAACAGTCAATATGGCGACAATTGAACTTAGGAAGAAAACTCCAATTCTTCCAGCTGGGAATTCCTTATCGAGCAGCATGTCCTGAACTGCAAAGAACCGAAAGCTGCCGATCAACAACGTCAAAATGGCCAAGCTTGTAAATAGTAACCCCAATGCTTTACTGGTGAAAACAAACGTTCTCTCTGAAAGATCAGTCTCCTTTTCTTTCTCGCCAAGTTTGAATAACTGAGTAACACCAACACCAACGGATGCAAAACTCAAAGATGTACGAACCCAGGCTAGAAATGTGCGTTCTGAAGCGAGGTTGTCCCTTGCCACAGCACCTTTGTTCTTTAAAAGTAAGGATCCAAAGTTATGTAACTTCTTGGGATACTTGACCGTCTTCAAGAGTCTTCGGCGGCGCTCTGGGTTCCCCTTTCCAGTCAGAAAAGAGCCAATTGTGATGATTGACGATCGTTTTTGACGGCGCTCGTTCAGTCGCTCCTGGTTTGTGGTGATTATATCTTCAAGGCGATTGTGGGCATTCTCAGCTAAACCAGAGTTGAATCTGAGAGGATCAGACTCTTGCGCATCTGTATAGCTCAATGTACTACTACGTATGTTTTCCTGTTCGTCGTCTGATAGGTGGCTCGTGTTCTCTCTGCTCATACTTGGTAAGATTCAATAAGGTCTCTGTGTTTGCCCTAATGAACCGTAATCATTAGATGATTGCAGACGGATGTTATTGCTTTGAGAAATACACAGTACCTATTGAACATTTATTCAATTGATAGACAAGGACAAGATATACATGAGGGGTTCAGCGATAGTTGCAGTCATTCTTGACACCATCAACCTCAAGAGCCTTGGAAGCACATTGGATCCAAGTTGTTGTTGTCGCCGTGCGTGCATCCGGTTGTACGGCAGAGTGGCTGCTGGCGGGCGGGCAGGCCAGGTATGGGGAAGAATGTTTCCTGTGCATGTGACATGTCGTTCTTTACGGCGCGCCCCTGCTCTGACACCACAATGATCTCCAGGTAGAGTAAATCTCGTTTACCTCAACAGCTTTAGAGTACCAGGTATATATTCATCAGATCTCATCGGCTATCGATACCTATGGCGAAAGACTCAAGTTTGAGGAATGAGTAAAAAAAAGGAAAAGAGTATTTTCCAAATTAACTTAACCGTCAAGAATCCGATGCAATCGGTAATCTTTTGTGATCTTTTTTTGAGTGTTTTCATTTGGAGCTTGTGGCTAGTCAATCGAAACCATGAGTCCGGACGGTGTTAGCCTATAGACACTGCTCCCGTTACGTGATTGATGCAATAATGTGATAAAGTAGATAAATATTACCCTTGAGTGGATGTTAGTAACTGTGGTTCAGTTGAAATTCTAATGAAGGGTCTGGAAAATATCTCGCAACGTTTGCTCCGGTCGATTTGAAAGTACTTACTCCAAATAGACAGAAGAACAACAACAAGGTGATAAAACGATCGGCACTAAAACTATTAAGGTTCAGCATTGAATTCATGTTTCCTAAGTATCTGTATATTCCATTGAAAACTACCAGGACTCCCAAAGTTGCAAACAGGAATCCTAATGGCCTGATCAACAAACGATAAAGAGTCATTTCCGTGGAAAGTTTAACAGATTGATCCTCATCCTCTTTCATCAATACAATAATCTGCTCTATAATTGATCTTTTGGACAATTGAACAATCGTAATAGAAACAACGAAAAAGTTCAATCCTGCTCTAACATAGGCCAAAAAGCTGCGCTCGTTAGCAAGCTGGTCTCTTACCATTGACCCCTTGTTGTCAACTTTGAAAAAGAATTTGAACGGATATATCCACGTCTTGTTCCTAATATGCCCTACGCAAGGTTTCACCTCTGTCTGTACCTGTTCAGCATCAGTTGTGGATGTCTGTGCCTCTAATGTTTGTATCTCTTGAAAGGTGCTGGGATGAGAATGTTCTTGGTGAATTGTAGCAGCAGAATTTCTTTTCAACTTGGTAGTCGATGCCCCAACAGGCGTAAGTCTACCGGTGACTTTAAGTGTATTCGGCGTGTGTATCTTCTTTAGATCATTTGGATGCATCGTAAAACCTTTTTCGGTCTCTGGCACAGTGAGATATGCCCGTGTAATTGAAGACTAGTAGAGTATGGTATCACAGTTATAACTGCTGTGTCATGTTACACCGTATAAATCTCCTTCTTGCAATCATCAAACACCCTTGTTAATCAATCACAGTTGATAGTGGAATGGAATAAATCATCGTGAAACAGATGCAACTATATAAATCATCACACACTCTATCCATCTCCACCATATGTGCATTCACCCTCATATTAAACCACCACTACTTCTTCACCTTACGCATGAGATTTCCTGCCATAAAGCTCCGGATCGACCCCCCACTCCGTGTCCCCCGAAGAAAAAAACATACGGCGGGCAACGCTGCACACGTGAAACAAGTGCCAGGAGGGCTGGTCGATCCTCTGTGCGCATCACTAGGAAACTGGTGCTCCCGAGTAGTGATGGAGATCTTCAAGATCTGGACGAGAATAATTGCCGCCAGATCTGATCCGGTTCGAGTATTGCTGTTTCATATTCTGAGCTGCGGTAGGGATTACATGATAGATAAATAGATAGATAAATAGATAGATAAATAGATGCATTGAAAGTGTAGGCTTGAGGAAAGTAAGTGGAGTGAAGGTTGAATGTAAAAGATGAAGACCACACTCACTTGCTCAACCGGCAAAAGAAATAGACGGTGTATAAAGTGACAAACAGTAAATAATCGATAATTGGGGAATAGAAAAGAAAAAAACGCTTGAATACACATGCTGAAATGTTTCAAGGATGCATGCGAAAGATATAGAATGAAACACTTCTGAACAGCTTGTAGTGAATGATTGGGCAAAACGTTCAGTTAATTTGAGAAAAGATAGTGCATACTGAAAGTATGACGGAGCAGTAATCACGAAGTAGAAACAGTAACAATTTGGTAACTCCTCTGTGTACCAACAGTTCCTTTAATTGAACCCAATCCAATGGTACCGGATGATGGTGTGGCTACGGTACTGTACATCGCCGAGAACACTTGGCTATATGTCGTCTCGTACGTAGTTGCAACACCAGCTATTGTACTGGTGACCCACACAGAGGTATATGAAGCTGTACTAGTGGACGAATCAGTTGCTGTCTCTGTTGATGTTTCTTCTTCTGAAGAGATCAAGGTTGTCAGACTGGCGATGTCTAAGCTAGAAGAAGATGCGCCTGTTGTCGTTGTCACTGCCGCCGTAGTAGTTGTAGAGCTCGATAAAGATGTGGCTGCTGCGTTTGCAACTGCTGCTGCTGCTGTAGAGGTTGATGTTTCTGAGGAAGTATCCAGCGCAACGACCGAAGGGCATGAGGATATGAGAAGCAGTAGGATCAGTTGTCTGAAGTTCATTTTATGCTGAAGAAGAGATTGGTTTCTTTAAGAGTTGTGGAAGATGATCTTCTACCTGAGCTGCATCACCTAGTTTTCAACGCTGTGAGGTTAGCAACGGTATATATAATGGAATACGGTTATGGCAAGTATTCGAACAGAGAATGGACGGTGTGTAGTCAAGCAAAGTATGAGATGGCTACTACTATAAATACACGAACACCTTTCTTTCAGAACATGGCCATTCTGAACAAAAAAAACACCTTTGCAATCAAAATGAAGCTCCTCAATAGAAAGAGAGAAAATTCTAAGCAATTGCAGTCGAATGTTTGGCCTTTCTGATGAATCATATAAATAGCTTCAACAGAACAAACAGATGGAATTGTTTCTAGTGCCCCAGGCCACAGATCGATCTATGATTCAGATCAAGCCGACACAATTTGGGTAGCCTGTTGGGGGAAGCGGAAAAAAAATTGTCATCGTCTATTCGTCCGTGCAGCAAGAGGCGGGAAGGCTCGCCCTCTCGAGCGCCCTCTTGCTCAGCCAGGCTGCATGCCAAGACAAATGAAAAGGACCCGCCACGATGCAAAGTCTAATTATAACTACAGTTTTGTTCAGATCTTCTTTTACACGCATGAAAAAAAAACACATAGAACAATGCCGCTTTTGCAGTTTGCAGCCCTTTGATTCCGTTTCGCAGGAGTCCAACCTGCAGTCCGTGGATGACTGTTGTATCTATAGCGACAGTACTCCAAATGCAGCACAAATCCTCACTTTTGGCCCTCCTTTCAAAAACTATGACGTGTGCCCTCATATCCAAACTGTACGTTCACTGACCTCACACGACCCAGAGAGACAAAGTCTTGGAAATTTCAGCGGCCCCGTACACCTACCTGCCTGTTTGTACCTGTTCCATCATTTCGACCAGGCCCACAAATTCGGGTTATTCCATCGAAGGGGAGGCGGGAGTAAAGGAAGAAAAGCTAGTCGTGAATAAACTTATCAGTTTCTAGGAGTTTCTATTACTTCTAGTCGCAGCTGCAAGTCCATGCACCACCAAGGTGTTGCAGGCCGCAAATCTCTGCTACATAACTCTAACATTCATGATATAATCACTAAAATACTCAGAGTTTGAACAGTCCCAATATATTCGATGCTCCCAGAATATCATTCCCACACCCATGAATGCGAGGGCATGATTGATGATATACCCCTGTAACATATGTGCTGCTGTATCACCTGACATCCTCCTCTCTCTCAAAGCGCTTTTGTATGGATGATCTAGAGGCTTTTGACTACAATAGGAAAATAATTATTGTTAGAGTAAAATACGTGTAAAAGCCTTGGCAGGACATATCGTCCTCCCTATTATAAACTCTTCAGAATGATTGTCCTAACCAATTTTGCTTCACAATTGCAAATACTATTCATTCTAGCAACAGCGTATGTAAGCTAACCCCTCGGCTTCTCAGCTGGTGGGAGGCGGCCAGCTAGTCCACGGTGCCCGAGCCGCGCCCGTGCCTGCTCGCTGATCTCAAGCCACGTCCATGAACCATTTAGGAATAGGCTAAGCGATAATTAAAACCACGACACTCACCGCTTGTATATATTTATAAGTGTAGCTCTGCCAATATTTTACTTGCAATCAAAAGCACAGGGATTGGCCCTGAAGGTGTCGATCTCTGTAACTTGTCTTCCCCTTCCTGCCTTCGCCGTTTTAAACAGCTGGTTTTCAACTTCGATTTGGATTCCCACAGGGCTTAGTTTGCCTCCACCGTATGTGTCCTATTTTCATTTTCACTTGATCATCGGTCCAAACAGCTCACCGCATCAAGCAAGAGCTTCTTCAATGTGTCAGCAGCCCTGCCTTTTTGACTATTCTTGAAAAACTTTTAACCACCACCAATTCATGCTGCAAGTTCTTCCGATACTAGCGTATTATGATTTGGCAATGCGGCTCATATGCATGCTTTCGGCATTTAAAATTTTGTGAGCCGCACGCCCGCGTTGGTTTTCTTTCTGTATAATCTTTCGCGTTTAAATATGACGATTAGAAATAGCTGACCCATGTCAGGCAGTTAAATTCCTCTTTATCAAATACAACTTTTCTACTTAATAAAAGAGAATCCGGGGGTTTCATATTTGATTATCTAGCAATTAGAACAAGACTTTGTTTAACTATAGAGATAACCTCAAACTTATCATGATCAGTTCGAATTCTCTGAGCCCGACCTTAACAACCCATCGTTGAAAAAGAGAGGATGCGGAAAAAATGAAAATGATAAAATCTGTATATGAACCTCAACATCAACAATAATCAATTCAGATGACCAATATAGTTTCTCACTTTATAGTCAAGATGCACAAAACATCTTTCAACAAACGGCAAAGTTTCAATGGCATACTGCAAAGACTCTCCTAAGTCATGGCAATCTTTCATAGTTAATGCATCGTTTATGATAACGATATCCACTTCAACGTTGACTAAGTCACCCACATGATATATCCTGAAGTTTTTTATCTTGGCAATGTTTTCACTAAACCTAACAATCAAATAAAGAACCTCTTGGTAATCTTCTTTACTTGCATGCGCTCCAGTGAGATTGCTGATATGTTCAAATGCTATTGATCCCCACTGAATAATAACGTAGCAACATAGAAGGATGGCACCGGTCGAATCGGCCCACCATTGCTTCAACAAGATTCCTAATATGGGGAACATTATGGAGAAGAAATTGAACACAATGTCAGTTTTTGCATCCTCAGCGATAGCTTGAACAGATGAATTTCTAACGTTCTTACACCAGAGGTAGCAGACAACTTTCACAGCTATTGTCATAATCATAATGACGGTGGATAATGTGCCCAAACGAATGAGATCATGACTACCCCATATCAACAAGCTTGCACTCTGTTGTAACACCTGTAAAAACGACACGATGATTATAACGGAAAACACCAAGACACCCAATGGTTCCAATCTTCGCCTACCGATTGGGAAATTGGACGATTTCGACCCAGCATAGACGTTGGAAACCAATATTATGAGCGTAGAGAGGAAGTCCAAGATGGAATCAACCAAAGAAGCGATAATTGACATTGACCTCGTAGTGCATGCCACAACGGCCTTGCCAACGAGAAGCAAAACGTTTATGGCGAACGTGATCCAAATGGCAAGCGTAACTAGCGAATCATCAGCAATTGTATCATACCCGAGTAGTTTCCCACCCTCGAGGTCAACATTGGCAGGAGGATTGTTAATCTGCTCACTTACACCGCCGCTGTATTCGTCGTTCGACCCGTACCCGGCGAGCATCGACATGTGAATTCCTGAATCGAGTAGTTTGTCCACATCGGAGTACCTCTCAATAAGGATGTTTTGCTCTTCGTAGAACTTTCTAACTCCTTTTTTTTTGAAGTTGTTTATCTCATCGCCTGACAAAACATAATCGTTCCAGTTTCGTAGTTTCTTTGCACTTCCAATGAGTCGAAACGGTCTCATGTCCCTCAATGAATCAACCCTTTTAAAAAGCGTGTTCAAGTCTAGCAATGAACTCAATCTTCTGTCCACTGATGGTGCATTCGCAACATTAACGATTCTCTTAAGTCCTTCGTCCATGAGATGGCCTGACGCCGGTTCTTCTCGAGGAGGAGGAAACGCTTCGCCGGCAAACGAAGCGGCCCTATAGTTGGATGTCTGGTTCCCATTTATGCCACTATTCAACATTTTCGCTCTTAGATCGGTGAACTCTCCGGCTGGTGATGGTAATGAAACTGCTGATGTAGTGTTGGAGAAATTATGATATGGACTTGTAGCCGTTGCGTTGTCTGAACGAGGATCGTTCATGCCTTGGTTGCCTTCAAACAGGGGGTCTTCAGGGTCCTGAAATGTTCCTCCATAGCTCGAACGTTGCTGGCTTGGCAGTCCTACTTTATGTATTAGTAATGACTCTTCTGACATAATTCGGTCTCAAGAAAGTCTTCAAATCACAGCTGAATTGTATGCTGTTGTGCACTGTTGGATCTTCATGCTGTTGGTTTTCCGTAGCTAAAGAGGAAAGCAATCTATTCAACTGATCCTCTTCTATAGATAGGGGCAATGATATTTTTACCGTGTGATAGCCGAAACCTCCAAGGGCAATGTGCCGCGCATGTTCAAAAAAAATTCTACTGATAGGCCGCAGCGAGCGCATCGGAATCATGTTCCACTTACAAAGGTTAACGATTTCAGCTTTTACCATTAGCTATGGAAAGTTAGAATTGGGCCATATGTGTCCTTTTAAAGGGAAAAATAGAATCTAATACTTTTTGACATTGAGCATTTCATCCATCAAGACGGGTCCATGGAAATCGCCGTCTTCAATCTTATCGATGCACCATCTAGCAACCAAATAAGTTGAAATCGGAGGCCTAACGATCCCGTCCAAAGCTCCTCTCAAGATTTTGCTATTGGCAGCATTCAAAATGTCCAATCCTGTTTTCAACTTGGAACGCAAACTATCGCTATTGATAGATTCATCATACATGAACCCCGGTCTCATCAATATTGGTCTCAAGTCGGGTTGTAACTGGTAAAGCTCATACTCTGCCTTTCGCTTGGAGTCAATGTACCCAGCAGGGATACCTGGGAATTGTCTATCTGCTGAAATATAGACAAATGCAGGCTTGTTCTTGTTTTCCTTGATTAAAGCTTCACCTAAAACTAGTGCACTCTCAGTGTTCATTTTTTCGTATGTGTTGAGCAGGTTCTTCTTCATCGGACTGCTCGTTTGGAAAAGTGATTGTATCCCACTGATTAATCCTTCACTGGAACTATTTACCGCGTTTTTGTAATTTTGATTCTCTAATAATATCCCAATGGAATGAACAACAGCATTGGCATCCTTCAACTTATCCTCATAAGTATGTGGTTTGAAAACGTCACCTTTTGACCAATTCACTTTCTCCGCCCATTTGTAATCCATCGGAGCAAGCTGTTTAGGCATTGAGCCGGACGAGGTAACTGAGGTGACATTATAACCTTTTTCAATGGCAGCTTGGCATATTCTCTTTCCTATACTAAAGTTCAAAGACTAGGATGTTAGTAACTACAATGATCCAAAGAGACTGCTGCTGAGAAAAGTACATGATACTCACCTAGTAGACCACTGCCTCCAAAGACAACTATATTTTTTGCAATTGCTGACATTGCTTCTATCAATAACCAAAGGTACTCTTGGAATTGGTGTTGAAAGTTTGTTGAAAGACTAACAACAGCAAACGTGAAGTTTATCTTTGGTGAGCTGATAAACGTACGATTTAGCACCGATGATGGGGTAACGTTTGTTGCTGTTAATACTTTTCGGTGTGCCGCGTCGATTGGTGCCATTTGACGCCGATCGGCGCCATGGCATTTTTAATGTTTCGGGGCCCTTTTTAAAGGGTTACCCGTACCGACAATACTCATGCGTATCATAACATACTACACACACAGCACTCACCGGGGAAGTACAAGCATTCTCACCCGGGGCCACAGAATTGTAACGCCCCGCCAGGGCCGTGGTGAAGATTTTTTTCCACTTTTTGGTTCCCACGAATTTTTCACCTACGTGGGAGGAGGAGAGAGAACCAAACCAAACAAACCATCCCAGACTCTACGACACACCAACACACATACACTTACGATCGCTTCTCTTCTTTCTCTCAGACTCACTACCAGTCAACCTTCCAGGATCAATCAGTACGTAGAACATACTTTTAAAAGCAATCTGTCAAAATTATCTTGTATTGTTACTGCTGAATTCTAGTTCAAGATCTGGATTTGAAATCATACATTCATATATCAAATAACACAAAATGGTATGTTCTTATACATCGTCACAACAGAGAAGTAGTACTCAAAGAGCCACCATCAGTCACTCCTCCATCAGGCCGCACATCCAGGTAGACTCAAAACTAGATGACATCAATAATATTACCTATATTTAAAACAGGTGTTACCACCATCATCACTAACGAGTGAGAACACCAACAACAACAACAACAGCAACAATCTGTGTGAGCGATTTGATGAAGCATATGGCAGGCTCTCACTTAATTGGGGATGGTTTTACGAGATACTTTGTGCACCCAAACCAGACATAGAAAACAAATGATTGATACTAACATGAGGCATCCTTAATTGATGGCATATGTTTATTACAGGATTCAAAAACTCCAGTTACTTTAGCTAAGGTTATCAAGGTTTTAGGTAGAACCGGTTCCAGAGGTGGTGTCACCCAAGTCAGAGTTGAATTCTTGGACGACACTTCAAGAACCATTGTCAGAAACGTCAAGGTAAGTCGCTACAACACTATACTTCATTTTGAGATTTAAAAGAACATCTTATACTAACATTTATCAATCATTATTTTTATGATTTACAACACTACATTCTATTACAGGGTCCAGTCAGAGAAAACGATGTCCTATGTTTGATGGAATCCGAAAGAGAAGCTCGTCGTTTGAGATAAATGGTTTATTCCAGTATAATCCACCAACACCACCCCCTTTCATATTATCATTTTATACTAATTTAATGTTTATATATTAAGCCAAAAACCACACACAATACAAAGCTCTTTTTTGGTTCTAGTATTAACAAGTGTGGTGTGAATCTTGTTCAGAGTAAATCCACAGGCGTGACGCGTGGCACGTGATTGAAGCGCCCATGTACTTTATTTTTCACAGTCACAAGTGCAAAATGTTACCTTATTAGGAAGGTAGTGTATAATGATCAACTTTCACATCTACCATAATTTTTCAAAGCTGTCTTTGGTTCACGCTGTTGAGTGTGCTGTATCTATCTATCCACAACTTTACTATAGAGCACTCTCTCTATGAAACACCTAAAGGTCATCGTGTAATATTCAAAAAGGTTTGAACTACAAGGTATCAACTATACACTTCAATCACATATACACACAAAATGGCTCAAAGAGTGACACTAAGAAGAAGAAACCCATACAACACCAAGTCCAACCAAATCAAGGTTGTCAAGACTCCAGGTGGTAAGCTTGTTGCCCAACATGTCAAGAAGACAGGTACCAGACCAAAGTGTGGTGACACTGGTGTTCCATTGGCCGGTGTTTCCCAACTAAGGCCAAGACAATACTCTAACGTTTCGAAAACTCACAAGACTGTTTCTAGAGCATACGGTGGTTCGAGATCAGCCAACGCCGTCAAGGAGAGAATCGTGAGGGCATTCCTAATCGAAGAACAGAAGATTGTCAAGAAGGTGTTGAAAGATCAAGCCGAGAAGGAGAAGAACGCCAAGAAATAAGAGATTTTGTGTTGTTGAAAGTTTCCAGCATTTCAAAGGAATATGACTGGTTTGTCCTGGTTTGTTCTGGTTCAAATCAAAAGCACCACACTGACACATTTTATTTTGGTGTTGATGGATAGTTCATCGAGTTTGATACAAAGTACAAAGTTTGAATCCATGCACTCGTGCCTTCCTTGTTTTGCTGCCTTGTTACTGGTTTTACATGCTTTACTCCTCTTCAGTTCTTCTTTACACTCTATTTATTTTACATGTACTTTTAATGATTGCATTTATCGTCTTTTTTTGGTGGGTTTTTGTTTTCAGTCACTATTGAGATCGGTAGATTTCTGCTTGTTGACTGATAAGCGTGGAATAATGAGTGTTTCTAGTACCATCTTCATCAGGAGAACAGAGCTGTCAAGGATCAGATCTGGGGTAAAAAGTCAGGTGAAGTATATAGTCGTGTACATACATATGACTGATCAACAGCTCTGCTGCAACCCGTCAAATGCATGTAATGTTTATCACACAACACTAGCAATAATGCCCCCACTCTCTGTCTCTCTCTCTCTCTGACTTTCAGCAGGTGTGTGATTATGATCATCCCCTTAACTTAACAGGGGTATACGGTACAGCCTTACAGTGATGTAGATCTATTGAGTATTGACAATTGCCATTGACCTCCTCACATCATAGTCAATCATCAAACTCATGTCAGATCCAAACGATCCAATCGGCACCACACCACCAGATGAAAGGCTCTTTGTGAACCTCGAGGATTGCAACAAGGATGAGCAATTGGACAACGGACTCGATTTCATCAAGACTGATACCGCAAGGGAAGGACGTGACATTCAAGTTTATAATGCCACCTCCTTTGCAAGGCTCGTTTCGGGATGTATAGTGCTCAACAAAGATCATACCAAGGTGTTGATGATATCATCGTCAAAACACAAGGATAGATGGGTGATGCCTAAAGGTGGAATAGAATATGACGAAGTGTCCAATTTTAGGTTAACAGCACGCCGAGAGACATGGGAAGAAGGTGGTGTCATTGGTAAGATACTGAAGAAGTTACCGGTGGTGGAGGACCATCGATTCTTGAAGACCAAAACGGTGGATAAGACTTTCAAAGGTGTCGACTTGACAATTGATGGTACAAAGATACCAAGAAGTGAGTTCCATTTTTACGAGATGGAACTGTTGGAGTTATGTGACGTGTGGCCGGAGATGGATAAGAGACAGAGGAAATGGTGCACCTATGAAGAGGCCAAGCATGAACTGCTCAAGAGTAAGAGACCGGAATTGATTGAAGCTTTAAATGATTCACGTATTGCGAAGGACTGCGTGAAAATAAAGTTTGACGAGCATTCCAATCAGTTGTTGGATGCACAACCAAACACCGATGACTACTGAAATTGCTTAAATAGTTAATGTCATCAAAACTCTACTTTACTAACTTGAATCTTCTATAGTGTCTTTAAATAATGCTATGTTGTTTCCTTTCCATCTGAAAATCTGATGTGAATATATATGACGAGCGTGACTTTTATTTTGGTCCACCTCCTAGCAAACCACTCATCATGCTCTGTAGCATGTTGTTTTGCTTTTGAACAATAGTGACACCAAAGTATAACTCGCCAATTGCATTAACCTTCAATAACACCTCAAACTTTTCCAACACCCTTTTGTACCTGTTACACAACACTTTGAAATTGGTACCATTCTCAGCGCTTGATCTTTGGACAAGTTCGATCAGCAGCTGTAAGAAGTTTAGTAGTCTGATACAGTCGTTCAACTCTTCGTCCAAACCAGTCTCAAATATTTGGATGTCGCCTAACTTTTGGAATGAAAAGGAAGCTGATCTGTCACTTTCTTTGAGTCTCGCAACCATGAATGCAAATGCTCTGGATGCAAACTTGATGTTCTTAAGTGAGAGATAAGGTATAACCAGTCTTGAAGTATACACACCAAACGAAGCAACTGTATCATTCAAATAAGAGCCGAATTCCAAATCCACTAGTAGTTTCAAACTGTCCTCGTTATCTCCCGTTAGCAACAAATAGTTCTCACTCATATTGACCGACTCTGCAACACCGGTGTAGTACAACTTTTCACCAAGCACCAAGTTCAAGGACGCGAAACCAACATCATTGCCTGTCTTTTTGCTGGCAAACTTGCTCAACTCCTTCGATAGATTCAGCAAGTTCGGATCGTCATCAGGAAACACGTTCAAAATCTCAATGATTTTGCCTAGGTTGGCTTTTTTGAAATCGTCAGCAGTACTATCTTCAAGTTCAAAGACTTCAATCATGTAGATCAAAAGGTCAGCGGATTCGTCAAACTTTTTGAACTCCATCAAAATCATAATACTCTGATAGAGTAGTTCGATGGCGGCTTCATAGTTTTTGGCGTGGACATATCTGTTTGTGATTGATCTGATGGTCTGTTGCGCTTCATAAAATGAACCATTCTGGATTCTAAATTATTAATGAGGAATTCAAGGGGGAATAAAACACTGTTAGTAATAGGACTTGTCAGTTATCAGGAGAAACCAATTAGGGAGATCGTGACCTTACCTTTCCTTAAGCCTAGCTAATGATTTCTGTAGCTTTCCTTGAACTGCTGATGCACTCATTGTATTCAAACCGCGGGTATGCGTTGGATGATAGGTTTATTATACTCTAGAATGTTCTAGCTTGACTATAGAGGGAGAAGGATCATTGATTTCAAAACATGTCTTCATCGAGCTGATATATTCAAACGTGGTGCAATCAATCAACCTTCACCGCCGCCCATATTATCCCACCCACCGCATGCTCCGCTCCACGCACTGAAAATTTTGGCTTCCTCTCCATGAGAACGTATCCAGACGGTACCAAGCATCTACCAAGAAGCACATACCACCACATCAGAACAGATCAAAGTATATATCACTTGATGGTCTGCGCTCAGAAGATAGAGGACCCTTTTTATAGTTTTTTGATATCACTCGTAAAAAAAGTTTGCCCAAAAGTCCTTTGCAGCTCCTTTCATTCCAAGCCAAATATCAGGCTGCTCCCCAAAAAATCTAGCCCTACACTCCTCTTCAGGCTCCCCATTGACACCATGGCTTCTGAATAGGGCACTGAATACCACTAGGATAACTGGAAGTTTTGAATTTGGGGATCTCTGAGTAGTCACCTTATATCCTTGGTTCTGTTCCTCGAGTGATGGCAGCCACCAATTCAGCTTTGGAACTGATAAGTTACAGATCTTAATCGCTTTCAGTTGAGGATATTCCACAATTGTGCTTCCATTGATGAAAATCGTGATGGCATCCAGTCCCATGACGGTTATGGTTTGAAGGGTTTGTCTATTTGCGACCAACAGTTTTGATATGAGCTCACCTAGAATCTTCAAACTTGTTTGCTTCTTTATACTTCTGCTGCCTGCGGTAAACTTCCCTTGGACAAATGAAGAAATGGCATCTTCTTGAAGATCAACACCCCCTGGTAAACTCCAGAAGGCTCGAGTTCTTGTCTTTCCATAAATCAATGGGTGCTTGCAATTAGAAGATATCGAAATGCTTCTCAACGTCTGACTTTTGAACTCTGGTAGCTTGTAGTCTTTCCTTTGGTACTTGATATGTGTTGATTTTAGCTCAATCGCCAAGCCCTTCAAATTGACGGGAGCATTTTCTAGGAGTTTGGAAAGAAAAGTCAAGTCATCAACATCTATTTTCAGATATCGCAAGCCATCAAATTTTCCAAGCGCATTTGAAAGTCTTGCAAAAGTTAGGTGACAACTATCACAGACAAATTCGCTTGGCTTCATTTTGGCTGGAATTGGTCGACATTGGAGATGAATAACCCTCACTTCTGTGAATGCAGGATTGTTTTCTTCTAAAAAGTCCATCATTTGTAGGGTCAGACTGTTCTGTCTAGAGCCTCTAAAGCTCAATATATTCCATTTGTATTGAAGCTTCAAAGGTTTCAACCGAAACACAGTGAACTGACATTTGTTGTGAATGGCTTTGCATATCAACAGGAACGAGATGTATGTGTTCGGGCTCAAAAATGACATGACTAAGTCCAGGAGTTCCTTTGGAAACTGATCAAAAGAAATGTGGGTAGTTCGAACATGATGATCTTTAGTTGCCGTTACTAGAGCCGTGTCTTCAGCAAGAAAATGTTCCAACCCAGGATAAATCTTTGAAATGAGCATCGTTGATGCCAGATGGTAGCAAAGTGGTGATCTAACTCCTATTTTTCAAATGAAAACAAGAAGATAGTCATGTAGTAAGTAGCAAACTTTACAAAGTGGTTTTGTATGATAAAAGGTTTAGAGGATATATCCCTGTTTCTTTGCAAAGGGTAGTGCGCAGGCCCAACTTTCCCGGACAAGGATGTGGCTCATTCTCACACGTTGAAGCAAGTAGGATGAGAATGTCTCGAAACGATGAAAATACAACTGTTGCTGGCCTGATTTAAAGAGTATTTGTCTTCTTTGCATTCTTTTTACCACAGACTAGTTGGAGATCATTCTAAACACTAATTACGACCATTGACTGTTGAACCTCACAATTGGTCCATTGAGTGCTCTATCGCAATTCAGGTCTAAAGAAGAATAAGCACTATCACCGGTCTTGGAGGATCAGAAATGTCGTCACTTCAACTGATCGACGAGCACAAGGTCTTCAATGCTGACTTGCTTCAATACATTCAAAAGTTTTATGATTCCAATGATAACAAAGGATTGAACTACCATATTGTTTCTGTTTTTGGGTCTCAGTCGACTGGAAAGTCCACTTTACTAAATAAACTATTTGGCACAGAGTTCGATGTCATGGAAGATGCCAGAAGACAACAAACCACAAAGGGTATCTGGTTGTCACACGCCAATTACATAGCATCGGCCGAGAATACTTTAGGGAGTAACCCAAATTCCAAGAACATATTTGTGTTGGACGTTGAAGGAGTGGATGGCAGGGAAAAGGCGGACGATAAGGATTTCGAAAGGAAGTCTGCCTTGTTTGCCTTGGCTACCTCCGAAGTCTTGATTGTCAACATATGGGAATACCAGGTTGGATTATACCAGGGTGCTAACATGGAGCTACTAAAGACTGTTTTTGAAGTTAACTTGTCCTTATTCCACTCAAGCAGGCAGAAATGTTTGTTGTTGTTTGTGATAAGAGATTTTACTGGTGCGACTCCTTTGGAAAACTTGAGTACCAGTTTGAACGCTGACTTGAAGAAAATTTGGAACAGTTTGAACAAAGCCGAGGGGTTTGAAGATTTGGAAATTACCGATTTCTTTGACTTAAAGTTTGTCTCGATTGCTCACAAACATTTCCAGTCGGATAGCTTCCAGAACGACATCAAGTTGCTCGGTGACAGATTCAATGCAGACACTGATATTTTCCAAGCCGAGTATCATCGTAATATTCCAATTGATGCTTGGACATTATACTCTGAGCAAGTGTGGGAACAGATTGAACTCAACAAAGATTTGGATCTACCAACCCAACAGACATTGGTTGCCAGATTTAGATGCGATGAAATTCTACAACTGTCATTTGAAGAGTTTGAGGCAAACTTTGGAAATGCTGGATTTGAAAATCTTGAAAGTCCTGCAGAGATCTCACAAGCTATTACCACATTGAGAAATAAGGCATTGGAGTCTTATGACTCGAGCGCTTCCCGCTACCAAGACACTGTATACGTCGAAAGAAGAATGTCTCTTTTGGGAAAAATTGATCAAGAACTAAAACAGATCCATACGTCACAACTGGAAAAGCTATTGAAAAGATCCCTAGCAGTGTTCAACAATGAAGTCACCGCCTCCAAGAAGCTGAAAACATACTCCACTTACGAAAGGATATTGGAGCATTCTATTGATTTTGCCAGAAAAGCGTTTATTGCAGAAGCAACAATCTATCAAATTGATGATGCATACTCATTCAGCAAGGAGCTAAAAGATCTAGATGAAGTCTTACTAGAAACATCTGAAGGGCTCAAAATAAAGGAAAAGTCGGCTATAATCTCCAGGCTGACTAAAAAGTTCCATTCCATCTTCAAAGAGACAGTGCATGACACGTTGTCAAATCCTTCCGCAAGCTCGTGGGAGAGGATTCTTGACTCTTTTAATCAAGTCGGTGACTCGATTTTGAATAGGTATAAAGGCGAAGAAAACTCATCAGAGTTTGATTTCAAACTGGGTTTATCTCCAGAAGCGAATGCTACCACTGCTCTGGATATCAGGAAAGCTTTTTGGATTAAGTTCAGAGACATTGTTCATGACTTCATCAATGAGGATTCCGTGTCCAGAATCTTGAGAAACAAATTTGAAGATCTATTCAGGTACAACGAAGAGGGTATTCCAAGATTTTGGAGAAACTCCACAGAAGTTGACACCGAATTCAACAAGTATAAAGCGATAACGTTGTCTCTCTTGCCGATTCTTTCAACAGCTGTTTTATCAACAACTAATGAAGAGATCATACCAGATGTGGACATCGCTCATGATGATGACTTTGACGACTTTGAACCTGATGATGATGCTAACCCACACAACTTTGCACATTTATTGACAAACAGACAGCAAAGCAATGTATCTATGAAGGTCAAGAAGGAAATGGATGCAATCTACCTAGAGACCAAGAGGTCCATTGTTTCCAGCACAGCATCAATTCCATTCTATATGTACGTGCTACTCATAATCTTGGGATGGAACGAGTTCATGGCAATCTTGAGGAACCCATTCTTGTTTGTTTTATGCATCACATTGGCCACAGGTATATATTTCGCCTACAACATGCAAATGCTTGGCCCTATCATCAGCATTGTGATGGCAATGCTGAATCAGACGAAATCGGTCGTCAAAGCTAAAATCAAGGAGTTGGTCCTAGATGACCATGAGAGGCCGGATCAGACCCATGTTCCTGTTGCAGCCACTAACGAATCCATTGAGCTGGATGAACTTGATGAAAAGGAAGTGAAGTTGTGAGTCTTGAGAAAGTGGATCCATGGGTGAAAGACAGGGGAACACCCATACTGTATATGGATATACTACGAGCTCTTGGTGGCTCTTCAAATAAGCTTGTACTGGTAAGATAGAGCTATGGTGTAATCATCTTAAAACGAATCAATGTATTGTCTGAAAACGGCATGGTGTAGACCGGTTAGAAAGAAGTCTGAAAAATAAAAATAAAACACCCCCACCAGGACTTGAACCTGGAACCTTTCGGTTCGTAGCCGAACGCGATAACCATTACGCTATGAGGGTATTTTTGAATTTTTTTATTTTTTAATCATATTTCAACATGCAATTTTACAAATGTGGCGCAGTTTTCCCTCCAATTGGGATTTGGGCGGCTAAATGATCGTGTGTGCTCTCATAAACGGGCTAAACCACGTTAAAAAATTATAATTATTCATTCATTCATACGTTATTATTAGGTACTTAGGTGTAATAATGATAACATTTATGTTTAACGTATTTCGAAAGGGCGACCAAGTAATTGGCGACTCATAGTGTGTGCTCTCCTAGGAGACTGAAGATGAGGTAGGAAAAACCTTATAGTTGAACCACACCCACACAAAAACTGAAAAGAGAAGATTATTTTTGCGCTGAATCACTTTAATTTCCACGATATTTAAGTGATGTATTGTTTTAACGGTGCATTGAGAGACAGCATTGAGAGACACTGCTAATCACATATATGCTATATCAAATCCATCTGCAGCCGATGGCTATAGTGTTTGTGGGTTCCTAAACCCCAAAAGCATATGCCCTAAGCGTCAAAGCAATCCCCAAGCTGTTGTTTTGCCAGATATGTCTATCAAACGGAAAAGGTGACCAAATAATCGTATTCCAACCTAGAAAATAGTTCAACTGGTCTAATCTTGATATGCATTCAGCGGAGTAGCATTCATACAGGACAGAGTATACAAGTACGTTATCTGAAGTTCAATCGTTCTTTATGCAAAATGAGGAATATTTACCATCAGCCACTTGTTTCTTTCCTTTCAAGAACAATGCCTGATTCTTTCTTCTCGTTCTGGTGATGGAGTTTAGATGGTTAAGGTGAATGGTGAAAGGAAGCCATTGGAACGCGGTAAACTCAAACAAATCTCAAGGCTGTGCCCAAATCCATCAACAGCTGCACTAGCCACATCATTTAACAGACACGTACGAAATGGCAAGCATGAAGATACTTTCCCTCCATCTACTGAAAAATGCACTTGGACGTTAGTACTAACGAAACTTTACTGATGACATTGAAAGCAAGAGGAACGCTACCACACCAACTGGAGCATAGTATAATTGTCATTGAAAGCAGTACCTTGTACTCCAAAACCATCACAAGAGATCAACACATGCTACATCAATTCCATCTACTATTAGCATCGTCTACGGTTTTGCTTTTACCGTTAGCCAAGGCTGACTTTTTTGGCAACATGTTTGGCCATCATCAACAGCAACAGCAGGCACAGCAACAACCATTTGACTATCAACACAAACAGCTCCATTCCGACTGTAACACGTATCTATGCCCAGAAACGTTTGCATGCGTGGATTCACCTGTTGACTGTCCGTGCCCATTCCCTGACTCTCAGAACAAATGTGTCATGCCTGATAAGAAGACCTTTGTGTGCGTTCCAAAGATGGATAAGAACGAGCTAGGCGGTTTCAAGGGCGAGGTGAGGGATTGCAAGTGGGCCCAGAAGGCGTGGAAAGGATTGGTGTGATGCTTTTGGAAGTGTTATACCGCTGTGCTATAGCAAACGTTGTACCGTATCCACAGCCCCCTTCCCGTCATGAAACTATTTTACGATTAATATAAATACACACGTAGAGCTGAATATCACGTTTTTAGTTTTACTATTAAGTTATACGCTTTTGGGAGGAGCGGGTAATCAATCCAATCATATACAGCTTTTTCTAGACGAATTATCAATACTAAAGTGAGGGAAATTGTTGAAGTAAATTATCGTCAATCCCTATTTCGAGACGGCGACCATCTTCTGAAAATGACCTCATTAAGGTCGTACATTTTCAACAGATCAAACATACCCTTTGCGTAGTTATCATCCAATAGAGCCCAAGCAGATATAAAGTCCGAACGATCAGGTAACTGTACGTAGTTCAAAACCATTGTCTTCTTTACAACACCAACCACCCTGTTGATTGAACCATAATGGCACCAATCTTTGGCATCACCTGGTAGGACGATACTAATGGCAAACTCCGCGTGTTGGAAAGGAGGTCCCCTCTCATAGAGAATAAAATCAGAGGAGAATTTGAGCCCAGGTTTGACACACCACCCTAGAGACTTGTAGTGATAGTAGACCAAAAATTGGATAATGAAGGCATTATCTGGCTCTATATTAGCAGAAGAATCACCAGTAAACTGATGGCATAACGTTCTGAAAAGCTCAACTGGTTTATAATAGCCACCTGCGACACCCTTCTCAACCCTTATGGATCCTATGAGTAAAAGAAATAACGCTTCCATCGGCATCAACTCTAGATACTCCATATTCCGTATGCTGGAACCATCAATGATCAACTCTGTATCCTCAAGTCTAAGTCCCTCAACAGAGATAGGAGTAGTATGAACATCACCGGTAGGCTTAGATTTGTTGATCAAAGAGCGCATTTCCGTAAGTCTCTGTCTTTCATCCTCAAGAGACTTCAATTTATCCGTATTGTTCTCCAACTTAAAAGTCTTCTCCAACTCATCAAGTCGTTGCCTCTCGCTCTTGAAATCTTGCCTCAGTTGTCTTCTGTGTTGCACAACGTCTTCACCAGTCATTGACTGGTTGTTGTTCACATCAAGAAGTCTCTTTTCGGTTCTTTCTAACCATGTTGGCTGGGACCTTGATAGAATACCCTTACCAAAAAAACCAGAATCATAGAGACGTTTCATATCAACTGAAGAATCAGTGGTGAAGCTAAAGTGGTCATACTTGATGTCAATTGGAGTGTTTCTGATTTTGATCAGCTGACTCACAAACGAGCAGATCACAATGCACCATGATAAAGGGTTATGCGGATACAATTCCGGTAACTGGATACATTCAAGAGGCAATGGCTTGGAGTTCCTATATTGGCTACGCTTTCCCTTTCCCTTTCCCTTTGATGGTGCCATGTTTCTTCTTGTTTTTTTGCAAATACTGAAAGAAAACACTTATGAATATATGTTAGCTAATATGGTCTTATAAACGAAAACGTTGTTTAAGTATTCAACAACCCTTTTTTCTTTTTGCTTCGATTCGGAATGCACAATTGAAATATCAGATACCGTTGTAGTCTATTTTGTGCTCACAGATTTGGATTCAAGCAACAAGTAAAAATCAATAATCATCACTTAGTTCGAATTGCCGACTCGGATCAAAGATGCAGGAAGTTGAACTTTTCTTTATTCTCAGGTACTTACCTTTTGAATTTGTTACTTGAAGTTGCTCTTTCGATTATGAAAGAGTTGATTGATTGTTGATCACCATGGGTTATTCATCGTTAGTTTAAAGAAGCGGTCACCAAATGTCTCAACGAAACAATGTGATTGATGTCCTAAGCCGGTAACACAATGTGGTAATTAATCCAGTTGTAAGTCGTTTCTTTACCAATTGTGTTCAGTTAAGTTGACGAGGAATGATACCTCTAATACCCAGTGATGAAAGGTTGGTACCATTGGTACCATGACCCCTTTCGCTCCCTCCTAACGGTATTGTTGAAAAAACTTCAAAAGTGGTGAAAAATTATGCTGTGAAAGGGTCGTGCACTTGACAGTTTGGATGCTTATGAAACGTTCAGGGTAAGGAAGGATACAGAAGATAGGATGAGGGTCACCCCCCTTTTCTATCCTATGGAAACCACACTATTATCTTTAGTTGAAATGGATTGAACTAACTTGTGGAAGTAATACTGTGATGGAGCATTTTTTTTGACATTGTGAGGTCTGTTGGAGCAACTACGTACGACTCTAAATTACATTGAAGCCACAAATTGGCGGGCACAACCCCATCATCTGTTTTTAGTCGTTAATTATGTTGTCCAAAGTAGTAGGGATAAATACTCAATGAATTGAGAGTAAGAACATTATTAATTGGTCTTTATTATTTCAAGATGGATGATGGGCTGGCAACATAAGAAGATTTCTCGCGGGAAATTAGAGAGTCGTCCAACTTACTTCTTCCTTCCTTCCGCTTGTCTAACGTTCAAAATACTCTGATTTTATTTTTCTTATACCAATCTATCGACTGATCATTCATGATACTGAAGACGCTGAATCAATTCAAATCGAGTCTCTTGAGGTTCAAGGTCCATCCCCTTCCAGAATCAGGTTGGTCATTTAGGTTGGGTCTTCACTAGTTAAAGTCACGAGACATTAGTCACATGACCTACCATCGAGCAACTTCTTGCCTATGATTACTGTTGAAGAAGCACCGCCCGGTCCCAGACCAGACCGGGCTCTGATTGTGCCAATCAGTTCATACACGTTCATATTGCCATCGGACTATGAAGAATTTTCACGCCTTGCTGTGTTCCGTCTCAAGTTCGGGTCGATTCTGCGCAAGTAGCACTTCTTCTGCCAACTAACTAGTGCCTCTAGAAACGCTAGCCAAATTTGCCCTCTTCTAACTACTGAGCATCTAGCGATTAGATTTGATCAGATCCCATATCAACCCAAAAAGAGATAAACCCCAAGATCTCCGTTGCCTCTTCAGGAATTACTCGCCCCGATTTGAGTTTGATAACAACTTCTCACGTGAGTGTGCAACATCGAGTTTTAAACCATCCAAGCTTCAATCACACCATCCACCCATGAAATTGTGTGGCTCCTTTTTGTGCGGCTCATTGTTACGTCGATCGACGTAGATTCTTATTATTTGCTGCACCTAATGTGTAAAAAAGAGCAGTAGAATGCGCGCTCATGAGCAATTTGGCCACCTGTTCATTGGCCAAAAGTTCACCCTCTCCCATTTGCTGTACAAAAAGACGGCGAACGCCACAATTTTAACCTTGCTGCAATTCCCCTCTTTTTCGCTCTCTTTTTTAACAAGAAAGCCTCAGTTTGAGATTGATTTTAACCGACAGGCCCCACTATCTATCTATCACCCCCACAATCAGCTAAGATCTCCGATAAGGCACCAAGGAAGAGGATTCGTAGCTTCTCTCGCATAGTTCTTTTCATATAACATTCCCAATTCCTGCAAATCACGCTATCTAATCTCTTTGATACAATGTCAACAACCAACACGGCAACAACAGTCCAGGTTAAGACCTCCAATCAAGAGACCTTCTTATCACCCAAAATTAGTGTCAGTACCTCCTCTCTATCGTTTGAAGAGCTGGTCAACCAAATCAACACCATACTGGGTGTTGATAGAGCCTTGCAAACTCACGAGATTGACCACAATGAGCTCATTAAATTGATGGGTTGTTACACGTCAGAGGCGAAAGATTGGATCAAGTTTGCACGGGAGGATCCATCAAGAAACTATACCAGAAATGGAGTTGAGGATTTTGGAATTGACGGAGTCAATGCCAACCTGTTGCTATTGGTTTGGAATCCCGGTAAAGGTTCCGTCATCCACGATCACGCCAACGCTCACTGTGTGATGAAGATCCTAAAGGGTACTCTTACAGAGGAACTATACGAGGAACCCGATCATCCTAACGATGAAATGGTTCCGTTCAAAGTGACGGCTTTGGAAACTGATGCCGTTGCCCATATCAGGGATGACATTGGATTGCACCGTATCTCAAACAAGACAGATGAAATCGCAATTAGCCTACACCTATATACTCCACCATACGCCAAAAAGTACGGCTGTAACATCTTTGATCAGGACGGTACAAAGCATCACGTTGAGATGGCCAACCTGTACAGCTGGAAAGGTGAAATCTTGAACGCAAAGATACACTCAACCTGTTGAGTATATTAAGGGGGAGGGTAGAATAACTACTAAATTGACCCACCCAAAGCCTTTTGTTTATCGCTAACCTTTTTATTTTTCAACTACTTTGATCACTCCACCTCACATAGACCGCTATTTATATTATTCATCTGGAATGGACCGGGTTTTCTGGATATATTTGCAATGGAACTGGATCCGTTGCCTTTGACTCAACTCGAGCGAGCGATACCTTTCTACATACTTTCTTCTACACTTTTCGCTTATAATTTTTCGTTCTTCTTATTGTCACTATTGTCTCTTGAGTTTAGCTGTCCTATAGATAGATCGATCCTTGCTCTTCCCTTTCCCTTATTCATTAATAAACTGTGCAGCATTCACTTTTTAAATCGTTGTGATCCATGGCCTAGTAGTGACCTCCCAAAGGCAGATTCAATGGAGCCTCAATAAGACGAAAACGTACACCCACAAATGTTGAGATAAAGGGGAGTAACGATAATAGAAATAAAAAATGTGTGAATAAACTAATATACAATAGGTGGATAAAACAGTAACCCCGAAATTTAATGACTAACACCTCTGATCCAATATTGAGCCTTATCGGCACCATTAACACCATAAACCTTCTTGAAACTACTGTTCAACTTGATACTCAACCCATATTTCTCCTTTTTCAACTCTTCACACTTCTGGAAAAGCTTTTCTCTAGCATACTCCAACTTTTGTAACTCAATATCACTCTTGCCAACCTCCTTACCATTCAATCCACCGTTCATCTGCAAGTTGCTGCTCAACTTCACCGGTGGTAGAACAACTTCGTCTAAAAACTTCAACTCCTTGGTAATTTTATGAATCTTTAACGTGATATCATCAAACTGTTTGTTCAAACTACCCAGCTTGGTCTCAGCGGCAGCATTGGCTATAAGCGTAGCGGTGAAATGTGATGATGATCTTCTATACTTGGCATCCTGCTCACGATCGTATCCAATGTCACGGTTCTTCACAACGTCCAACGGTTGCATCTCTAGCCCTTTTGTACCACCACCACTGGCAATCTCTGAAATCACAGTATCTTCATGAATCGTCGTATCTTGCTCGGTATCTGCAGTTGTATCACAAGTTAACGAATCCATCGATTTCGAAGTTGCAATTAGATGTGTTTCTTTCTTTGAGTCGGCAAAGTCGGTAATTGAACCGCCGAAAGTCTCATACTCTAACTCCAGGTCTTCAAAGTTGGAAATTAAATCTGAACTGTACGTTCTACTTGGTGTTAGATTCAACTTGGTCTTCGTACCGATGGGTGCGTTCTCATTATGGGATTCCTTCAACTCTAGCGTGTCTATTATTGAAAGGTTGTCTGCACTGTACTGTTCCATTGACCTCAACTCGGCCGTTTCTTCGACAGGGTTGTAATCTTCATAGTCGGAAGATGAATGATATCCTATATCGCTCATTGTATGATAATTCGGTTTTTATTTGCGAGATGTTGGAAGGCGTTGCTCAGGAGCGCTGTTATTGTGAGCAAAGGCAAAGGATTATCTCTATCAAGGGATGGAGCTTTCAACTGTTCAAGCTTTTCGGGGAATGATCTCTTCAGGATATATATGTATATTTGAAGGAAAGGTATTCAATGAACACCAACAAAACATATATAGGTTTCCCCGAGTAGCAACAACAACTACAACTACAACTACAACTACAACTACAACAACAACAACAACAGACACCAGTCAGCCAATATATGGGACGTGCGTGGTTTTGGTACACGCTCGAAGCTTTCCTGTAGAATAAACTTTGCGGATTAATTTTAGCAAACGCGTCAGAGAGAAGCCACACAGCCGCACAGGTCAATATTCCGCTACAAAATGACCATACGAGCGTCAGTGGTTGTTGGTAGCACCAACTGGTAGCACCAGCAGGCAACATACGTACGACCTACAACCAACGAGTGTATGTGTATGTTAAAATTATTTTATTGTATAGAAAGCGAGGTAAAGCAGTAGAGGTCCAACTATACGGAAACGAAGTGTTTATAAAAAAAAGCAAAGCAGTTCGAAAGGTACCAAGGTGCAACTAGGACGACGCCAATCGATTGAAAAATAAAATAATCAAACGTCTATAAGCTGGTAATTGTCACTGTTGCAACTGTCTTTGTCAAAGTTATTGTTGTATATGGCTCATCATCATCAGAATAGTATGTGGTCAAGTCATCTTCGGCATAGTAGACATAGCATGTCCCATCCTCAATCTCGGTATCGTAAGCGGTGTAATCACCGTAATCATCAGACGAACTGGAAGAAGCAGTAACAGACGGAGAAGCAGTTGTTTTTGTAGAACTTGAGCTCGTTGATGAAGAGGATTTTGTCTTTGTCACTGCGGTTGCCTTGTTTTGGGTGGCTCCAACTGTTCCTGAAGAAGTATCAGATGACGCGGTGGAGCTAACAGTTGAGGTTGAATCACTTGAAGAATTGGATGAACTTAAAGAACCGGATGAAGCGGATGAACTTGAAGAGCTGGAGGACTTAGATGGGCCAGACAATACACTTGAAGAGCTAGAAGGTGTAGAGCTTGAGAATGGAGTTTGGTAAGATATATTAGCCTTTGAAGAAGCTGCATAACTGCTGACAATCGTAGAAGTAGCAACACGCTCTTGCTCAGAGCCAGAAATGGTGGTTGCATACTTGTAAGTAATGACTTCAGTCTTTGCACTAGCAATTGTTGAGGTGTAAACAATCTCCAACATGGTAACAACGTTGTTATTAATGGTCGTGGTGATGGTCTTTAAGTAGGTGGTGCCTGTTTCGGTGTCAGTTTCAGTGGCTTTATCAGTGGTTGTTGTATCAATTGACGAAGAAGACGAGGAAGAAGATGCGGAAGTTGAAACTTTTGAAGTTGAAGATGTGGTAGTTGTTTTTTCCGTGGTACTTGGGGCATCACCTAGAATTGTAACGGTATAAGTGGTTCCATCCGCAGTAACTGTTGAGATATCCGTACTGTAGTATGATGAGGTAGTTTCGGTGGTTCCCTTCTTGGTGGTAGTGGAGTATACAGTAACTGCATCTGCTGTAACATATGCGTATGCTCTTTTCTTAAGAACAACAGCGGTTTCATACTCTGGTTCTTGTCCACCGTCTAGTGAAACAACTGGATACACAACAGTTGTTGTATCTAGCTCTTCGGCGTCTCTTGTCAAAAGGTTGATCGGTGCGGCTAATGATTTCACAGCTAAAAGGGCTGCTAATATGATCGATTTCCTGAACTGCATTGTTTTGAATTAATTAGTTTGAAATAAACTTTCCAGAAGTTGTTGATGGAGACGATTGAAAGTATTGGTGTGAGTTCTGGTTGATAAGGCAAGTGATGCCGCGTGGAAAACTTGACTATTGATTTTTTGGTGCTATATGAGCTGAAACGAATGACTATAAGTTGGAATGTAAATGAGTGACTGGGGTTAGAGAAAGAGGTAGAGAGAGTTATTGAAGTGTTTTACTACGTCTTGATATTGCAGTTCGAAACAGAAAAGATAGTAGTAGAAGAAGAAGAAGAAGAAGAGGTAAAAGAACACGTTCATCTTTTTATCAGGTAAGAACGGTATGATATGGCCAAACGTCTTGCTATTTATTAAATTGCTACCAAACAGAGCTGATGATACACAACTGAGAGGCTAACTCAAGATGTTTACCAAACAGAACTAATGCATTATTTGATTTTAGGTTCTTTGGAAAGGTCTAAACATTATGGGCAGTAATTTAGTGTGAAGCTTGAAAGCTCGGGGTTTCCTAAAGCGGTAATACGTGGAGAGTGGCCTCCTCAATTTCTCCTAAAAAGTGCCGATCCCTGCTCGATGAGTATATGCAATGCGGCTCATGCCTCAAGACTTCCTCATTTCAACTTCACCATCTTTGGATTGGCTACCAGCAAGCATCTTTAATTACTGAAACAGTGGTTGCCGTCAAATAAAATATGTATCATTTTATACACTTGTTAGATACAGTGGGCTTGGACACTCTCTTCTGTATATGGGGTCAACTAAGCATTTGTACCACCCACTAGTTGCTGATCATCTTCAACTTACTTTTACCAGGGTAATGACTGTCAGTTATAAACACTACCGGCATAGGAGAAAATCCGAACCACCTAGTACCCACTAGAGATCTTGAATTTTGCTTCTTGAGTTATAAATGTTTGTAAGATTGCTATAAAAACAGGCGAACAAAATTTGTGAAAGACCTGGGGGGGAGTATTTTAGCAAGGAGTAAGTGAACAACACACTGTTAATTAGTTACCAAGCTCAAAAATTCTTGTCACTCTAAAATAAATATATATACCATGTTTAGTCTCAAACTACTTGAGACAAGAAAAGCTTTGCCCAGCTAGATTTGGAGGCAAGCTTTGTTGTCATACAATCAATCAATTTTAGATGAATTGGTGAACATGAAGTGGCTGGTTTTTTCAAGCGCGTGGTAGCGCCACGAAAAAAAACTAAAGTTGGTGCACCGGGACGCCCCATACACAGATCAAAAACGGCCTGCGAAATTAGGTGAAATTTGTACGAACCGTCTCGCGCGAGCGCATTTACTGTATGTACCGTGAGAGACTAAAAAGTGGTTTTTCAGTTTGATTGAAGACAGACCAATTCGGTGCTCAATGCTTACCAGCCTCTCAGATTGGAACAAAATGGAATCCTGCAGTAAATTCATACGGTTGCTCTGTGTTCAGTCAAAGTAGATCAACAAGAATGTTTTGGCCTGTTACTTTGTGATAGTATCTGAGCACGAAACTGTCAAGTTTAACAGATACTATCGAATGAAGCTTAGAAAAACAGGTTCAGTTTTCATTGGCTGTATGGAATATCAAAGCTCAATTAAAAATGGCTTCTAGGTGAGCTTCTGGTTCTAGAAGTATCTTCCAGTCACCTTCTTGTCAGGTTTTTTTGTCCAATACGTTTGATTGGCGAGCATCAACAAAGATTCACTAGTAGAATGCTCTTCTACACCCAAAGCCACAAAACTGTTGATGGGTTTGATCCGTCGTAGCTCCTGAATGCAGCAATTGCAATTCCGAGCTGTTTATGCTGTCGAGATAAACTTTGGTAATTCTAGCTGACTTGGTTTTTCGCTGGAAAAGCAAATAAACAGCTGGTTGAGAAAACAGGACCACATTAAACTGATTACAGCACCGATATAGGGTAAGGTTGGACAATCAGGTAGTTGGTACTCAAACAGCTTGGTAGTCAATCTTCAGGATTCTCATCTAATCATCCGATAATACATATCACGTGCAGTCAGAAAGACCATTCTGTACCCCACCCCCACATGTTATCCGGTGCAGTTTTGATATCAGATGAGGTAGAATCTTTGTAATATTTACTTGCAACAACGCATTCCTCTTCATCTCTAAGAGAGGAAAACCTCTCATTTGTGGAGTACATGTTCATAAGGTGATACGGTGTTTCGAGTATTCCAAAGCTTGGTCTTATTCAAGAAAACCTGGTACAGACAACCCTACTGAAAACCAGAAAAAAGGAATGAAAAAAACTGGTAACGTTTAAAGTTATACGACATTGTTCAGCGTAAAACCCATTGGGGGCGGAGGGTTGTATCCGTTCTCCTGAAAATGAGGAACATTTTGCGAAATATGGGTTGAGGATCGCTCGAGAGGAATGAATCTCAATCTAGAGTGAGATAACATATCATGTATGAACCCCATAGTTGGTGTTATCATGCTTTTGATCAAGCATGACTTAGAACTGTATCACCCCATCATGGCCTGCATGTGCAGTGCTGTTTAACTGTCTTGATGGGAGGGACAGCTGTAGCTTTGTAGATGCATGCGCGCATGCGCTGGCTGGTGGGGTGGTTTAAAAGCTTGAATGAAGCTAAATCGTGCAATAAAGTTTTATAAGGCTATAGATAACTACGGGTGGAGTTCGTGCCGAGAGCGTAACCTGGGCATGAGGTCATTGGAAGCCAATGTGTATCATCGTATCAACTGTTCGATACTAAACGGATGATGCTTTTGATGATGGCTCTATGCTGGAACGCGGAATATCTCAACCAAAATTATCACAATCTCTGTGCAAACACCTTGTCGAGAGTTGCCTATCAGTGTCTGCCGTAAAAGAAGGATAATTCCTATCAATGGTCATCAGTTGACTATCAGTTTTTTGGGTTTTAAAACCTGGTATATATAAAGGAAATAGGACAATCCATCGACTATACATCACCACTGCCTTGGTCGTCGGCACTCTTGGACCGAGATTTTGACTTTATTTCTATTGTTATATACATTTACATTATTGCATTAAACTCTGCATGCGTATGAACTTTAATCTGCAGCACAAGAAGACAGAGTGCAAAAAAATTATAAAGAGCTTGCCTCAAATTGAGGTCTCAGCAGCTATATGCAGATGTTGAATGACGAGAGATTGACTTTGACTTCAACTTTAAAAATGCTCTAAGACTTTTTAACTTTACTGTCCCCACTTTATTTTTTTGAAAAGAACAATCCAGCCACATTATTAGCTGAAGTTTTTAACTTTACAGGCGTTTATGGCAGAATTTAATGTTTTTTGATAAGAGCTCTCAATCAACGAGTTTGAGGTAATGAAACCCTATCGACCTCAAACTGCAAAAGTTGGACTCCGGTGGACTACTATATATTGTGACTTTATGCCAAATTTACGAGGATTCCCCGCAATACAACTGCATTTAGTAACATCCAAAGAAAAAGGCAAAGAGTGAAAGGTATTAATTAGACCATTATCACTACGTCAACTATGGGGAAACAATTCACCTTCGGTAACACCCGGAAAATAAAAACCCACGGCTTCGGATTGCTCCCTCAAACTTCATCAAAAGCTAATTTCTTGACAAAATATGAGGCAGGTACATATTACACATCGAATGAATGAAATGCCTTCAAAGGTATTAAAAAGGAGAATGAGATACCCGTAAATGGATGGTCAACTTCTAGAGTTGGATGTCAATTGCAAACCTGGCATATTGTTTTCCGTAGACTTGAAAACTTCAACTCAACCCAAGCCAACAAAATTTGAAGCCTTTCGTATACAAAGAGATCCCAGATCGAATGTTTCGGATAGATGAGATAGTAGCCCGATGACGAGTGCTGTCAATCGCGATGGATAGATCGGCGGTAGCAGCTACAGCCAAAGAGGACCGCACGGAAGCTCTCCGCCAGGGTGTGGGCGAGCGAGAGAGGTAGCTAGCGCCGTACATGACAGCTTATAAGCCCCCCACTTCTCTTCTCGCCCGGCTGTGTGGCTATCTCTTTTTCCCCCTGCACCCCACAGCTCGTTTCCTTGTATTGTATGAGTGCGCCGCGCTTCCTGCGGGGACGCCCCCTCGTCCCCCCTGTGAAGTGAAGAGGGTGTTCTATCGGTAAGAATCCCTTCTGTCAGGACTGTACAGGCTGTGCCAGCAGGCAGCTTTGCCCCTGTCCTGTTAATAATTTTTTTGTTCACGGGATGATATGAGTTACCACCCGCAAGCAAGCACCTGCCCCCCACTCCCCTCCCTTGCTTGTAAAAATTTCAATCTTTCAAGTGACGAAAATAAAAAAGCTTATTATTAGCTTTTTTGGAAATGGACTGTCGGGATCCTTTCAAAGTGGGAATATTAGCTGGAGAGACAATTGATAAAATGTGGGTGAATTGTCTCAATTTGAATGTTTCAGGAAGCTTCGATTGATGGGTGAGTAGACACAGGCACAATGCAGGCAAATCAATAGGACTGAATCATCCATTCATCAACTCAATTGTCAACACGGTAGAAGTTACAATTTTTGACAGTTCTGGTGTATCCACCTTTTTATGGTGCCATTCCCATCACTAGGTTGGATGTCACTTTTTTTCGTTATACCGGATCCAACTAGGATTGCCGATTGCAGACCTAAACCCATATATATATATATATGTATATACAACGAAAACAGTAGCATTTCAGTTGACAACGACGCGTTAGTCTTAATCCAGCCGACTGAAAATCTTTTCCATCAAGGAAAGAAATGTCAATCTTGGACAAATACTGCAACCTAGGTTAAATCGGAGAGGGGCAATTAGAAGAAGTTGAAGATCAATCAAAGAGGATGAAATTTTTTTTGTTGAGCACATCCGGAACTCGGAGTGAGACTGAGAGGCGACCTCCAAAAAAAAAAAGTGATACGAGTTTTTATTGAAGAGAGAGAGGTTTATGCACTATGCACTATGATAATCACCATCATCAGAGAAAGAGAGAGATAAAACCTCTAGAAAGTAAACTCCGCCGGAACAGAAGGATGGAACTAAGTACAACTACAGTCAAATATATATGAGTACAAAAAGCATATTCACTAGCTGCAGAGCTTTAATGCCCCTGACTTCGAGACTGATTAACAGCCATCCGTTCATCACGTTGTATATCGGGGGAGAGAGAGAGAGACAGAAAAAGAAAGGCTGGTGACGAGAAGAAAAGTTTGGAACATTTTTGATGAGCAAAGATAACCTGATTGTGTGAATCACTCTTCACAGCGCTCCTATGCGCGCTACTTCTCGACCTATCTATCCTCTGAGAACTAACTCACCAAAACAACTTGTTCCCTTGTACTAGTGAGTATACAAAATGAAGTAAACTCTTGTACAGTTTCAGTTCTATGTAGGCCATAGCAGTAGTGGGATGACATGTCTGATATGGCAAGATTGGATGAGATACAAGCAAAAAAACTTTGCAGATCGGCTTTAAAATTTGCTGCGCTTTGCAATCATCCTGGCGATTTGAGAAGGGTGAGCACGCGTCTCAGTATACTTTTTGACTGAAACCCTTTTAAAAGTGGACGACGTAAATAGCCTGCATGCTGCCGTCGTTTCCTATCTCTCTTTCTAATGTACGGCACCATCACGATGATGATGATGGTGATGATGGTGATGATGGTGATGATGGATACACTCTATTCTGCTGTCTATCAGTGTATGATATTTAATCAATACAACGTGAAAAGGAGGGAGTGTTGCTGGTTGGTTGGTTGTACGGGCCGGACTGCACTGGACTGTACTGGAGTGGGCTTGCCTGAAGTAAGAGGTGTGGAAATTGTTCCACGCTCTCCGCAAAACTCCGCACCAGTATTGGAAAAGAAACAATGGGCCACACTTTATGCACAATGTAAATTACTTACTTACATAATACACACAAGGGACAGACAGAGAACAGGGACGGGGCGGCCCACACACCCACCCGTGCTATGTTCGTTGTGCAGCTCGTCTTAATCTAATCAGCAGATGGCTGTCCGGTATGTTTCGCATAAGATTAAAAAAAACTTCTCTTCTCTCTTTATTCCCTCCCCCTCCCTAGTTGCCTTTATATAAGAAATCAAAACCCCCTTCCAATTTGCCTACCTTTGTTCATTCGAATTAAAATCGTTTCCTCCTCCTCTTTTTCCCCTTCCTCATCTTGTTCCAAATCAACATACTAGCACCATAGAAGAGTCACTGAAACAGAGACCGTTCATTCCAGTGTACTCATATCCATTATATATGTATATATATATTCCTAAGAGGAAATACATATAATCGCATAGCATCACACTCCATCATCCCTTTCCTGATCATCCATCGTTCATTCCCTCTTTGGCTTGATTGTTCCCTTGAAATAGTGTAAGCACCACGTTTCATCCATCCCTGCAGTGATCTCTCAACATCTACTCAGAAAAAAAAATACCTCATTGCATCTATTTACCAAGAAAACTAATCGGGTCATCCTTAAATCAGTCACTCAGTCTACACTTATCAGTTCAAAGTTACATAATGCCATATCTGGGACCAAGATCTTTTGCTACGGCACCATTGACAAAGAACAATTTGGCTTATCTCAACGATAAGCTACTCCAATCACAAATGGATGAAGCATCCGCTTCACAATCACAATCACAAACGTTAGACTCTTCATGTCCATCCACCATACTTTCATCCCCTGAAGAAGAGGAACTCTCAATATCCACCCCTCTATCAACCATATCCAGTTTGAGTTCGACTTCGAGCTCCAACTCTTCAACAGACATTGATTCTTCATCAACTATTTCTAATTCCCACGAGGTGTTGACGGACCTGGAGGATGATAACAAGACGGTTGTTCTTAAAAGCCACAACTCTTCAACGTCTTCTTTGTCCACCATCAAGGATCTTCCAACCAGACCAATGCTATTAAGAAAGAAATCCGGCGAGCTCATAAAATCATCGTTGAAATTACCATGCTTACAAAGATCAACTTCCATGCCAAACACTAAATCAGTCAGATTTGCCAACAGATTGGAAAACATCAAATTTTTCGATAAGCTCGAAAAACCACTTGCTGTTTCAAACGAACCATCACCTCTACATTCTCCTACCTTGAGACCAACTTGGGAGTTTGAATCTTCCGATGAGGATGATACAGACGATGATGACTTGCACGAATTCTGGACAATAAAATCAAACGATATTCCTTTCAACAACTTTTTGAACTTTGGCAAGTTTGTCTCAGATAGACCTATCATTGTCGAAAGTTTGAAGTTGAACTCAACAAAGAATTCTCTTATTGGATTTGTCTTTGTTAAGAATATTGGTTATGAGAAGAACATTTTGTTGAAATTGACAACGGATCACTGGAAGACTTTTGTCGAGATTGATAGCGCCAACTACATTTCCTCAAACCATATCTTCAAATATTCAGATTCACACTGCAGCTATGACAAGTTTTCCTTCATCATAAAGTTGGACAGTTTGTGCCATTCTTCTTCAAACCTTTCGCTCGATTTCTGCATCAAGTATGTTGTCAATGGTGTTGCATACTGGGATAACAATGACAACAAGGATTATCATGTCACCTTAGAAAAGACCAGGAACGATTCGAAACCAAAGAGTAAAGACAACTTTTTCTCCGATATTGATGACATCACCTTCAAGTTGAAGGAAAACTCTAACTTTAACGATTCATTCATGGCACCAGCAAGAAACACCAGCTTCAACTTTCAACCTAAACAGTCTAGGCATTACCTGTTGAAAAGAGTCAATTCCGAGTCTGCCTTGTCAGAAAAGTCGTCTTCATTGTCCTATCCAAACCCTAATCCAATCTCAAGAACTGCATTCAGTTCGTTCTCCATTCCAAAGGCATCATCATCATTATCATCATACTCTACATTCAGCAATGCCCTTTCTCCTCCATCCTCATACAACAAACACAGCATCCATTCCAATCAGACTAGTGTTCCTACTGTCTCCAGCCAACAACAAACTTCCAGAGATTATCATAAGATTCTTGAGAATTATTGTTTTTATGGCACCACATCACCTCCAAGAAGCGCTCTTGAAGATCAAACATCTGGATTTAGCCAAGACTATCCAGCAGCTTTTTGCATGCATTGATTGTATATATCTCACTTATATTATCCTCCCCATCCCTCTTCCTAACATGAGGGATAGCTGCATTATCATCATTATTATCATCATCATCATCATCATCGTTATCGTTACTCACCAAAATTGTACTTTTTTCACGATTGTGCCATCTCTCTGTTTCCCCCCAGCCGACTTGCTATCTACATAACGATGTATCTATCAACTTGCTTCATTTTCGTTCTCGCCTTATATTAGGCCATGCTCGTTTGATTTCATTACATTACCGATGGTAATTGGTTAATTACATCAATTTTAATTCTACAGTCAGATTTGACTTTATGGTTTCACAGTTTTTTTTCATTCCATTTACTCTATATACTTTGCTTATACATCTTTGTGTTGCCTTTTTTTTTCCTTTCTTTTCTGTGTCACATCTTTCTTCATCTTGTCCTTCCTTCTCCCCTTCCTGCTTCCCCTACTCGATTTCAATTCTTTGCTACTGGCTAGTCTATCCATATTTACTGTTCGATCGCTATCGTTTCGTTTTAACCAGGAAAATTTGTTACTGCAGAACATTGCGGCCCTCGCCGTGCTGCCTTGCTCCTTCTTTCATTGCCTTCTTTGTTTTCCCTTTCCTCGCATTTTAATAATATACAGTCACTCACTATCTTCCTATCAATGCATACTTGTGTCCCTTCAAATCTCTCTCTGCTTGGCAAGATTTACGGTTAAGCTCAGGACCGAATCCCCTGCGTTCCGAGTTTTACCCACAGGGACTACTCCGCAAATGGAGCCATCCCCGCAATTTGTAAAGAGAACAAAACCTTACTAGTTTAAAGTGTGACTCTACTGACACTGGCAATAAGGGGCAAAACAATCAATCTTTTTGGTTGGATTGTAGTTTAGTTGGCTTGCTACCATTCCATACTCCTGTTGGTTTATTTATGTCACCGCGCGTGCCTGCGTAGCAATCTCACTCCGAACAATGATGGCAAGGCGGACTCAACTCAAAGGAAAGGGTTTAGGTTTGCGGCGGCGGGCTGTCCATGCATGCACGCACAGTGGGGGATAAATCTTCGTTAGTCCTTTGCTCATGGTTGCTGTGTATGGTTTGGTGTTGGCTGAAGAGGAACATGACAACAAGCAAGCAAGACAAACAATACGACTCTTTCCTTCTTCTATGTTATACTGCTGAGCGGTGTGACAATAGATGATGGGTGGGGATAGTGTGTTGTGGTGGGGTTGAGTTGCTGTTGGATCCATATAGTGGAGAAGATGACTGCTGCAGTACACTTCACTCCGTCCGTCGATCGCCTCCATGCTCTATCGATAGATTCAGCTAAGAGATAATACAGTCGGTTATGTAAGTTTGTGTAATCAATTTTCATATTTCCGAACGTTGTCGGGATAAATTGCGATGTGAAAACATGCCGCATCTCTTAAAATTTGGGGTTGAATTCATCATCGTTCATGATAGAACTTCCATGATGCTGTACGAGTTCTGACGAAACTATCCATTCTGGTTTGAAGGGTGTAAAACTCATGCTTTTGTCAATTGCTAACATCACAATTTGAATGTGTCTTACAAGTGGAGATGAAAGGTCATTCATTTCATTGATGCTGCTTCCAAGAAGAGAGGAAGAGGCTCACTCAGCGCTACGTTGCTTGTTTTCAAACAATTCACACAGCACGTAAGTGTACAACTGACACATCGACTTCTAAAATGTAATATTACTCAGGAACCTATTCGGTTGAAAAGACATTTATTTTGTTTGTTAGTTGTATTTGAATCCAAATTGAAAAGGTGGAAGAAGCCCAAGTTTTGAGAGTGTGTGTGTGAGGAGTCATGTTAAGACGTCTGTCATATCTCTAAGACGTGCCGCTGACAACTATTTTTCTCATTACGGTATGTACTATGTAATAACACCGTTGAGGAGATGAGAGAGTGTGTGGTGACGATGGACGGATCGTTGATGGGCAGGAAAGAGAATCTCATCATAATCATACTCATCACTAGATATATCTTGCTATGATAAGCGGCGTCACTTGAACCTGGAACAAGAGCTTTTTTCTTGTGATCGTAGTAGCAACCATTCAAAACTGACTCTCAATTACAATGCCAACCACCTCAGAAGAAGAGTTAGTGATTCTCTTTCAAAAAATAGGATTTGAAGAACCAAAGATCAAAGAGATCCTGAAGAACAAGAAGGTTTCCAATTCATTGGGAGACTTGGTCTTACAGGCTGATCAGGACCAACCACTAGACAAATCCAAGAATGCCTTGCTGCACAACTTAGCAACATTATTAAAGGGTGAAGACCTAAAGAATACCAAGTACATTGTCGATGGCATTGTGGATGGTAAATTATCAACCAACTTGCAAGTCTCAGAGGCGTACAAGTATATCAAGGAGGCTGGTGATGATGGTTTTGATACCAAGGATCTTGACACCAGGTCTGGTGTGGGCATTCAAATGTCTGGCGAGGAAGTGGAACAACACATCAGGAACTACTTTGCCGCTCACAACGGGGAAATTCAAGAGAATAGATACAAGATGATCCCTGGGCTTTTGGGAACAGTCAAGAATTTGCCCGAGTTAAAATGGGCTTCTCCTTCATTGTTCAAGCCTACAATTGATAAATTGGCCCTTGAAATTCTAGGTCCAAAGGATGAACGTGACATTATCAAGAAGGAGAAGAAGAAAAATAAGACACCAACTAGCACCGCTTCAAAGAAGGAAGAAAAAAAGGAAACCACCACGAGAAACATGTTTTCCGAAGGCTTCTTGGGTGACTTGCACAAACCAGGTGAAAACCCACAGAAATGGCCTGAACTTATGAAGGAACACTTAGCAGTTACCAAGGGAAAGGTTTTCACCAGATTCCCACCTGAACCAAACGGATTCTTACATATTGGACACTCAAAGGCCATCATGGTCAACTTTGGTTACGCCAAATATCACGATGGTGTTTGCTATTTAAGGTACGATGATACCAACCCTGAAGCTGAAGAACAAGTCTACTTTGACTCCATTTTGAGATGTGTTAAATGGCTAGGATACTCTCCTTGGAAGATCACTTATTCTTCAGACTACTTTGACCAACTTTACGAACTAGCGGAGAAGCTAATCACTTCAGGTTATGCATATGTTGACCATTGTACAGCAGAAGAAATCAAGGCCCAAAGAGGTGTCAAATCAGATGGAACCCCTGGCGGTGAAAGATTCCCATCTCCATGGAGAGACAGACCTATTGAAGAATCACTGACCGAGTTTAGAAAGATGAGGGATGGTTTCTATCAGCCTGGTAAAGCAACCTTGAGGATGAAGCAGGATATCTCTTCACCTTCGCCTCAAATGTGGGATTTGATTGCCTACAGGGTGCTGAATGCAACACACGAGAGAACAGGCGATAAGTGGAAGGTGTATCCAACCTATGACTTCACCCACTGTTTGGTTGATTCGTTTGAAAATATCAGTCACTCATTATGTACCACTGAGTTCTACCTAAGTAGGGAGAGTTATGAATGGCTCTGTGATGTTTTGCACGTTTATAGACCAGCACAGAGGGAATACGGTAGATTGAACATTACCGGATCAATCATGTCCAAGAGAAAGATTGCCAAGTTGGTCAACGAAGGTCACGTTAGAGCATGGGATGATCCGAGACTTTACACTTTGGAATCTTTAAGAAGAAGGGGTGTTCCTCCTGGTGCTATATTGAGTTTCATCAATACTTTGGGTGTCACCACTGCTACAACCAACATTCAATCGTCCAGGTTTGATAGTTCCGTGAGAGCATACCTAGACTATACCACTCCAAGATTGATGTTGGTCGAACATCCATTGAAGGTGGTGATTGACAATTTGGACGATTCATACGAGGAGGCGGTTGAAATTCCATACAAACCAGGTTCCCCAGAGTTTGGAAGTAGGTCCCTACCGTTCACCAACACGTTCTACATTGAGAGATCGGACTACAGAGATGAGATATCGAAGGATTACTTCAGACTAGCACCAGGCCAACCGGTTGGTTTAATGAGAGTTCCATTCAACATTCAAGTGAAATCAGTCGAAAAAGACAACACTGGAAATCCGACTTTGATTCATGCTGAGTACTTGAATGATCCAGCCACTCACAAAAAGCCAAAGACTTTCATCCACTGGATTCCTGTGTCAAAGTCGTATAACTCCCCTGTGAAGATCAAGGAAGTGAGAGTCCACAATCAACTATTCTTATCCGAGAATCCAGCTTCGAACCCAGATGGATTCTTGGCAGACATTAATCCTAACTCTGAAGAGGTTGTCACTGGTGCCATCACAGAACCAAGCTTCTACGAAATCCAAAAGAAGTCCCCATTGAACATGCCATTCAGCGACCCTCAATTCTGCATTAAGGAAGAAGCAGGCAACGAAACTGTCAGATTCCAAGCCTTGAGAGTTGGATACTTCTGCTTGGATAAGGATGCCACTTCTGATGAGATCATTCTGAACAGAATTGTCACCTTGAAGGAGGATTCTTCAAAGGATTGATACTTGGGGCTGTTCCTCACTTTTTGCCTACTTTACTGATTGTTGGTGGCCTCTTATTTTTAGTTCTTTCTATATTGGGTAATCGTCTTTTGGATTGACATCTGTATACTCATGTTTATATTACGAAATAGAGCAGATTGTCACAGTTGTGTAGCGTTGGTAATATTCGAGGTTAGTGAGAATAAAAAATTAAGGCGCGGAAATAAGGTCGCGTGCACCACAGCCTGCCAAAGAAACTTTTCAGCTACAAAAAATTTTCAGGCTGCTGATTAGAATACAAAAAAAATATAAAAAGAATTAACAGAAGTATCTGAATCTTTCTAGAGGGATATTGGAACGTTCTTTGAGCATTTCTAAGTGTAAGGCTACAAAAGAGCAAACTTATCGCTATATTCATTGTTCTTGAATCAATATGTCTCACGTTGCTGTCTCAAAGGACTACGTTGACGATTCAGTCACTTTTGAAAGTTTCAATCTAGATCCAAGACTACTTCAAGCCATCAACAAATTAGGTTTTGACAATCCTACTTTGATCCAATCACAAACCATCAGACTATCATTGGAGGAAAAGAAAGATATCATAGCTAAGGCGTCTACTGGATCAGGCAAGACGGCAGCATACTGTATTCCAATCATACAATCCATCCTTGCCGATAGCCTGACGAAAGATCAAACACAGTCTGTCATTCTGGTCCCGACAAAGGAACTATCGAAGCAAGTGTTTGATTTCCTAAACAAGCTGACCATCTATTGTGGTAGCTTGGTCAAGATTCTCAATCTGAACGATAACATTAGTGAACAATTGCAGAACTCTTTGGTCAATGAACTACCAGAGGTGATTGTTTCCACCCCGGCCAAATTGATCTCTGTGCTAGAGAAGAACAAGAAGCTGAATTTGACCAGTTTGAAATATATGGTTATTGATGAGGTTGACTTGATGGTCAGCTATGGATACAATGATGATCTTGAGAAATTGACAAACTATCTGAACTTGAAACAGAGCATGCAGGTCTTTTTAATGAGTGCTACATTGGGTGATGATATCGACAGGCTAAAGGAGACATTTTGTAACAGGCCTGCCATTTTGAAGCTGCAAGATTTGAACAACAAAAACAAGAAGTTGGTTCAGTATTATATCAAGACAAACGAATTTGACAAGTTTCTCTTGATCTACGTGATCTTAAAACTTGCTTTGATAAAGGGTAAGATTTTACTCTTTGTGAATGATTTGGACAGAGGTTACAAGCTCAAACTGTTCCTTCACAATTTTGGTATCAAGTCGTGCTTATTGAACTCCGAATTACCGATCAATTCAAGACTACACATCGTTGAAGAGTTTAACAAGAATGTCTACAATCTTCTCATTGCCACTGATGAATCCAACGAGTATGACGATGAAGATGGAGAATCTAAGAAACCAAGGAAAGACGATCAGGACTACGGCGTGTCAAGAGGTGTTGATTTCAAGAACGTTGCGTGTGTCTTAAACTTTGACCTACCTACATCGTCCAAGTCGTACATACACAGAGTGGGAAGGACAGCAAGAGCAGGAAAATCGGGAATGGCACTTTCCTTCGTGTGTCTTCAAAAAGAATGGGGAAAGCACAAGGCTTCGTCGTTACCTAGTGCCAAGAAGGACGAGAAGATTCTAGCGAGAATAATAAAATCCCAGGAGAAGTTAGGGTTTGAGCTAAAGCCTTATCAGTTTGATTTCAAGCAATTGGAGAACTTCAGATACAGAATGGAGGATTCGTTCAGGTCCATCACAAGGTCAGCAATCAGGGAGGCCAGATTGAAAGAGATCAAGATGGAACTGATCACATCGGAAAAGTTGAAGAGACACTTTGAGGAGAATCCTCAGGATTTGTCCACGTTGAGGCATGATAAGGACCTATCAAAGGTGAGAGCAGACAACCACCTAAAGAGGGTGCCAGGCTACTTGCTACCAGAAGGTATCAGGCCAGATTCGAAGAAGATTGGGTTTGTTCCTTTCAACAACCCACACAAAAAGAGGAAGCAAGGTGGCAAGAAGAGCGGCAAGAGGAAGGTTGATCCATTGAAGAAGTTCAGGAAGTAAGTAAGATAATAAGGTAAATAAATAAGTAGAAGAAACCAAGTAAGTGGTGCCAGTTTCCCCAGGCCAGCTGTGTATGCATAGAATGAAAAATATTTTTTTTATCACTTTTGAGCGATGCTATAACGTGTCCTGTATGCTACTAGTACACGTACGTATGTATTATACGTGTGTGTAACCACCGCCAAAGTTTTGACGAACACATCATCATCATCAACAACAACTTTAGTAACAATAGTACACTTTGTCTGTTTGCCTGTCATATTTACACTTCTAGAGAGATTGATAGCCTATATTGCCACTCAAGCCCTCTCTTCTTTGATAGATACACATCATTATACACCCACAATGACTCCAAAGAAGTCTAAAGCTTCAGTTTCTTCGACTCCTGCAGCGGTCGAAGATACAACCACAGAGCTCGTCTTCGAAAAGGGTGAATTGAGGCCATTCGTCAAATCAACGCTCTCCGACAAGATCCTCAGCGCAAGAAAGATTACATCCATCAATGAGAAACTGCTAGTGTTCTTCTTGGCAATTGCTGCCATCTCCGTCAGATTTAAGGACATCTCGAACCCTGATTCTGTAGTCTTTGACGAGGTGCACTTCGGTGGATTTGCAAGGAAGTACATTCTTGGAAACTTCTTTATGGACGTTCATCCTCCTTTGGCAAAATTGATGTTTGCTGCTGTTGGATACTTGGGTGGTTTCAAAGGTGACTTTGAGTTTGCCAACATTGGTGATAAGTTCCCACCAAAGGTCCCATACGTCCTAATGAGAGAGCTGAGCGCATTGCTCAGCGTTGGTACAGTCATCTTGGCTTACCTCACCCTAAGAACAAGTGGTTGTAAACCACTAGTGTCATTTGTCACTGCTTCCTTGTTGATCTTGGAAAGTGCCAACGTAACCATTTCCAGATACATCTTGCTAGATTCTCCATTGATCTTCTTCATTGCTGCAGCTGCATACTCGTTCAAGAGACTTGACGTTTCTACACCATTCACATTTGAGTGGGTCAAATCACTGGTCTCCACTGGTATTTGTGTTGGTCTGGCATTCTCCTCAAAGTGGGTTGGTTTGTTCACGATTGCATGGGTTGGTGTCTGTACTGTCTTCCAATTATGGATTGCTCTTGGTGATTTGACCGTCAAGCCAAAGCAATTGATTGGCCAAATTTTTGCCAAGGGATTGGTTCTGTTGGGTATTCCAGCCATTCTATATCTTGCCTTCTTTGCAGTTCACCTCAAGCTTTTGGTCAAAGAAGGTGACGGTGGCGCCTTCCTGTCCTCTGCTTTCAGAACTTCCTTTATCGATTCCACCGTTCCAAAGTCAACACTAGCCGATGTTGGTGTTGGCTCTGTTGTTACTCTGAGACATCTCAACACAGTTGGAGGTTACTTGCACTCTCATGACCACTTGTACGAGGGTGGTTCTGGCCAACAACAGATCACACTTTATCCACACTTGGATGATAACAACAGATGGGAGATTGAACTATACAACGTTTCTGAAGCACCAGTGGAGTTTGTCCCAATCTTGCACGGTACCAAGATCAGGTTGAAGCATTTGATCACTTCAAGAAGATTGCATTCTCACGATGTTAGACCATCAATTTCTGAAATAGACTGGCAGAACGAGGCTTCATGTTACGGCTTTGAAGGTTTTGAAGGTGATGCAAACGATGACTTTATTGTTGAAATAGTTCAGGAAAAATCTGTCCCAGGCCCTGCACAGGAAAGGGTGAAGGCTATTCAAACTGTCTTCAGGTTGAAGCATGCCATGACTGGTTGTTACTTGTTCTCTCACGAGACTAAGCTTCCAAAGTGGGGTTTCGAACAACAAGAAGTTACTTGTGCTACCCAAGGTATCAAGCCATTGACTCTATGGTACATTGAGCAGAACGACAATATTCACCTCGACCCAGCAACTGCAGAGATCTCCTCTTACCCAGATCTGACATTCCTGCAAAAAGTTGCAGAGCTACACAAAAGAATGTGGAAGATCAACAGTGGATTGACCACCCCTCACTCTTACGAATCAAGACCTGAATCATGGCCAATTCTGGCAAGAGGTATTTCGTACTGGAGAGTTGAAAATCATCAGATCTACCTATTGGGTAACCCAATTGTGTGGTGGATTGCTTCCTTCATCTTCCTTCCATTTGGAATCTACGTTGTCATCAAAATTTTGAGATGGCAATACGGTGTTGAAGTTGTTGACTTTGACAATGCTACCGTTTTCAACTACAACCTCACCATGCTTCAATTCGTCCTTGGTTGGTTCCTACACTACTATCCATCATTCTTGATGGATAGACAGCTGTTCCTACACCACTACATCCCAGCTTTATACTTTGGTATCTTGGCATTGGGTCAAACGTTGGAAGTTTTTTACTCTCACGTGTTCAAGACTAAGAGATACGTTTCATATGCTCTCTTTTCTTTGTTGCTTGTTGCTTCCGCCAAATCATTCTACCAAAGATCTGCTATCATTTACGGATCAGATTGGGACAAGCAATCATGTGAAGCTTCTAAATGGATGTCCAGATGGGATTATGACTGTAATATCTACCCAGATTCCGGCTTACTTTCCTCCTCCCAATCTGCTGTTCCACTTTCTTCAGCCACAGAACAAGCACAACCTGTGATCAACTTTGAGCAGGCTATCAAGTTGGACGTTGCTGACCACCAAGTTGAATACGTTGCCGTTGAAAACGAGGTGCCACAGCACGTCAAGCCAGCTGTTCCTGCAGACCCAATCGAGCCTGAAGAGGTTGCTCCTGAGACTCCTGAAGTTGACGCTGAAGAATTCACCGCTTCTGCTGTTGTTGAGGAAACATCCCAGAGCGGAGATCCAGATGCCTATGTTCCAACTTCGCATGACGAATCCACTGTGGGAGAGCTAGATGTTGATGAATACAAGACTGAGGAGACTGTTTATCAGGAAGAAGAAGTTGCTTCAACCGAGGAGATTATCTCCGAAGAGATATTTTATGAAGCGGAGGAGGTTCCTTTGACTCAAGAGCAAGTTGAAGAAAATATTCCATCTGAGGAATTCGAGCAGGATATTCCATCCAAAGACGAACTATAGAGCCTGTTTTCAGATTGTGTTTTTTTAAAAAATTTCTTTTGCATGGGCAGATGCTCTTCCCTTTCTCAAAAACTTCATATCCCCCATTCACTACCTCAGTCCAAATGCCATTTTCGTTCAGTGTATGTTCATAATATATGCCGCCGGCTTCTCCTCGTGATGCCATCTTTTTTTCTTTCGAGTTTGCGTTTATTGTTTTTCTGTCTTAATCTCTCGTTGATTAACTTTTGATATTACGGAGAACACTTAAAATGTGATATAATAATCAAATATTTGATTTTTAAAAAAGTATTAAAGAAATAGTTCATCAGCATTTGTTCCTTGAGCTCTTATTCGTCACACGCCAAATCCACAAGTCAAGGTCTTGATGGAGAAGCTTGGTAATATGCAGCAGTCTCGATTGCCTATGAGAAACCCAAAATATTAAGCTTTTCACTACAATATGAGAGAAACACTCATAAGGAGTCAAGAAAATGTCTCAATGCTGCAATGTCACTTGGCCCTGTTCTGCAACAACCACCAATGATTCCAATATTCCCAATTGTAACCCACTCTTCCGCTTTCTTAATAAAGTCCACGGTCAAATCAGCCGATTTAAGCTTAGGATCGATCGACCAAGTCTTTGTAATTCCATCATAGATTTCACCAGAGTTTGGATAAATAACGATCTTTGTGTCTTTTAAATTGGCAAAATTGCTAAATTCAGCATTAAATTTATCCACAATCCTAGCAGAGTCAAACAAGACGCAACAGTTGGAGCCAATGGCTACCAAATTCTCATCGGTGGTTTCACTCAAAAACTTGATGACCTCGTGCAAGCTACTGCCATCGACGAGTTGTAATGATCCATTAACACTGAAGGAGATATAATAACTCTTCTTCATGTTTACCTCTTTATTCAAATCATTCATTAATTGCACCAACACTTTTGTCTCGTCAAACGAAGGAATGGTCTCAAATCCAATTACATCCACCTTTGGGGAATCAAACAGGAATTTCAAACGATGATAGTGAAAGTCGTACAGCTCTTGGCCTTGGACACCACCGTAGTTCCCGTTGTATTCTGCCCCGTTTGCTAGGTAAGCACCATAGGGACCAATGGACCCAACTATGTATGTGTTTCTCTTTGATTCCTTGAGGTAGTCCTGTTGAGCTCTATCTGCTAGATCCAACGACTTGGCGTAGATCTCATCTGGATTGTAACCTCTCTCTTTCAATGGTAGATGTGAAACGTGGTATGTGGACGTCAGAATAAGATCCGATCCCTTTCTGAGGTAGTCGAGGTGGATTTCATAGAGTGCCTCGGGGTTTTCGATGATCGATAGGCCTGACCATAGCTTGTCGTTGACATTGAATCCTCTCTTTTCCAACTCTGTTCCTGTTCCTCCATCTAGAAGAAGAACCCTTTCTCTTAGTGCATCTTTGAAAGCTGACATTTCGCACGTGTGCTATTCTCAATAGATAATGAATTTACGGATTCAATGGCTTGATACAAGGTTGAAAGGTTGAAGGGTACGTACATACAATGTTCCCTTCCGTTTCAACTGTGGTGAAACCGGGAGAATAAACTTGTGTCTCCAACGAACTGTGTCTCCGACTGTCGGGTGGAGTGAAATGGAAAATAACCGAAGCTTCAGTCGGCAACAAAAACCAAAGGTCGATCGACGCAGAATATTTAATACGTAATATATTACATCACCTCAAAAAGTAGCACTGCAAATGCTGAGCCTTTGGGCAGTGCAACGAGACGAAAACTGACAACAGGTTAGTTTGTATCAAGGAACACATCCCTATTTTAAAACAATATGAACCCCATTTACACTCCTTGTTGTTTCCTAGTAGATCCAGTATTTACTAGTCTCAATAATCACCACCCTATCAATTGATAAATTAAGAGGGGATATTACTGCACTTATTGAAAGGCCTTTAAAACAGCAGCTATAATGTCGTACCATCGATCTCCCATCAGTGGAAAAAACAACCAATCGTCATCTTTCGACCTGCTGGGTGAGGATATACCCATGACGCCCGGGATTCAATCTCAGAACACAAATCAGCAGACACAAGGGCAAGGCCAGGTGAATCTACTGGATGATTTTGATGCCGATCCTTTTGATGATAGAAACCTCTCGTCCGCATACAACTCCAACTACGGGGCTTTTCTAGATCAACGATCAATCGCTTCAAGTGTTCTTGACGATCCATTTTCTGATCCAAAAACCAAAAAGAAATCCGGGAAGACGGTCTCCGATTTCACAACTGCAGCCACATCAGGGAATCCTCAAGGCGGCCAAACTATCAATAACGACAACGATAGCGACGTGTTCGATCTTGCTGATGGTGACGACGACGATGATGATCGCATCGATGCCGAAGAGATTCATAACACTTCAAGCGATACTGGCAAAGGTGTGCGAGGAATTTACAACCAAATAAAATCTAAGATGGTCAAACCACAGTACGATAATGTTGGTGGCACCTTAGATAGAAGAAACAGCGATCCTTACGACGACATCATACACGATAGCAGACCTCCTCCAGATACAGATGTGAGCGATGACATCAAGAACATGTTTGACATTAGAAGGTACTTCAAGAAGCATAAGGACGAAAATCATGACAGTCCTAGAGTTATACATCTTAACGATCCTGTTTCAAACAGTCGATCTGGCTTCTACGATAATCATATCAGTACGACCAAGTATAATGCGGTCACTTTTGTTCCAAAGTTTTTGTTCGAACAATTCTCCAAGTATGCAAACTTGTTCTTTTTGTTCACCTCGGCGATTCAACAGGTGCCATCAGTTTCACCAACTAACAGGTATACCACCATTGGTACCTTGATGGTTGTGTTACTTGTCTCTGCCGTGAAAGAAATATCCGAAGATCTCAAAAGAGCCTCTTCAGATACAGAACTAAACAAGTCCAAAATTGAAGTTATCGATACCAAGACGGGCTTGTATGTGGTAAAGAAATGGATCAACCTCAAAGTTGGTGACATTGTCAAAGTGAAAAATGGTGATCCATTTCCTGCAGATCTCATCTTGTTCAGTTCCTCCGAACCTGAAGGTTTGTGTTATATAGAGACGGCGAATTTGGACGGTGAAACAAATTTGAAGATCAAGCAATCAAAGGAAGAGACTGCACACTTTATGAGCCCACAGGAGCTAGTGAGATGCCAAGGTAAAATCATGAGTGAAAGGCCAAACAGCAGCTTGTACACTTACGAAGGTACACTCTACTTGAACGGTAGAGAGATTCCATTATCACCAGATCAATTGTTACTAAGAGGCGCAAATTTGAGAAACACAATGTGGATTCAAGGTATTGTTGTCTTCACCGGACACGAGACAAAATTGATGAGAAACGCAACAGCTGCTCCAATCAAGAAGACCGATGTTGAGAGAATCATCAACTTACAAGTCATTGCATTGTTTGGTATTTTGTTGGCCCTTTCCATTGTCTCATCCGCTGGTGATGTCTTCAACATTACCTGGAACAAGAATAATCTTGATTACCTCTATTTAGACGGTACAAACAAAATTTCAATGTTCTTCCTTGACTTGTTGACATACTGGATCTTATTCTCGAACTTGGTTCCAATCTCACTTTTTGTCACTGTGGAAATCATCAAGTTTTATCAGGCCTATTTGATTGCGTCAGACTTAGACATGTACTATGAGCCAACAGACACGCCAACAGTTGTCAGAACGTCATCACTGGTTGAAGAATTGGGTCAAATTGAGTACATCTTTAGTGATAAGACAGGTACACTAACAAGAAACATCATGGAGTTCAGAACCTGTACCATTGGAGGTCGTTGTTACATCGGAAAGATCCCAGAGGACAAGCAAGCTACCAACGTTGATGGCATTGAAATGGGATTCTACACTTTTGAACAACTTGAAAAGGATAGAGAACAGCACCGGAACAAGCACGTCATTGATGAGTTTTTAACGTTGTTGGCGGCTTGTCATACCGTTATTCCAGAGGTTAGAGAGGATGGTTCGATCAAGTACCAAGCAGCATCACCAGATGAAGGTGCCTTGGTGGATGGTGCGGCGATGTTAGGTTATAAGTTCCACACTAGAAAGCCATCAAGTATTACAATGACTGTTGATGGTAGAGATCTGACTTATGAGTTGCTAAACCTTTGTGAGTTCAACTCAACCAGAAAGAGAATGAGTGCGATCTTTAAGTGTCCTGATGGCTCGATCAAGTTGTACGTCAAGGGTGCCGATACCGTCATCTTGTCAAGACTAGCGGAGGGTGACGACGTCAACGAATTTGTCGACGCCACCACCAGACACTTGGAGGATTTTGCAGTTGAAGGTTTGAGGACGTTGTGTATCGCAACCAGGGTCATTCCTCCAGAGGAGTATCAAGCTTTTGCTGAGCTTTATAACAAGGCTGCAGTTAGTTTGGAAAATAGGTCCGAGATGTTAGATGCCGCTGCTGAGACCATCGAAAAAGATTTGATCCTGCTAGGTGCTACCGCAATCGAGGACAAGTTACAAGACGGTGTCCCGGAAACAATCAGCGTTTTACAGGAAGCTGGTATTAAGATTTGGGTTCTGACGGGTGATAGACAAGAGACAGCAGTCAACATTGGTATGAGTTGCAAGCTTTTGAGTGAGGAGATGAACCTATTGATTGTCAACGAAGAATCCAAGGCAGACACAGCACAAAATTTGACCGAAAAGATAAACGTTTTGAGGTCCAACCAGTTGTCTGATGATGACCTCAACTCGTTAGCTCTGGTGATTGATGGAAAATCGTTAGGTTTTGCCTTGGAACCTGACTTGGAGGATATGCTATTGGAGATTGGTGTCATGTGTAAAGCTGTTATTTGTTGCAGAGTGTCTCCTCTACAAAAAGCACTAGTTGTCAAACTAGTCAAGAGAAAGAAGAAGGCATTGCTTTTGGCCATTGGCGATGGTGCCAACGATGTTTCCATGATTCAAGCTGCGCATGTTGGTGTTGGTATCAGTGGTATGGAGGGTATGCAGGCTGCCAGAAGTGCCGACTTTGCCATTGGACAGTTCAAATATTTGAAGAGGTTACTATTGGTCCATGGATCTTGGTCCTACCAGAGAATTTCTTTGGCCATCTTGTACTCCTTCTACAAGAACATCACTTTCTACATGACTCAATTTTGGTATGTCTTCAGCAATGGCTTCAGCGGTCAGTCCATGGTTGAATCATGGACGCTTACCTTTTACAATGTGATTTTCTTAGTGCTACCTCCGTTTGTTCTTGGTGTGTTTGACCAGTACATCACAGCGAATATGCTCAATCAATATCCAAGACTTTACCAGATAGGTCAGAAAGGGCAGTTCTTTAATGTTGAGATTTTCTGGTCGTGGGCAGTGAACGGTTTTTACCACAGTGCAATCATCTACATCACTTTGATCAACATCTTCAAGTATGGAAACCAGTTGAGTGATGGTTTAGTTTTTGATCATTGGTGCTTTGGTGTTGCCATTTACACGACGTGTTTGGTTACGTCCTTGGGTAAGGCAGCTCTTATCTCATCTCAATGGACAAGGTTCACACTTATTGCTATTCCTGGGTCTTTGGCCTTATTCATAGTGATCTTCCCGTTCTATGCAAGCGTGTTCCCAAGAATCGGCGTCTCTACCGAGTACTATGGTATCTTGAAGCACGTCTATGGTTGTCTTGCATATTGGACCACCATAATAGTGATTCCGATAATGTGTTTGATGAGAGACTTGTTGTGGAAGTACTATAAGAGGACATGGAATCCTGAGTTTTACCACAAGGTGCAAAAGATTCAAAAGTATCAAATTCAGGATCATAAACCTAGATTCTCTTCTTTCCAAAGGAGTATTAGAAAGGTGAGACAAGTGCATAGGATGAGGAAGCAGAGAGGTTTTGCATTCTCCCAGGTTGAAGGGCAGGAGAATATCGTTAGAAAGTACGACACCACGAAGAGAAGAGGTACATATGGTGAATTGGAATGATGTGAGGGCCGCGGTTATTGATTGTGTTTGGTTCTATGCCTTTCTCTCTTGAATAATTGTCTAAATTTTGAAGCACTACGGGACATATCTTTTATTTATAGTGTTCTATCTTCATTTTTTAACCTATAAATATTGACTGATGCGAAATGGATACGTGGCAAGTGAGGGTGCAGGATGGAGCAAGGTTGCTGAAGTATCGTCCAACTACACTTCGCGTTGCAAATGCTGCTGTAATTTTTGATGTAGCTGTTGCTCGTGGTAATGTTGAAGCTGTTGCTGTTGTTGTTGATGTTGAGTGTGTCGTTTTTTGAGAAGGCGCCTCTCTCTGCGTTCAATCAAAGCCTCGCCCGCACTGATCAAACCGTCTATCTTCCTACTGGACTTAACAAGCTCCACGTTGTACATCAGCAATTTTCTTTCCGTAGACCCTGACTGCTCCTGATCCTGATTTTGATGTTTACCTCCAAACAGACTCTGCCCTTTCCCTGTTCTTGCGTTGAGTATATCGTTTGAGTCAAATTCATATCCGTTGGACATCAGAAAGGTTTTCGTATCAGGAAACTCGAGTTCAACTCCTTCTACCTCCTCAAACCTGCACTTCGCGAGAGGGTCAAGTGAAGCCTCTACATCTTGTAGAGAGATCTTTGAGAAAGTGCACAAGGCCTTCTGCAGTTTGATCAGTCTTAATTTGCTAATCATCGCAACGAGAACTTCTGGTTCAAGGTCACTGTAACTATCAGAAACATTAGATTGACGCTTCAACAGAGAGATGTAAACTAACTTGACGAATTGATTGAGATCCAACAGTTGGAAGCTTTGAAACGTTTTCAAGCTCTCAGGACTCATCATGCCGCCAAATTTGCTCAAGTTGACATCTTTATTCCGCTGCTCATTACCTATGAGAATCAAATTGACCGAGTAGACTGTCATGATGTTTTCCCACGTGGCTCTATCCGTTGTAGAAAGAGGAAGCTTAAAAAGTATCTGAAACAAATTATACGACTCTTTAAAATAACCTTTGTTAATTAGAGTCTTTGCCAAGCTAAAATACAAGCGAACAATATCTGATTTTGTGACCATATCAGGATCAATCGTGGTGAAATTGTCGATAGCAAGCTCGTTATATAGGATGAACAATTGATCCCATCTTTTGAGCCTCGACATGTTTTCAACTGTGACAATCTGTAGATAGTTCAACGTCCAATTGAACTTACTTCTGTAAGAAGTGGTCAGATCCAGCAAGTTTGCAACCAAAAGATCATGAGAGCAAGCTACAAAGCTCAACGAGATATAATTGTGGATCAACTTGTTAAATGCCTCCGAGATTACCCTCACAGAATAAATCAAATCAAAATCAACAATCTTGCAAAACGAGCTGATCAATTCAATCAGGAAAGAGGCAACTCGTGGGAACCTTCCAATCTTCTCAAGCGTGGCGAGACGGATATAAGTATTGATGAATCCAATCCATTGAACGTTTGAATTCTTGAATTCGTCACTGCAATTGTACAAAATCTGATTTGATATGTTCTTCAGGTTGTCAATGTTCAGTAAGACATCTGCCGTATTTTCACGGTAGCAATTGAAGCCACCTGATAATGCTTTCGATAAGTTCAATTGTGTATCGTTCCATAGACCCACGAGATCAATTGAAGAGTCCTTTTCCATGGGAAAAATTGAGCTTGGCCCTGTTCTTCTGTCTTTTGGGGTCATCTCTGTCAGAATTATTGGCATTGGCTGATAGTTGCAAAATCAAAGCCAATGATCTTGTATTGACAGGTATAAATGATGGGAGAAAGGAGGTATCCCATTTAGAATAAACTTGGCTAATACCTCTACTCTAGTTACCTCCACAGTTTGGAAAATGGTGATGATATCATAAACACCACGTCGATCGACTTTGATGGTTGGTGCACCGCCGTAGTCTTAGATTTTTCACGGTCGATAAATGAGAACACCATTTTGCTCGTCCTTTTACTGTCCATTCTATTGGATTGAAGAACATCGATAGGATGTTATAATTGATTTCGAAGCAACTGAAAGGCATTCAATTGAACTGGCTACTTCTACACTCGTTTGGAGTAAACCACAAGAGCACCGTTATTATTATAACACATAATAAATCAAATTAAAAATATGTAAAAAAAACTAAAAAAAGATCAAAGCATTTTTGTTGTTTTTTTTGTTGTTGCCGTTGTTGTTGTTGGTTTGACCAGAAAAACATACATTCCTCATGCATGCACCCCAATCAAACAATGATAAAATCGATATATCAGTTTCAAAACATTTAAGCTTCTAGAGATAGACGACCCTTTGGGTTGGTAACCTTGACACCAATAGACTTAGCCTTGGCCAAAATGTCAACTCTGTTCTTAGCAGAAACATTGTGGGCAATTTCAGCAGCATAGGTCTTGGTGTGCATCAACAAGACATCCAAATCCTTGACGTTCTTGACCAAGAAAGCCTTGTGGCCAGAAGGCATCATGTGTCTAGTCTTCTTGTTTGAACCGTAACCGATCTTTGGCTCTCTAATTTCACCTCTGAATCTTCTTCTAACACAAGAGTCAATACCCTTTTGCTTTCTCCAGGATTCACCAACTCTGTGGTATCTGTCAGAGTGATGTCTCTTGAAAGTCTTAGCGTGCTTCTTGACAATCTTTGGGTGTGGTAGGGAGGCAGCCATCTATAATAAAAAGGAATTCAAGTTGGAATGAGTACAATGTTAGTAAAACAAAAGGACAATTGGTTTTCCAGGGTGGAACATTGGGCTTAGTCAACAGGAACAAATTTTACGGTCGTTCATGGGGAAAGGAACAAGGGAGTAAAGCTGCATGAATTGACTAGAGGCGAGATCAATCTGTCTTTTTCACTATCACTCAGTAACTCTTCATGAAGGATTCTCGGGAATATTCTTGTCATTGGGAAATGCTGGAGTCTGAATGCAATCAAAGATACATGTCGTCTTTAGCCCGTACAGTGTCGATAATATGTATATGATGGATCAGTTGCTTGAAATGTTGGTCTGTTGTCCAAAAACGTTGCATCGCGATGTGACGGGTGTTGTGTAGAATTTGAGTGAACCAGTTGCTGATCCTCACTGATCTAGGGCTGCTGGAACACTTGGTATTTTTGTACTTTTAAGTATCCATCTTACTCCCCTACGTGAGTTCCTCTTGAGTTTCAAATTTGTAGTGTCATCATGTTATGATGTTATGATGCCAAACCTGATAATAATAACGACGACGGAATATTTTAGACTGAGAGTATTCATTGGTTAGATTCCGACCCACTGTAATGAAAATAATGATTTTCCTTCTACAGACTCTGCTGTTGGTCCTGTCTTATCTCAACTGCAATATGTGATTCTCCAACGGTTGTACGCTAATTGTACGGTAACGGTGGTTCCTTTTTCTTTATAAGAACGTATCTCCTTTGTCTTTGATGTCTTGCTGGATGTTGATTGATATTTTTCATATGTGATACCCCTATGGTGTTTGACTCCATGACACTCGTTCCTTTCCTTCTGTTGGCTGTTTTTTGGGGTCATAATGATGAGCACATACTTTTGTTGTCTATGATAACTATGATATACTATAAGAGCTTCTAATATTATAATCAATATTCTTTAATCTACCCTTTACAGCGTTTAATATTTGGATTGTCCTTTGATAAACCGGGATACAGTGAAGGTTCACACACCACTCACTGACACACACACACTCACACATCCACAATGATTATTCATTCATCCACTGCCATAGAGAGAGTATAAGGAATCTCTCTCTCTCACTCACTCACTCTACTCTACAGTGAGTAGAGAGCATTACAGTGGTACTATCACTCTCACTCTCTCCTTCGCTCTCCTCTCTAACAACTAGAGTGCTGAAACTGCTCTACTCTGGAGGGGACAATAGAAAAAAAACTTTTTCAAAGTGTGTATCCAGGGCTTGTGTAACCCTCTTATGCGTCACGTGCTTAATGCGGATGAAAAGCTTAAATTATTTGAAGCGGATAAACTTTTTTTTTGATTCAATAATCTGCAACGTTCCAGCGTGTTTGTTCTGTTGTTCTGTGCATTTCAACTGCAGATTGTGCATCATGCATGCAAACAAACACCCATCCATCCAGCCATAAGGTGCCCCGTACTGCCACAGGGCTAAGTGTCACGTGCGGCATTCTCCTCTTGCTCTCATGGCTACTCTCTTAGCATGTGTACATACATACGTTGGCAAAACAAACCCCATACAGTATTAGGGGCTCCAACTGTTGAGAGTATGGTTATTCTGCCATTATAGGTTGCAGTCGACAGTTACAAATGTGCCACTTCAGTTACTTCATGTCGATCTCTCTGACCCTTTCTCTGTTGCCGGCCTTGCTGATGAGAGGTGTTTCCTGACTATAGTTGATCATTTCACTCACTATCTCAGAATTGTTCCTCTAATTCGCAAATCTGCGTCCTGGTGATCAAAGCGGCCTATGTATCTGAGTCGCATTTCAGTCATGCTGGTTGTCGTTTTGTCAACTTGCATACTGTCAGGACCTGCCGAATCCTTGATCAATCGTCAACCATCTCGTTCTATTGGGATGGATGTTCCACTTACTAGTTGACATGGTTTTGCTCCAAACGATTCTTCATCCGTTTGCATGTATTTGATATGCCTTGATTCCTGCTGAAAAACGTGTATCTAAGTTTCCTGCCACGTCTCTGCCAGTTGCTCTAGTTGGGTATAGCTCAGAACAAAACAAAGCCTACAGGGTCTTTGTCCCTGCATTATCTGAGGTATGTGTGTCAAACGATGTTCGGTTTGTTGAGCAACAAATGGCTCAAAGTCCTTCGTTGGCTACCTTTCCTGGTGCAAGCTATTTCTTATCGGGATCGGCTGGTGGTGTTCATGCTCCAGATCACTCCATTCGTCGGATGCTTGTGATGATGTTGCCTCCTCTGCTGATTCCTCTGTTGACTCTATTTCCATTGCATCAACTGTTGTCTTCTCTGTCGCTGATCCTGTTTCTTTTGTTATGTCACTAGATGTGCCTCCATCTGGTAGTGAGTATGTGCAGTCTGTTGTATCTAATATCTGTGAAGAGCTTGATATTCCTGTTCTCTCTGATAATTATGCAGAATCTGATATTCCAGCTGATGTCATCTATGATCGTGCAGGTACTGTCCCATCCGATCCTCCGCACTTTGCTTCTTCTGCTCCTACTGATAGTGGCGCCATTCAGAAGGAATTAGCTGCTCATGTTATCAACCATACCTGGAGCTTGGTTCCTCTTCCTGCTATTCGTGCCATCGGTTGTTATTGGTTTTTGACCATCAAGCATTCTGTCGTTCCTCCAATTTAGAAAGCTCGTCTTGTTGCTCGAGGTTTTCGGCAAGTTTACGGATTGTGCTACGATTCCACCTTCAGTCTCATTGTCCGCTTGAAGGCATTCGACTTTTGTTTGCGCTGGCTGTTCACCATTCATCGATCATCCATCTGATGGATGTTGTCATAGTTTTGGGAAGATGGCGGTGGTAGGGAGGTGAAAGGGATGGTGGTGTTTGATTGATGCTCTTATGTTGGCGAAAACAGTTTGTTGGAACACTAGATGAGCTTTTCTTCAACATCCAAAAAATATAGGTATAGCGATCTCAATGGAAACAATCCCTTACAATGTCGTTCAGACTGGCACCCGGGATTTTCTAACGCCTCCTGCTCATGGATAACCAGTCATCATTGTTGTGGACGTCATTCCTTTTGCCGAGTTTACTATCAACAACATCTCACTTTCGCTCTCGCTCGGCGGTCTCTCCCCATTCACCGTGGATTTTGGCTATGGGCATCCTTTTTGAAATATGATAAATCAGTTGAGCATACTACAGCATTGTATAACATCTCATATCACTCTAGTATAAAATGTACACCAGCTGGTATCCTTTTTGAAATATGATAAATCGGTAAGAACCTTTCAGCTGGTGTACATTCTATACTAGAGTGATATGAGATGTTATACAATGCTTTGTAGTATGCTCAACTGATTTATCATATTTCAAAAAGGATGCCCATATTCTTTTCATTGTAAGATCTGGCCTGGCTTCGTCGTTTTGTGTTCAATCGTTCTAGTATGTGGTTGTCTTTTATACTTCAACGCTGGACACAGTTTGCAATTTTCTATGTCGATCTCGTCTGTCTTGGTCAATTCAAATCCCAATTTCTTCATCTTCGAAGTGGTGCAATGTCCGAGCGAGTAGTGTAATCTCAATGACCTTTGATGTTTATCTATTGTGGTGTGGATGTTCAACAGGAAACGAACCTGCAACCCTAAACATCCGAACTCTCTGCCATGTCCCTTGCTACCATATTCAAAATAAATGGAAATGCAGTCTTGTTCACAATACTATCATTTCTAGGAATCTTTTCACCGTATTCCGGCAACTCATTCTACAGGAAAACGAGGTGAACTATGAGCTTGAGCTCCCTCCATCATCGAAAAGGAACCAAAACAATGTGTTCCATATTGCCCAGTTGAGACTACAACAGTCAGAGAGGACTACTCCACTGCATTAATGCAGGATCACCGGCTTTTCCAGAAATACAAGGACGGTGCGGTGGAAATGGAGGTCTACAAAATAGTTTCTCACAAGAAGAAGGCAAAGGGTTACCTCATGACTGTGAAATTCATGGACGGATCTACCGATGAGGTTAGGATGAGTGGTCTGAAGTGATCTGCATCAGAATTGCTAACAAGCTATTGGCTAAGAGACTCAAGATCTAGAAGGGGGGGGGGGGGGGTATTAGCTGAGGCTACCAATTGTAAATAAGGTAGCTTCTCCCGACCTTAGTTTATTGTCTGTATAAGTTTTCCTCTTGAATGTTCTCCTAAATCCATCTATTCATAATCTGACATAGGCTCTAGTACACTTCGTAAATATTCCACATACCTAAAGCTTTGGTATCTAGTCCAGGGTGTTTCAAAAAAACGGTTAAAGATAAAATTCAATTGCAATACTCCGCCGTGCAGGACGACTGTCCCCTCGTCTTAATTTAAATGAAAGAGATCTCAATTTGATAAGCTTGTTTGGTTGCCTTTTTGGTTTTACATGGCTATCCCGATATCGCTGTTTTGTCTTAACATGTCTGTTTCCATTGCTTCTGCCCCTTTAAATTCACTCCACTCTTTTTCCCCACAATCTGCATGTTGTGCCATCATGAGCCATTGGCCCACAGTTTTGTCACACCCGTGAAATTTGTCAGTTCAACTTTACCCGTTACCTGCACCCAGAAATCTCTACAGAATCGCGCGGCTGCCGGTGGTGGTTCTGAAGTAGAAGGAAATAAAGATTTCATCACTATCATGCTTTTGGATACCTATGAAAGTGCCACCCAAATGACCAAACAGAGTAATATTGAATGGATTCAAATATCATCGATCTCTATTCGTCATATTATGTTGAACCAGGATCAACTAGAGGAGACGAAAGACAATAAAGTGATGAACCACAACGAGAGCCAACAACCAACTGGTCAAGATGTGCCCAACAACACCAATAACATCAATCACCCAACCAATTACTACTTCATCGACTCAAACGAAAACTACGAAACGGTACAGCCGCCATTCAACTCCGATGTGATACGGCTCTATGGCCTCACAGAAATCTCAAAAGCATTAGCAAGGGAAAAACCAGATGGCTCAAAAGGTGTCAAGTTGAGAAAATCATACAAGAATCACATTGGAGACCTTCCCGGAAAACACACCATTCCAAACGACAGAACACTATCGCCTATTGTCTTTGGACCCGTCAATCAAGACATGCTGAAACCAACTTTGAACACCTTTGATATTGCAGAATTGAAGAGACTGTTTAACTTTGAAAAGAGTTCGATTAATGGTATACCTGGATTCGATTCTAGCAAGCTTGCCATTGAAAGTTCCGATTTGAACGGCAGTGGTATTGGTAATGGTAAGAAGGAAAAGAAAAAGAGACAGAATACCCCTGGAATGGTAAATGAGGGACCAGAGTTGAAGAGAAGACACGTCCAAGTCCACTTCGAATAGGTGTTGCAAGAGGGAGATTGTCATAAAGCGCTTCTTCTTCTTTTTTTGCATTCTATTCCCAATGGCGTATTGCCGGTATATACCTCATTTATTAGCAATTTGGTTTTATATTCACCTCCTATTATATTCTATCAACTTGCGTTGTATTAATTTGTAATCAAAGTTTGAATTACTGTTATCTTAAAACTAAAAAGTCCATCAAGTTTATCAAGGTAGGATATATAATACATAGTCGATCAAGCTCAAACAAAAGACTACTTGGTTCTGGAAACATTGGCAACCCTTTTCCTTCTTCTCCTGATCTTCATCTTATTACCAATCAATTTACCAGTGTGCTGTAACAAAGACTTTTTGAAGTATTTCTTCAAGTAATTCACCAAGTCAACAATTCTCCATATCTGGTTTTTAATCTCAAACGTTGGCAATTTCAAGATAAAATCCGTGACATTCATCAACTTCAATACACCTTTACCATAAAGCGAGATACACATGGTCACTTCTCTCATTCTCACGTTGTTGAAATTGAAATATTTGGATGCTCTCTCAAGCATCTTGTCCATGTCTGTACTGCTAATTGCTTCGGTAGAACGGTCAGATGCACCACTAGACAAGCTTTCATCATCACGGTAGTCGCCATCGTCATCGTCACCGTTATCGTCACCATCACCATCACAGTTATCATCATCCTCCGCATCAGAGATGAAACTTTCATTGCCATCACCATTGACAGCACTGCGTCCCCGCTCCTCCTCGTCAGACACCTCAGTAACGGATTTTCTAACCTGATCTTTTGAAGTCAACTTGTCGTCCATTGGAGATTTATCGTCGGGAAATAAAAAGTCCATCAACTTCTTCCCCGTCTCATCTTCCATACCAATCTTCAAAGGTGTCGAGATAATGTCAATTGATTTGATAATCCTAATGCCACCAACAGGATTTCCCATCGACCAATTGATATCAATCATGACATCGTTAGAGACAATACTTTGCTCATCATCAACGTTAGGTGGTTCATAGGAGGCGAGCAACTCAGGGAACAAAATGCTGGTATCCATGTTCAAAGCTTTGAGGGTACCAACCGTAATACCGTTATAAGTGGAACCATCTCCAGCTTCAATTCGTTTGAATGCTCCGTCGTTGATCTGAAATTCCAAGAAAGGAGTGTCTTCGGCAACCATGTTGATGGTGATAGCATCAGTTCTTATGATCCATTCCAACTCATAATTGTCCTTAGCGGCAACGCTTGTGTCCATTCCAGTAACCAACACCCTTGTGATCATGTAGAATTCCGACATCAACTTGAACTTGATATTTCTCAGATTTAACTCTGCATCGTGGTCAGCTTCTGGGTCATATCTTGTCAGATTGAGATCCTCTTGTGCTAGCGTCAAGCTGGAAATGTCTTCCCTCAAATGCTGGATTCTTTTGAATGTTAGATCTAGATCACTGAAGTCTGTTGCCAAGATTAGTTTGTTAAGCAAGTCATTAAGCTTTTTGGTCCTTGGCTCAGAATAGAGTAGTAAGTTGAGTACTAGTGCATAGAATGCAAAATATTGCCGCGAATCCACCGTTGTTTCAATTGCAGGAACTTCCAAGATTAGCTTGTTTCTCTTGTCACCATCACCGATTAGGGAGACAACATCCTCGTATATCAAGATGAGTGTGGTTTTAGATAGAATCTTGAAGCTATCTAGACGTTCAGTACCTTGCTTCAGAAATACTGGCCAATTGGTCTTCGATCCATATACTTTGGAATCAATAATAGGACAGTCATCCTTGTAAAACACAAATATGTCGGTGTCTCTAAGAATCGTACCATATCTGGTCTGTAAAGATTTGGAACTGACAGACCGTAAAGTTCCTTTGTCCTTCATTGCAATAACTTTCAAGATAATATCAGGAGTCTGTAGTAGAAGCATTGACTCAGAATTGTCATCGTTGACCAATTGAATCTGCGCATCATTCACCTGCACCAAATGCTCATCCAAAGCCACCAAAGACTCCAAATGAGAACGAATATATCTCAAATCCTCCTCAAAAGAGTCCAGTGTGGTCTTTTTCTGCGCGCTAAACATTGGTAAACCGCTTTCAGTCTTTGCAGAAACAACATCATTGTTGGACTCTTGCCTTTCAGTTGCCTTATCCTCAATCACTCTTAAGGCCGCATAGCTGTGGTAATAGGTAGAGGAACTTCTGAGTTCCACCTCATGTATATATCTGAAGACCAAATTCCTCACTTCACAATTCCACTTCATCAATATACTCTCCAAAGAGAACACATTAGTGAAACTGGAATTCAAGTTAATTGTTTCATCACTTAATGTGCAATCATGGGAATTTTCGGAACCAAATTCGTTTCCCTCAGTGTGTGTATGAGTCCTGTAGGATATGGATGGAGCGTACAACAATGGTAGCACCTTTGCAGACAACTGAGCATTATCCAACGACGGCAAGTCAACATCATCGTAATCGTCCAGATCAAACCATTCCTGATCGTCATCAAAAACGGAGAATGTGGACTCTTCTTTGGAATCATGATCAAAAGTCACTTTAATTGCTCTTATATCAATCTCATCAAAGATAACTTCTCCAAGATCAAACTTCATCTTCAATAGTTCCACCTTTTTGTCCAATTTTTCATTCTTTTTCACCATTAGTTCTTTCCTCTGATGTAGATCAACCTTGAACTTTGATATCTTGGCTTTCAATCCAATCATCGAAGCATCATCAGGATCGTTCTTGTCCAGCCTGTATCCATGAACAAGGTACAACGACTCAAGCAAAAACTGAAACTTAAAAGTGAAGAGATGCATGCTAAACTTAACGGACTCATCCTTCCTTTTAAATAAAGCTCCATGTCTGATGGGTAACGATATCTCGTTGCCAAACATCTTGAACCAGGCGAAGAAGTGGTTGAGTGCTGTATCGGTCAAATAGATAGAGTTGGTAGTTGAATTTGCCGTCTTTAATGATATGGCCATATGGATAAACGATGATCTGAAACCCTCGTATGCGTCGTACTGTGCTTTGTCCTCAACATAATCTGGATGCCTTAGCTTGATTTTGTAGTTAGGGATGAAGTCAGAAGTTCGTGACCCATCTTTCAATCTTCTCTCTAGTAAGAACGACAACTTGAATTCAATGTCACCCGTTAGACTGATATTGATCTTCTTGTAATGATGCGAAGCAAACGTGTCCGCCAGTTGTGAATTGTCCCATCCAAAATAGTCAGGGTTCAAGTAGTATCCAAAAGTTGACGTTGATAGGAAGCCCTTTTGCCTGATTGGTAGAAACACCAACTTGTCGGAGCACCAAACAGGTAACTGGTCGCTCACATGATTCGGAATCCCAAACATCACCTGCTCAGCCTTAACTATCAGGAAATCTCTTGGATCAGTACCTGGAGTGTTCACACCAAACGAAATGTTCTTTTTGAATACTAAAGTGAAACCAGATGCAACTCCCAAGATTTGATATGGATCAGTAGTACTCTTCATGTTAACACGCAGCTCACTCTCAGGATTAGCCCAATCTAGAATAAGATTGCCATGTAGCAAATTTCTGACAGTATCCCAAACACCCAACTTTGAACTGGGATCCAAATTTGGTTTACTAAATGCTTCCAAATTGAGTGACAACTGTCTAAAGATAGGCGTGATTGATGTTCCCCATGTGAAAGTAGTTGGTTGATCAGTGAGAATTTCGGCGTGCAACTCTGCAAAAGTTCTGACAGTTGCCATTGTCTTATAAATCAACAGAGAGTAATTTGCATCGTTGACTCCTTCAATGCATCCAGGGACGAACGGAACGTAGCACTCCCTCAGCTGTTTTTCATCGTCCCAAAATTGCTCAGCTATGACTGCTGTACCATTGACTCTCAAAGCTGCAGACTGTTTGCTGAACTCGGACGGCTTTGGTATGAAGGCCAGTGGTAACGGAAAGTCTCTCAAATGGGCACGGAACTGATCCACTTTCAAGTCGACATACATGGGAACCAACAAGGTATAAGCTGTATCTTTTGGAATGCCATTTCCAACACGGTGAATGTAACTCTCGAGATCATGATCATGTTGAAATGTTGGCTTGCACAGTAATAAGTCAACGCCATCAAGAACAAGACTGATCAATGGTGGATCCCCATCAAAAAAAGGTAACAATTTGTTATCCAGGAAGGATGAGTATTTCAGCTTTGATCCAATGCCACTTAGGAACTTTGAATTTTCGTTGAGAACCTTGGCATGGCTCATCTTGTACTCTTTGACCAAAGATATCCACGATTTTGAGATGTTTCTCCTGACTTTCTCGCACTTCTTAGATAAGTCGCTTAGTAACGGATTCATCGAGCTTTGACCGCTGAGTAACGCCCTTTCAATCACATCTCTCAATTGATGCTCAAGCTGTTCCTTGGTATCGTTATCCACCTGGCTGAGGAGGTCGGAAGCGTAAGCCTCAAAGATCTGCATCTTTGCAAGCCTTAGGTTCTGCTCCACCCTACCCAATTGGTATATCATTCCAAGTTGAACTTCAAATGGATCATCTTTAACGTCCAGGCATATTCTCTCTGAGCACAAACTCAACGTGGGCAACAATATTGGATTCTTCGGAGACGGCGCGATGCCCGAGTCAGTCTTGTTGGTCCTCAACGTGTATGCCATCTGCTTCATAGACTTAATCATAAGTGCAAAGCTGTCAAAGAGCTTGTATGCAACGAACTGATCAGGAACTGTCATCTTGATGAATTTGTTCAAGACTGTAATGCTTGGCTCCTTCGGATTGTTCAACTTCACCCTTTGAAGATCGATATACGCCGATGTTGATTGTAAGCTGAGTATCCTTGCCCAATATCCTTTCACTGTTGGAGACTCAGCATTCAAACTTATTAACTTTGTCTTGATCTTCATCATTGGGAATTCCAGTATCTCCACTCCAACCTTTAGCAGATCAAGCCTGATACTAACGTCACTTGGTAGATCTAATGCGAGCCTGGATTCACCCATGAAAAGTTTGACCTGGAAGATATCGGCAAGCCAAGATGACGAGCGAGTATCTTCCTCGTTTTGTGAAGACGCCGGTGAAGCAAATAGGCCCACTAAAGGCATCAACAAGGTGTTTTTCAAAAGGTAAGCTGCTGAACAAAATATGAAGTGAGATGTCATGGAATAATTAACCATAAGTCTACTAGTGTCCAATGACGTGTAGATATTTTTGGTGTCCTTCAGGATGAAAGTCTCCAGGCTGATGGTTGGAACACTGAGCACTTCTCTGGATGATGGGAGTAGTTTTTGCTCATCGTTCATAGAAGCTTCATTCTCATGGTAAACTTTGCAGCTAACGTTGTTGATGCTGGAATGAACGGCATAATAGTAGGAGTCCTTATCGAATTTTTTGAGCGAAAGATGACTTGATTTCAAATCCTCAAAGTCTCCACTATTTGCTGGATTTTCATTGATTAGTGTAGTCTGAATATTGCCAATCTTGAAGACAAGGTATCTGAGATCCTCATCAACAAGTTCAAGGTCATCCTGACAAGATTCGTCGGCCAATTTATCAGGGGACATAAAGATTGATTTGGAAGCCACCTTGATTGAGACTCCGTTGATTTCAAATTCGAATTTTTGGAACCAAAGTGGTAGATAACCAAATACATTGGCCACGATGAACTCGCTTCTCTGATTAGTCTGCCCCGGTGGTTTTGCTTGTGTTTGAGCTTGAATTTTGTCGAGCACGTCATTGATCAGGATACCAACGCCATTGAGTAAACAGATATTTGCCAACGTGATCTCTAGGAAGTTGAGCTGGATCCAATTCTTCCATGACAAAACAGGTGACAGTTGAAAAGAACTTTTCAGTTGGGTATCTTTCAAGGAGAGTAATCGTTGCTTGATGTGTTGCGACTTTCTGTTGTAATCGATGGTTATATTCGGAAAGTCGATTCGAGACTCAAATAAATACATGCCATTCTTGCTGACCGACTGAAGTTCAACGTGTAAGATCGACGGATTACAGACCAGCATGTGAAGATCATTATCATGGAACTTTTTGAGGATGAATGTGGGCTTTTCAATAAGAAGCTTGATTGAGATTGATGGGCAATGTTCTTTGAAATAGTGTAGCACAAATGAAGCATCAGGGAGTGGCGATGAGGAAGGGCACTCTGCCTGGTTTTCGGGGTATTGTGTCTCTGGGAGCTTTCTCATTCGATTTTGGCGGGAGATAGAGATGAACCTTGAAACTAGAACAGCCAACTGTTCAGTTGTAAGATCCAAAATCATTCCTGTCACAGAACAATGTAATTGTGCTAGAGACTCACTCATGTCCATTTTGGAATTGCCTAAAGACAACTTTATGAGATTGAAGAGCACGCTTGAATCGAGCTGTACGTTGAGACTTGGAACTGCCAGTATCTCATAAATTTTCAACTTGAAAGTGTAACTCTTGCAATTGGTAAAATCGACTGTCGTTTTTGTATTGATAAAACTCAGTAATGCATGAATCGGGATATCACGTTGGTCAAAGTTCAAATCAAAGCCAGCCTGATTAATCTTCATCTTTGAGAGACTCAGCTCAATTGTTCGGACTTCGAATTTCAACATGATAGCCTCATTGGGCAGCTCACCTGTTGTTTTGAACAGTTCAATTTCATCTAGTGATAACAGAGGGACATCCTGTATTTCGAAACCATGGATGGAGATAGTTGACTCGTTCAGCATGCGATATAACAAACTTGAAACATGCAAGTCCCTCTTTGAAACAATAGGTTCCGTGCCCTCGTTTGCTGTCGGCAATTTTCGATTGGTATCGTCATGATTAGTGATTGAATCTTCAGTACGTTGATAATGTTGTTTGGTGAGGCTCAACAAAGAAAGCACAGACAGGCTGACCCCATTCACTTTGAGCTTCGTTGTTAGATTCGATATCAGGCCCTTCTGTAAATGGATTTTAAAGCCAACGTGAAGGTCAGCGTGCGACAACAAGCTGGTGCTGGTGCTGGTGCCATCAATGAACCGTTTATCATCTGTGGGTATTTTTTCGACAAATATATTATCAATTCCAAACTCAACAGACCAGTACTTTAATGCAGATTTGGAGTTGGCATCGTCAATGCCTTGTTTGCCGTACCTCTTTGTATCGTTGGAAGCTGTTGCAAGATCGGTCAACAACTGGGTCCTCGTGATCTTTAGTGCAAATCCTTCCTTTGGTGGATTCACAGTGGTGTCATGTAATATCACAGCTGAGCTAGGAAATGAGGCTATCAGCATTCTCATGATCCTTCTCAGTTTGGAATCATCTGGGTAAATTTCAATTGGGCCGCCTTCTTGGAAATAGTAATCTTGATCGCCAACTTCATCCGTGTTAATTTCATTTGTTGCTGGTCTCACTTGCTTCTTGACGTTGAAACATAGATTTCTAATCTCTATTGTGATAAACTTTTTATAGGGTGAAATGAAGGAGAAACGGAACCTTATTGACTTGATTGAAAGATCGAGCGTTTCGTTCTTGATGATGATCGAATGCAGGGTCAAGTTAAAAATGTTGAATCGACCGATGGACACTCCAAAGAAAACTTGAAACACAATTTTCCCAAGGCAGTAGAAAACCACCAGAACTAGAAGGCATCTGATGAGAAGACTGAGCACAACAGTCATTTAAACTAGGAGTGTGAAAGGAGGATCAACAGGAAGGGAGTGCCACGCAGGTGTGTAGTTGGGGGATGGAACGATAGGTTGAGCAGGTTGGAGGATGAAGATTTCAATCAAATGATATAGGTTGAACATGGATGGAAGTTTGAGTGTGATATGTATAAGTGCAGTCAAAGAAAGGAGAAGCAGGATAAAAAAAAGAAGGACTAAAAGGTACTTCATCAAACAAGCAACAGCAACAACCAAAACCCCCTCATTGCCCTCTTTGTCCTGTTTCCCCATGCAGATAATGTGTATGCAGGTTGGAGATCCCGGAAAAAAGACTCAAGCACAGCCCTGTGTTTAATGTATAGCAAGCAAGCAACCAAGGACACCACCCCTCGTCTCATTTCAGACGACTTCCAGTGTAATCCGTAGCTATTTTGGAGAGAAAGTACTCCGAATTGCTCAACTGAATATTACTATTTCGTATCTCGAACACCACTTTTGGAAGCACTTTGACAGTCTTTCAATTACCTCGAAATCGTATAACTCTCTCCACTCGCTCACTTGCCTGTCTGTCTATCTGCTTGGCACTTGCTCCTGAAAAGCCCGGTAAATCTACACCTCTGCACCACCTCTAAACTTTGAAATTTTTCAATTGCTTTTTGTATGTAAAATCTTCAAGCTTACAATTTTTCACTTTGAGAAGAATCGAAGAAAAAAAAAAGATTTGATTTCCCGTAAAAGTTGAGATCGATTCATTACGTATGGGCCTCGTACACACCCTCACTGGGCCTTGAGTACTACTGCTGCCTTCCTCCCTCTTTGATGGATCCTTAGAGTGTAGCATACCCAAGGACTCAGTCAGTCAATCAATCAATCAACACCGCTGAATCTACAATCCATCTTCATATTCCACCCTCGGGTCTACCCCTCTGTTGTAGTAAGTCAACGTCCTGTGAAACACCAGCTAAAACAACAAGCCTAAAATCCACATTCTTTAACGTGGAAGACATTGAAACTTTGGCCCCCAAAGCATATCAGTACATCACCAATTGATATATACCTATATCTGTCTATATTTATTCACTACGGCGGCAACCATTCCACACACCAAAGCAAGTAAATCACAGAATACATAATCAATCCGAACATGCCTCCAAAGAAGCAACAAACCAAGAAGATGGACCTAGGTACCTTCCTAGAGGATGACTCCTTTGGCGGTTCTTCCTGGGCCGACGATGCATTCGACGTGAACGCTTTAACCGAACTCTCAATGAAAGACACCAAATCATCCTTTGGTTCGTCGAGGTTTGGCCAATCCGAAAGAACAGAGTACGAAATCCCAAGGCACGGTCCATTCACAGCCGTCATCAATAACTTTCCAATTGAAATAGACGAGGATGAAGTCCAAGGTTTCTTCGCTGATGGTTTACAGATGGAGGACCCATTCACTGAAATCACAGATTTCCACGCACCAAGAGAACGTGATTCCGACAGACTGAGAGGTTTTGCATTCATCACGTTTTTACACAGAGAAACCTTGGAGAATGCCTTGAAACTATCACAGCAACAGCTGGGAGGTAGAACCGTCTACGTCTCTGTCTCAGCACCATCAAAGGATGGTGGTTTCAGAAGAGACGGTGGATTTGGCAGTAGAGAGCCAAGGGAAGATTTTGACTGGGGTTCAGCAAGAGGCACACAGCAAGTTCCAACGGGAAGAGACTCTTCCTTCAGAGGTGGCGAAAGAAGAGAACCACCAGCCGATTTGGACTGGGGTGCAAGAGGCTCACAACCAACACCAAGAGAACCATCCTTTAGAGGAGGTGAAAGAAGAGAGCCAAGAGAACCACAGCCTGAACTGGACTGGGGCGCAAGAGGAACCCAAGTCGCACCAACACCAAGAGAACCTTCATTCAGGGGAGGTGAAAGAAGAGAACCAAGAGAGCCAAGAGAAGCACAGCCTGAACTGGACTGGGGTGCAAGAGGATCCCAGGTGGCACCAACACCAAGAGAACCTTCATTCAGGGGAGGTGATAGAAGAGAACCAAGGGAACCAAGAGAACCTCAGCCTGAACTGGACTGGGGTGCAAGAGGAACCCAAGTGCCATCAACACCAAGAGAACCTTCATTCAGAGGTGGCGAAAGGAGAGAACCAAGGGAACCAAGAGAACCAAGAGAGCCAAGAGAGCCACAACCTGAACTGGACTGGGGTGCAAGAGGGACCCAAGTGCCACCAACACCAAGAGAAACTTTCTCTAGAGGATCCGAAAGAAGAGAAACTAGAGAACCAAGAGAGCCAAGAGAGCCAAAACCAGAGTTAGATTGGGGTGCAAGAGGAACCCAGGTGCCAACATCACCAAGAAAGAGAGAGACACACCCACACCCACATCCACACGCACATGGTGAACACCAACAGAAGAAACAACCCGAAGAAGACTGGGCTTCACTTAGAGGTTCGGCAATCAAGACTGCTCCAACGATCAAGTCGAATTCCAAGACTTCACCGGCAAAGAAGAACACCAAGAACACCAAGAAGGAGGTGAAGTCAGTCGATGCTCCTAAGAAGTCCGTCTTTGATGTGCTCGCCGCTGATGATGATGAGGATGATGTTGAAGACGAAGAAGAAAAAAAAGAAGAGCAGGCTACTACGAAGAGTAAGGGTGATGTTAGTGCCATCGTTTCAGCAACTGAAACTTTGTCCGTTGCTGATGATGGTTGGAATGTTGTTGCTAAGAAATAGATGAAGTTTTCAAGTATTTTTTTTTTTTTAGTTTCCTTGGTTTCTTTCTGTCTTCCGCCTATTTTGTTTCATTAATTTTGTTTCACTCGTTTTGTTTTCTCTCCTGTTCATCGTCCTATAGAGCTCGAAGTTTAAGAGGTACATAAAGCGGTTTAGAAGTGGGGACGAAGATGGACGGATTGTTTGTGTATGAGCTGTCTCCTGCCATCACTTGCCTTGGTTCTGACGGAACTTTTGATAGTCATCCTGTAAAAAAATAAATTAGGAACAAACTTCCCTTGAATTTTAATAATCCATGTTTTCAATATTTTTGCGTTGTATGTCATACGCTGTGTGGACTTAAAAACACGTATAAGTCAAGCCTGCTGTGTAATTCACGGAAAAATGAAAGTGTTGAAAGGAGCATTGATAATTTTAAAGCTCGAGTTATAACGACAAAGGTTAGGATAGAAGTGGAAAGTAAAGAATGATTATCAACCAAAAAGACGCATTGGCATGGAAAAGCACACTGAGAAAGTGGAACAGAAGAAACGTGACACCTCGAGGAGCAACGAAAATAGGGAAAACGAATAAGAAAAGAATGGAAAGTGGCGGAGTGTGAAGGGAATAATAACAGAGACAAAACGTATACCTGATTTCATCAACAACAAAAAAAAGTAGTAAAAATGTTTAACTTAGAAAAGAATCGACTTTAAAAAAGAGGAGAAGAGAAGGGAAGGGGACGGGGGAGAGGAAGAAGAAGCAGTAAGCCTGAAGGAATTGCTAAAGTATGAGCATTTAAGTGGGTAAGGATATCGAAACCAAATCAGAGATTACACCATATTCTCAACTTGATCTCTACTGTTTCTCCTTTCACCATCAGAATGCACCGAAGCACCCTCACCACTGTCCTGCCTTCGATCAACTGCTGTCACGACTGACGTTGGCGTTGGTGCACTTACACCTTGGGCAGCCTGCAATGCCAACCTGGCTGCCCTTCTCCTTTCGTAAAACACCATGATGTAGTGATAGTACATGTCAATTTTTGTAACACCCAGCAACCTCCAGATGGGTCTCCATCTAACGGCAAACTTCCGTAGACACTTTTCGTAGGCCTCCTTGTCCAAATCTCTCAAATCGTCGGGATGAAATGGTCTACCGCTCACGATCTGTTCGATGGCACTGTTCATGTTGGCCAAATCTGGAAGTGGGGGCCTTGAAAAATCAGCGGGGTATATTCTTTGAGGGTGATCTGGATCAGGGTCGGTGACGTACACAACAGGAATGATTGGTTGTCCCAATGACTGTGATGTGGCAGAGGCGTCTGTATCTGACTGTTGCTGTTGTTGCTGTTGCTGCTGCTGCTGTTGAGTTTGTTGTACGCTCGAATTGTACTGGCCTTGTCTAACGAGCAACACACACGCCAAAATGGTCTGTGCTTTAAATCTCGTTGATCTTGGGAACCATATCTCAGCAGTGGTGTTGGAATCACGATCGTCAAATATACTCTCAATGTCTCTCGAACCTTGAGGCCTGGAATCTTGGACGCCGCCCTCCCCACCGTTGGCAAATCCAGGAGGTGTATCTCTCATGTAGTAGTCTCTCTTACACATTGGACAGCATCCTCTTCTGTTGGTGAGCCACGGGTCGACACATTCAGCATGGAAAACATGTCCACAAATCAAACCACGAACATCGTCTTCATCTTCCAGGTTGTCAAGACAGATTGCACAAGTACCAGAGGTGAAGTGAGGGTCATCATCAACAGCAGCGGTGGCAGCGGCAGCAGCAGCAGCTTCTTCTTCAACTGCAGATTCAGAAGACGCAGTTTTTGGTGTGTCTTGGAGTTCGATAACCTCCATCATTGTGGCGTTCTTTAGTTCTATGGACGAGTCAGCTGCATCCACCGCCTGTGTGGAAACTTTGTCGATATCGGCACCACTGTCCACAGCAGCTTCAGATGTATATGCAGCTGTTGTTGCTGGGGTGGTTGTATTAGCTTGTTCAAGATCACCAGAAACCGTTGGGTCGTTGGCCTGTTCATGGTCAGTCTCTTGACGGTCAACGTCATCGGCGTACATGATAATACCATCGTTTCTGTTGATAACGTCCTGCCTACCACCGTTCAACCACTTTGCGTAGGTTTTTAGTGGAAACAAATCGTCAACTTCCTCCTGGGTCAACTTTCTCTTTCTTGCGTAGTTTCTCTCTCCTCCAAGTCCGGCATTTCGTCTTCTTCTGGCCTCTAGAGGTGTAGTGGTCATCCAATTGAATCCCACGTCATTTTCAAGGTAAGGGCCTAATCCATTCATGGACGCTCTACCTGTTGCTCCAATGTAAAAGGGAGACCTTGTGATCTGAGGTGGAGGAAAATACATGCCAAACTTTGAACGGATCAAGTACCTGAAGGTGAAGAAGACAAAGAGAACACCAATGATGGCACCTGCAGATAGGGCAAGAAAAAATAGCACCGTTGATGGTCTACTCCCTAGAAAGCTTCCTGAAGGGGAGGCGTCAGTGGAGGGACTCGACGATGTTGCAGTTTCTATGCTAGAGGACAAAGAGGAGGTGATTGAGTCCACCGATGAAGTAGCTGTAGTCGTCATGCGTGTGTGCTGGTACTGGTGTGTTGGTATTAATGGTGATGTTGACGTGTATTTAACTGACTATCGTAGCAGACGAAGAGGCCACTAAAGGAAAGGGGTCTAGAAGAGAAGAACGATGGGAGCTTGCTGTATAGGACAAAGAAGGGTGGTGATCAGAAATGATAGATAACGGTCCGACCCTTGGTATGAGTGAGCAGCCTTGAAGGTAGGCTCTGCTAAGCTAAGCTCTGATGTGGTGTGGAGTGCTATCCTGATGGGTGATCGCGGCGTAGATGGTGAAAATCAACAAAGTTTTCAAAAGGAAGAAAGAAGGCTTGAGGGAATAACTAATTCATCTTAATAACTTCAAGGTGTGTTGTTGTAACGAACAAAAAAGAAAAAGAAAAAGGGGGAGGTTGTGCAACAATCAGTCAATCAGTCAATCAATCAGTCAATCAGATGAGAGTTTGTGCGTGCGTGCGGCCTCTGATCCTTCCTTCCTTCCTTTCATATCATTTCATCTCTTTATTTGCACAGCCTCATCATTTCAAACAGGCGGAAGTGTGGCCTTTGAACAATCAATCAATCACTAACGCAAACAAACACTTTACCAGACTTTTCATCGAGATTGCTCATCAATTAATACAAACTAAAGTGGATAGGGAGATAGATAGATTTACTTAACCACGAACACTGGTGATTGATCACACTATTTCAACCGCCCCCCCCTCCCAGCCACCTCATTGCAAAGGCTTTCAATTTCACCCCACTAATACAATGGGTCCAAAGGCAAAAGTACTACCAATAACGCTCAAATTCAAAAGACAGTCCCAAACGATCTTTGTTTCAGCTTCCCCAACAGACTCAATTGCATCCATCAAAACCCAGCTGGTTGAACTCATCAACGAATCAGGCGGAATCATACTTGACAACCCTCCACTGGATCCCTCCAACAATGACATGCAAACCAATGTTCACACAAATCAAGACCTAGAGGATGGCATTAATGCAGGTGTAGACATACCGATGCCTTCGTTCGACATTAGTGACAACATTGATGATGTTGATGTTGATGATGAAACTGCTGGTGTTCAAGATGAAGATGGAGAGGAGGAGGCAAACATAACAAGAGAAACCGAAAGGCCCATATCAACCCCAACCAATAACTCACCAATTGGGATTCAACTATCAGGCATAGAGGAACTAGTCTTGGGCATACCGAAGGACAAACTGGACCCTTATGACAATGATCAGATTATACCTTTTGACTACTCAGATTCGGAAAAGTTGCAAGATTGTGGGTTTGTAGACTTTGACACGTTTGTGTTTCGTCTCAATACCGAAGAGGAATTCAATGTTTACAAGCCTGATCAGGATGTCGAATGAGATGAGATGAACAGCGAGTACAACCATAGCATAAGATAGCATAACTCCGGGTACATTATTAATAACTTACAATTCAATTCAACCCTATCTTTAGTGTCATAACCTTCAATAAATAATCTTGTAAAAAAACAGATGTAGAATTATTAGTATAAGAATTCATCGCTTTCTTGAACGGGTCCGGTACGTACGTACGTACATAAATATACATATACAACAACACACACAGGACACAGACACAAGGACGAGAAACCAACAATAAAAAAACACACACGCTTAGTTGACTAGAGCAGAAGCAGTAGCTGATTCGTACTTCCAGGTTGGTGGCAAAACAGAAACGGTTCTGTAGTATCTGGCCAATCTGTGGATTCTAGATTCGATCAAAATCAATCTAAACTTGGAATCCTTGTCCTTTCTGTTTCTCTCCAAGTGCTTTCTGACAGAGACTGCCTTCTTAATCAAGAAGTACAAATCTTCTGGGATTTCTGGAGCAAGACCGTTACCCTTTAGGATTCTCAAGATCTTGTTACCGGTGACAACCTTAGCCTGGTTGACACCGTGAGCATCTCTTAGAATAACACCGATTTGGGATGGAGTCAAACCTTTTCTGGCGTACTTGATAATTTGTTCAACAACAGCATCGGAAGAAAGCTTGAACCATGATGGAATGTTTCTTGAGTATGGAATGGCAGAGGATGACATACCCTTACCCTGTAAAAAAAAGAATGCAAGAATAATTCACCAAAAAAAGTGAAAAATCATTCATTGAGGTTAGTACGTTATTTCGCAAAAAAAGTAAACTTAGCCAATACGTGGTTTATCAAAATTGGTATCACTCAGCATATATTGATTCCCTATAGTCTCTCTGAAAGCTAACATGATTGGTTGCAAAAGAAAAAAGTGGAATATGCTTCGGCTCAATGAGGCAAGACACGAGAGCCTTTAAGTTGAGCTCATTGGTCACAGTTTCTGTCCTTCAAATCACTGAAGAGGTTTAAAAGAGTGTTGTAATCTGGAATCACTGATATCACTCAGCCAATTCCAAAAGCACAGATTTACAATCCAACAAACTCTAACAAACCACAGATGCTATATCCCAACAGGCACAGACCATACTTTTGATCCATCAAATCAGATTGTAAGCCCAATCCGTTCTTTTCTTCTAACAACCATGCAAGTATCAAAGGACTTAGAAATCCACCGAAGTTGACCCTAATTTTGCTATATATCTCGATTGATATCTTTCTGTTTTTCATCCAACGTATTTGGAATTTCGTTGTTTAAAAGATACACACGTTACTGTGCATACGACCCATTTTGAATAATTTGTTTAATTGTTCTTTGTTATGTTGTGCTAACGCTGGTGCTGAAAGAGAAAACTTCTATAGAACTATTGGATCTATCCGATACCTGTTAGATAAGTTTCTCTTAACAGTTGGGATACTTTTTGACCAGTACTAGGGTCTCCAACTGAAGAGAGTGAAAGGTTCAGCGAGAGAGAGGGAGCTAGTGCTGGAGAGTGGAAAATTTTCTAGGTGGTTTAGCCTAAGAAAATGTGTCACGTGTATCTAATGAGGGTTCCAAACCCTGATGCTTCAATTCATTACAGGGGAAAAATGCATTACGTCATATTAAACCGTTGATGACATAATGAACAATTTACAATTCACCAAACGCCAGTTTGGTTTATCCGGGGAAGAAGGGCTTCAAGATAAGGAGAAATTGATTGATTCTTCCTAGATCTTCTACCTACAGCTTGCCATAGGATAATCTACTTATTTCTCTTTGATTGAACCTGATGACCTACCCATACGGGTAAGTGTGTACCGCATAATTGAATGCATTGCTTTACTCATTGACCCATTGGCATAGTCCTAAAAGATTGTCTCTGTGGTGAAACCTTCAACAGTAATCGGTCACTTTCACTGTCACTGTCACTGCCACCCGTTTGACTCAAATAGCCACCAAGTACGCGGTGTTGTCTCTACACAAAAAAGCGTTTGAAGTCCCAATCTCGTACACGTTATACCGGGTGGTATATCAATGACTGTTTGTTGGGCAATTGCAGGTGCTAATTGAAAAATAAAAAGTATGGTGCTACTCTGGGACTTCACAGAGCCTGAATCTTACCTGATTAAAACTGTATTAAAGAGAGTCAAAACAGACTCAGAGTAACTTTAAATGTCTAATTGCACATGTCATAACGAGAAAGCCACTTTTCACAAGAAGATGATCAGACACTCGTGATATCGTCCATGACTGAATCAAACCCATCGTCTTCATTGACCTCGATGAATCTATTGGCCCCAACAAGATCTTTAAACTCCTCAACACATCCAGCATAAAGCATCTTCAATTCCGACCTGCAAGAGGTAGGCCTATAATAGATCAACACCAATGGAACCTTTAACCTTCCATCTTTATGGTATGGACAACTCAAGGTGATAAAGACAGGAGTTGACACATCCTCAACAGCTTCCTCTATATCGTCTATACTTGTAATCGGCTCATCCACCTCATTCTCAACCATCTGTAGATCAGTGGAGTTGATTTGGAAGATTTTGGCTTCAAAGTCACCTTTTCTTGAGGATTGGGTCTTGAATTTGCGTAACGTGTCCTTGACACCAGAAAAGTCAACTAATGATCTAGACATTGTGGTTTGTGTTATAACCTCTAGAAAAACCTTATGTTTGTTTACTTATCAAGGGAACCCAATCCAATCGAATTAAACAATAACCAACGAATAACCAACTTGGGGATGCTCATCTAAAAGCTTTCGTTATCATCAAAAGACGCACCACCCTAGTATATATTCTATATGTATATCTCCGAGGGCTTACTACTGCAGTATGCATGCAGAAGCACTCAAAATCAAAGGCAGCAGGCATCTCTAGTCCATCACTTTCCGTTTTTGTACTCATAACTGCTCTGCTCATTTCCCTTGGGAATCCCTAAGGTTTACAGTTCAATGGCACACCATTCGGCAAGTGCATCTACTTTTACCACGTTTATTCTGTCCAATACCCAAAGCCTCCGAAACGAACTGAATTACATTCAGTATATCTTTGAGTCTGAGCTTTGAGGCCTGCTTGGTGTCATATTTCATAAGTTTAGTTGATATTGAGTGGAGTTAAAAACAGTATAAAATCAGGAAACCCTGTAAACCAAACAATCTGAAAATCTCTCTCAACCGTTTCAAAAAATGAGTGAGGAGAAGAAACCAAAAGATGAGAGTCATAGCAGCAAACCCAACGTGTACATCGATCAACCTTCACAACCATTCAAGAGCACCTCAACGACGCATTCAAGCAAATTCGATCCACAAGCATAAATAATCTAGGTGGTACAGAGCGCTTAGTTATCCAAACCCGCAAGCTCGGCCTCTTCCTCAGCAGTGGCTCTCTTCTTCAACACTAGTTCATGGCCCGTGACTCTGAGATAAATATCCTTGACATCATCAGTAGTAGTTTCGAAATGTGAGGAAGGATCATAGGACTTTGAGATAAACACATTATCCTTCTCACCATTTTCGATCGGCTCGTAAAGTTCAGCGATACCCATAAGAACATCCTTCGTTGCACCAATGATCTTGAAGGCGGGCTCTAGCTCCAAGTGTGGCTTATCAGTCTCAATGATTGTGGAGATGATGGCCAGGTAGTGACCTTGAGAACAAACGTTATGCGCACTGGAAATAACAGCAATGTAAATATCATTCTTACGGCCAACCTGATTCTGAGGAATGATGATTTGAGTCGAGTCAGCATCCGATGTGTTTGGTATAGGATGATCCAAGATACACATGGCTCTAATGACACGCTGGCCAGTGGTTTTCACCTTCTCTGGGAAGTAAGTTGGATCAGCAATAACAAGAGGCGCCTTCGCAATACCTTCTTTGGTCTTCACACCTTCAAATTTACCATCGGCATCGTATAGGACCTCTTCAACAGGAGTGTCCAACATGAACGTACCACCATAGATGGCAGAAAGTCTGGCAAAACCTTGTGGTAACTCTCCCAAACCGTATAGTGGATAGATGTATGGAGATTTGCCATACCTTGCAACGGAACCCAAGTATAGAATGATTCGGTCGTATGTCTCTCTAGCAGGCTCTTGCAGGTAGTTATCGTTGGACCACAATGCCATAGCATGACCGATGAAGTCCTTCGTACCTCTTTCCAAACCATACTTGTTGTACACTTCATCCATAGTGTTCTTGTCAAAATCAAAACCACCATGTGTCGAAGCCTCATCTTCCCTGTAATTGGTGATGAACTCCAAAAAGTTCTTCATTCTTCTCTTTTCAAAGAAACCCATCAATGGAGAAGCGATGGCCTCTGTCTGGTTGGATGGAACCTTTGCAATTCTTCCTCCTCTGTAGACATAGGATCCTGAGATCTGCTTGAACTCCATGTAACGGGTAACATCAGTGTGAACCAAAATGTTGGTTAATTCACCATTTGACATCAAAAACTTTGGGATTAGATCGACACACCAGTCTCTGTCCTTACCAAATTGATCCTGATATTGTTTGCTTGGCTTGAACTTCTTGTACAATTGAGTCATATTCAAAGAGGCACTTTCACCACCGTAGTACTCCTGCTTGTCAATGTGGAGAACCTTCTTCCCATCAATTGATAACAATCCAGAAAGAATACATTCTGTTAGGCCAGTGCCTAGCACGATGACGTCGTAGTTCTCATCCATTTTTCAAGTATGCAATGCGTTCAATTCTACTCAATCGACTGAATAGTAATAAATGTAGGTCAACAGGGGATTTGACCTTGATCTTGGAGAAGCCGTTGTTTCCTTATGCAATTGAATGGCTTTATCTTACGGTTGGTGAACAGCACTGCTCAAAGCTCACGGCATGCGCAATCATAACACTAATGCTGTAGTGGCATAGCTCATACAGCCACAGGCCATATAGGCGAATAAATATTGGGTGAGACCCTTCTGTTCCTGCACGACCTTTATGATAAGGGATCTGGGTCTGTATTCACCCCTCTTTTCCTTCATAACATTTGCTAAGGATGACATACCTGAAGGCCAAATTTTACCATTAGTAAACGATATAAAATATATAAATGCTCTAATTAGAGTCAACTTTTCGAAAAGTAATTACACAACACTTGTGCTTATAATCTGACATTGTTGACATCCAGCTTTTCATGCTTGAACACCCTGGTCCCTCCACCTCCCAAGTAGTCACCAACCACATGGCCATCACCTCTCATCTGGTAATAATAGCACACCAATCCCTCCAATCCAACAGGACCTCTGGAGTGAATTTTGTTGGTTGAAATGCCAACCTCAGTGCCAAATCCGTATCTGAAACCATCGGCGAATCTCGTTGAGCAATTCCAGTACACCCCAGAGGAGTCTATTCCCTTCAAAAAAATCTCAGCGGTTTCCTTATCTTCAGTAATAATACAATCGGTATGTTTCGAAGAGTGAGCATTGATGTGAATGATTGCCTCTTGCACAGAAGCAATTGGCTTGATAGCGATATCGAGAGACAAGAACTCTTTGCAGAAGTCACTCTCGGTAGCCTCAACAAATACGCTCTTATCGTGGGCATAAGTCAAGGTCTTTGGCAAACTAGAGTATAATTCAGGGACAAGATGACACGTCACACCAGCTTTAACCAAAGAGTCAAGAATCTCTTCGTATTTAGGAGTACCTATCAATTTTTCATTGATCAACAAGGTCTCCACGGCATTACAACCAGCTGGATAGTTCGTCTTTGCATCAACGACAATCTTCTTGGCCTTTTCAACGTCTGCCGCTTCATCAACATAAATTGAACAGATTCCGTCTGCGTGACCAAGGACTGGAATTTTTGTGTTATCCTTGATGTTTCTCACCAACTCGTTTGAACCTCTTGGGATCACCAAGTCGATATATTTATCCTGCTCGAGTAAATCGCTAACTTCGCCCCTCGTACTAATGAGCTGGATGGCATTCTTTGGAACCTTCGTTTCCTTCTCAAGAATATCGTTGATCACTCTAGCCATTACCTGGAAAGTATTGATTGATTCCTTTCCACCTTTCAAAATGGCAGAATTACCGGATTTGATAGCTAGTGCTGTAATGTTAGCGATAACTTCTGGCCTACTTTCAAAGATGATCAATAAGACACCCACTGGACATGTCAATCTGTAAAGAGACAAACCATCGTCGATTTCAGTTGCCAACGTCACCTTGTTCAATGGATCCTCCAAGCTGGAAACATCTAGAATTCCATCACACATCGAGTTGAACTTGTCATTTTTGGACAGATCGAGTCTCTTGATTAAAGAGGAGGATAGATTGTTTTCGATGGCCGCATCCATATCCTTCTTGTTTGCCTCTAAGATTTCATCCTTGGCAGTTAACAAGCCTTCCTTGATCTTATACAATGCTAACGATCTTTCATCATCTGATAGAGTTTTCAAGACGGTCGATGCCAAGTGTGAGTTTCTGGCAATTTCTTCAGCCATGTTTGATAAATCTTATATGATAAGTATTCTACTGTTCTGCTTGTAGAATTTCGAGTCGGTTGACGATGGAAACTTGAAGATTATTTCCAATTTGCCAAAAATTAGTAATTCCCTTCCTTCGCTTCTCCACAGCCAAATCGACCGTGGAAATAGCTATCGAAGTTTGACTCATACACTGTGCCCAAGACAGTATAGATTATAGATGACTGACCGGCGGTGAAAGATTTGGAAAGCTTTAATACTGTATATACACGTGTTTTTGGTATGGCAGCTATTTGAAACGAATTGGTGGCTGTGCAATTTGACAAGTTGATTGATTGAGGAGGACATTTTATTTCCATACCTCATCTTCAAGATGGGCGACTGCTCCCGAAGATAATCACCTACTAATCCACATATGCTTGCTCTTCAATAGCTATATTTAGTCAGCATAGGAAAAGACACGAATTAGTAATTGAAGAGTCTCAGAAACATATCTGGGTCTCTCGATTGGCGGGTGAGGGAGCTTGCAATCTGTTGGCAAATTTTAGTAAGGAGATTGAATCCAATTGAGTTTGGAATCTACAAAGGAAATACGGGCATTGAAGAATCACGGATAACAGTATGCGTGGCGGTTCTTTTCTAGTCGAAAAAGAGCCTCTTGGTTTTTCTCTTGCTGCCTCCTCTACCCAAAGCAGGGGGTGATCTAGATGAGCAATCTAGTGGGGAGAGAAGGGTGGAGAAAGTAACAGGAATGTGCCCTCCAATGACCTACTTGTTCGACTATGGTTAAATAACCCAGCAAGCTCAGGTACCTTTCAACCACTTTGACATCTGTCCCCGTATCTCAGGTAATACATATTTTGAGTGTGGTAACGTGATAGAGGTAGCAAGCAAAGCAAGCTCCCATCCTCCCATACCGATCCCGCATATGAAATAGAACGTTGAACAAACAGTTGGAATGATCTACGAGAATAAATTACGGCAAGCATGGGAATAGTCCTGGCAAGTTGGTACCTTGCATGCTAGGTAATCGGGGCTTTATTCGGATAAAGCCTGCTGTGGTGGTGCATAAGAGAGATAGAAAAGTGTGGCGCTGTAGCTCCCTGCTAGTTCTGTTGCGGTAGCAATCTTGGTTTTGGTTAACTCTACGCTATGGATGAAATGAAGCTCACTCGTCGCATTACTATCCAATCGAAAGCTGAGGAGAGCATCTTGATACAACATTCTTGTTGTAACGCTCCAAATGGTGAGTTGAAGAGGCCAAACACGAAAGAATCTTTTGCCAGTAGTTTCATACAGGCTGATATAGGTTCCGTTGCAGGGCACCCACCTCCTTTGGATAGACTACTGAAAAGGTCTTGAACTGACGCATATATCAGCATGAATCTCCTTATCGATTACCTTTAAAACCACATTTTCCCCATGGATAAATGCCAAACGATAACCTTCCGATTCTACAGGCCTGTTTGTGTGGAAGTGCAGACACGCGTGTGCCAAGTCTTCCAAACGCGTTAACAAGACGCGTGCAATTGAATTTCATCAAAGTGATGTTCATGTTACATTAGTTCAGACGACATACACACAGGTTAGTAGCCTTTCGCACGTGAGCTTACTGAAAAAATTGGTGTGTTCGATTGAATGGGCTGGCAGGTATCCATATTCTTAGACTCCTAGGCAGCAAGTACGACGAATTGATGAACATTAATTCTTCATCCTTAAGAATTGGCGGCCTATTCTTATACCTTTTTCAGTGTTACAAGTATTCCGAGCGCTAGTAGCAGTAATAGCATCTTGCTGATTGAAAACGCGGTCTCTTGGGCAGAACACATGTATGCTCATAGGGTTTGCTTAGTTACCGATTTAGCTAATCAAGATGTGTGTGTGTGCCTTTGCATTGGTTGAGATCTAAAAAGCGTTACAGGCTGAACAGCAAAATTTACATATTGGGAAATAAGTAAATACGTCTTGTCAATTACTATTCCTGTTGTGGGAAAGGTCTAGAATCTAAATTGACTGCATCAAACCCCCCTCAAATAAATATAGAATTTTTCCGAGCTTCCTGTGTGTCTGCGGCTGAGGCTGAAAAATATACACTTTTGGAAATACATTTTTACCATTTTGAGACATGACTTTTTCATCCAAAACGCTATTAAATAAAACGCTACTGAAACAGAGAGCCGAAAAAGTTTCGTACTCAAGCATTGTGGTTTATTTTTAGGTGACAAAAAGAACCGTATAATGAGTTGAGTCAACTCTGATGGTTGAGCAATGATGGATGATTGGTTGAAATGACAAACAGAAGAGTAGTCACCGCTTTATAGTCACTTTGATCGTGTTAGAGTCCCCTTCTTGTGGTAGCAATATATGCACCTCCTAAAAGTTTTGTGGAGTTATGCCCGGGGTAATCTATCAATAGCGATTTCTGTAGCATTATTTTTTCGATTAGCTAGCGGCGTGTGCTACTCTACTTGACGGCTTGTCTGGCTACTAAGCAGTGGGTAGGGGAGCCTCTTAGTCTGGCACCGAGAAGGCAACAATTGTTTCTTCCATCTTCTGGCAATCACCAAAAATTCCCTGCAAGCTTCCAAATGATTTGACTGCTTATTCGAATTAACTTTGTTTTTATTGCTCTGTAGTAACTGATAGCAACTAAAAAGTTTTTCAATCAAGACTGCCTACCACCAGATATTTTTTCTTTTTCACTGTGTATTGCATGATTGAAAAATTGGTTAAATGCGTATATGGAGCCCTCCCTGGTGGCAACCAGCGGAGAGCTCGTGCTTCATTGATTACCCATGTGGCGGTGCGCGGGAATAACGTAAGATTGACAGATACGCATATTCATGATAGGCAGGCACAACCCAGCAGGCCAGAACTTGGTATTTTCCGTCCACATTACAGAGTAGAGTGGTAGTCAATCCCTGGAATGATACTATCTATGGTCAGGGAAGAGAGGAGAAGGCCAAGAGCCACACGGTTGACCGTATGTTATACCCTCCTACTCTAACCCTTTGCCTCCTCCCGCAGTTTTTTCTATCCCGCCCTGGGGCAGAATAGAAAAGGGGGTTGTGGATTGTTAAAATATTGCTAAATATAGCAAATAGTTGCAGCCGCATGCTGTTATCCTGGAAGATTCGCTCGTAAGAGTGAGCCAGGTGGGCATTGTTTGAACCGCGCCGCATCGAGATCCTACGTGGTGGTGGTGGTGGTGGTTGGATAGAGTTTAATCGAGTTGCTTTTTATTCCCATCCCAGTACAGTACAGTCCCCCCCTCCCCGGTGAAATAAGGAAATTGTTGGCCGAGAGAACGCGTGTGGTGCGGGTGGAGTGGGTGCGGCAAAATACGCGGGCGCACACGCTGAGTCATAGCAGACAGGGGTGTGGTTTTTGCCTGGCGGACCAGAGGTGTCCCCCTGTCCGGTACTATCCCCCCCTTCCATTTTAACCCCTGAAGTGAGTGTGAGTGGGTGGTGGTGGTGATGGAGTTTTAGCACCCTCCCATTCCTGCAGGCTGAGCCTCACCTCACTCACCTCACCTCTTTATAACACAGTCAGTGGTGCATATTTCAGGACGATTCTAGCGGTTTTTCTTTTTCTTTCCAATGAAGAAAAAAGTTTTCTCTCGAATTGCTGCTGAGTGGTGCCGCAAACAGACAACCATTTTCTCTCGTCAAAGAGTTTGTACTTTTTGCAAACTTTTGTTGCTGATTAGAGATATGGCTCACCTCACGTTATAAAAGGAACGCCTTTCCTCCCTATCACTAATTCTTCCATCTTACCTCGACCCTAATCATCCTATCTCCTATTTTAGTTTTCTTGAAAAGTTTCTCTCTTTATACAAATCAGTTACAACAACTTTTACTACTATCAATACATATAACACATTCACAATGCAATTCTCCAAGGTCATCGTCGCTCTAACTGCTCTAACTGCCGTCAACGCTGCTAACAACTCTTCAACATCCAGTGAAGTTTCCACCGCTGGTGCTGCTGTTAACACCTACGGTTCCGCTGTTCTAGGTGCCGGTCTAGCTGCTGCTCTTGCTCTATTCTAAGTTAACTGAATTTATCAAAATCATCAGTCAACAATTTTCTGGAATTCGGGAGCAATGGATCAGTGGTCAGAAGTTTAAATCGATAAGACGGACGCACATCATATTCATGATACTTTTTCATTTGCTGGTTTCATTGCTTCTCTGAAATTAAAAAAAGGCTTTTGGCTTCGTTTTCTACTGTTCATTCGCTTCATCATGCTACGCTCATATGACGAAAGAAACTTTCACATAGAAGACTTTTGTATTTGATTATATATATCTGGGTGTGTGTTCTAATAATTCATTTCTTCTATATTGCTTTTACCGTTCACCTATATGATATTTCTTTTATCCTAATTTATTATTAATATATTATAACTACATCAGTTAAACTATTCAATAATTGTGTAAAATCTTGATCTCGAGCTTGACAAGGAAGTCCGATGCATATGAGTGATAGATGGACCGTCCGGCCTGACCACCTACATCTAGATATAACCACGCAGTCCAGAACACAAGACTGAGCATAAACTCAACTGAAAAAGTGGTCATCCCGTGAAGTAGTGGTCATGAAAATAGACGCCTAGCAAAAGCCCTTCATAGTCATCATTCAAGTCAAGTCAAAGAATACATGCCACTTTTGCACCACACCCACCATATAATACTACAAAGCAGGCTCTGTTGCCGAAGCTGGCAGCTCCAGTCTTGAAATGCCTATTCCATTTTTAGCAATCCGTTCCAAATTGGTAAAATTGTCTCACTCACTCACTCACTCACAAGCTTCACCGTCTGATAAGTGCGGCCGCGGTACTCCCAGGGTGTGCGAAGAGTGAAGATTGCCCGGCACGCACACACACACATCCCGTGCAAACCGCACCCAGACAACCACAGCCGTCGCTATTGTCCCAGTAGAAAGACCGAACGCGTCTTCTCAAATTGGGAGCGAATTGAGCTTCAACAGGCTTTGCACTTATGGCCAGTAACTTATAACTTCCTCCACGGTTAGAGTCCCATATTTCCCAAGATGGACATCACTGCCATTCACATGTGTCAGTAGACAAGAGCATCCAATAGAGAGAGTATAGTAGGTTATCCTAACTATCTATGCTCAGCCAAGGCTCTGAGGTTGTGCGAATTGCGCCACCTGTGCCTATGCCTGTGCCAGCGTGGCGGGATAAATGGACTTTTACTTAACTAAAGGTTATCTCCTGTGGCTGATGATATAGATAGAGCGTCTTAGTGACGCGTGTACCCACGAACAGTTATCAACTGTGTGAAGCAAGTTTGTGCGTTCAGTATCCTGTAAATCAAATAAACATTCGAGAGCTGATGGTATTATCATATTCCAATTGAGTCATTAAGAAAAGTCTCAAAAATTGCTGTACCGCAGGCTGAAAAGGAAATTGAAAGTGATTGAAGTATTCTGTCGCGGTAGTCTTAGCACTATGCCAATGGTGAGAAGCTTACACGTTCGACCTAGGCGTACACCAGACAAGGAAGCAGGGAGACCACAAACAGCGACATCTGTCGTCATAGATTTAGTGGACTCTGATTCCGATGATAACAATGAGAATCTCAGCAAGCCTAGCTGGATTGAATGCGGATACGTTTCAAACTCCACAGACGAGGAAAGTGAATCAGATTTGTTGGTGAATATGAATCTCTTCCAAGTTGAGAACCGTGAAGTTGAAGAAGAGATCCTCAACAGTCTACAAAACCATAATAGCCAGCTGAATATTGAGGGCCCAATGCTGGATATTCACTCCCAAGCATCGTCCTTACTCGTATGCGAAGGCGGAACATCTACACCTTTGACTGAAGAATCGCAAGAATGCCCATCACAACCTATGATAGCTAACTGCTTTCAAAACCACATTGCTCAGCGACAGCTGTCACAGAGCGTTGCAACGAAGGATCGGCTTCCAGAAAAAATGACCTCTATAGATAAGCAACCACCAGTGATCAAACCCTTTGAAAGATCATCTGGCCGGGCTGTGACCTATCCAATGGCTTCCGCTTCACTTCACTCAAAGCCAACAATCCAGGGCTCAGTGTCCTTGTTCGGCAACAATGGAATATCCAAAAAACATATACGATGCCGGGAAGTTGGACTCTCAAGAAGAACCAATGTACCTCCTCTACATCCCTATCTGAAAAAAGAGCGATGATACTGCCAGCTGTTTAGAGCTAGCGATTGACGATTAATGATTAATGAATACCTACATATAGTTATAACCATTGCCTACTAATTGCTGCTGCACAGAAGTTAGAAGTGTAGCATGTAAAATCCAGTAATAACGAACCTGAAATATTTGAAGTCGTGGCTCAAAAGGAAAAGATGAGAAAATAGGTGAAAGCGAATCAAACAGTTTTAACACAGCATATCGTGAAAGTATCCTTGAATCATTACAACTCGTCCTTAGCGGACACAATGTCAACCAATTCTGTCTCAAAAATTAAAGTGGCATCAGGAGGAATGATTCCACCAGCGCCTCTGCTTCCATATCCCAACACAGAAGGAATCGTTAGTTTTCTCTCCTCACCAACACACATATCCAACAAACCTTGATCCCAGCCCTTAATAACCTGGCCAACACCAACGGTGAACTGTATTGGCTGGTTCCTGTAAAAGGAAGAATCAAAAACTTGGCCATTTTTTAAACTTCCCTTATAGTGCACTTTCACAACGTCACCAGCCTTGGTCTTACGTGAACATTCCTTTTCTGGAATTGCTTTGGTGATGTCAATGATAAGTCCATCTGAAGTTGCCTCTACAACGGCTGTTAGTGCTAGTAAAAGGGCTGCTGATATGCTCTTGATGTTCATTTTGTTATAAATTGGGGATGTTGTGGAAAATGATCAGTAGTGAATCAATCTCAATGCTAACAGAAATCACAGTGTGTGTGTTTTTTTGTCAGCTTGATGAAATATTTGACAACTCCTCAATAGGAATAACCGTTCAACGCTAGAGTGCCACCATCACTTTAGCGATCAATGAAGGGAAAACGGGGATTCAACGGATAGACAGAGAGACACCCATTCCATCTCCAACCTCCGAAGCTCCAAAGAGGTGAACAATCCAGTCATACCGTCTCATACAGATAATTTTACAAAAAAGTCAAATTTCAAATGATGCATGCATTCAATCACACTACTCTTTCGGGTCTAAACTGGCTGCATACTTCAACCCTTATATTTACCTCTTGCCGAATTCGGCACTTTGATCTGAAGAATATTTGAGTCTTCCGTTTTAGACTTCACTTCATTGAACTAATAGACGGCAACAAATTTTAGAATCTCAATTGAGCAAGCTCACAAATGAAACATCAATGTAAGCTTGCTGCATTTTGTGGCATCCTCGTGAATTAGCCCTCAGCTTCAAGTCAAAAACACCAACAGAGTGCTTTATTTGTTTTGTTCACAGCAACCACCTATTTCAAATTTTTGATTTGATCTTAGGTCACATTGAAGAATCAAATTTATTTTTGGTCAAGCAAGAGATCAATCCCTATCAACTTTACTCCCTAATATGCATTCCACCAACCTAACGACACCAATAACGGGATCAACACTGTTGACGATGAACACAGCAAACACTCCTATTCAGCACTCTCCCATCTTTTATAATGATGATAGCTCTCCATCACCCGTGAAACGCACCTCAAAACTCCCATTACAACCAACAACAACGAGCAGTCTTAACATTTCAGCAGGACTGGCAGTTCAGCCAAATTCAACGATAGAGCTGAAGAACAACTATAAGTCACCTTCAGACAGGTTTCGTATATCGCCTATCAGCTCTCAATTGTTAAACCACAACAGTAAGAAGATGCTGTTCTTCAACAGACTAATGAACGCTCAGAGGGAGCCCATTGACAACGATGGCGATGAATCTTCCGCTGTGGTTGGTGGTCAAATGTCAGGCTTGCAACTGAAACTAGAAGCTCTTAGCTTGGATTTGAAAAAAGATTAATTAAAGTTGTGGGTGTGCTCTTAGATTCGATTGAATTCTACTTGCTTTTGGCTTTTGTTTATTTTTTTTGGCTTTTATTGTATTTTATTAGAGTGAACGATTGATATTCTGGGTTGCTGAGCCTGCATCTTGCCCCTGAAAGACTGCAAAAAGAGGTACACGGTATCTTACTTTTATTAGGCTTTGGCCGTTTCGGTGGAAGCAAATATCTGCCTCTTAGTTGTACTTTTATTTTGTTGCTTGCTTTCCTTTTTTTCTTGAGTTTTCTATACATTTTGAACTGTGATGCTCCTTATTTCTCAGACTGCTTGGATGACACTTGAATGAAAGGGTCATGTTTCTGGCGTTGGTCGGGGGCTTCATTCCAACTCCAGGCACAGTAAGAGTACCTAGTTGGTTTAACGCCTGGTCGCTTTGGCTGCCAGTGGCTTCCTTCGTCTTACAGGCCTTGGAATTCTGATCAAACGTCTTATCTGGCTGCAAATGAAGTCTACCACTAAAGAACAATTAATTGATATATCTACTCTTTCTTTTGCTCAGGAGAATTCTCTGCCTCGCAGCCGAATAATTAGCCTCAGTGCGGGGCGGGGCCCCCACCTCAGCATTAGACCGACTGGCCGATTCGCACACGCGCGGAGGTTATCCTGAAAAATATTTGTTTACTATGCCCTGACGCGTTAATGTTGAAGCAGAGATCAAAGTTTTATGAGCCTTGGTCTTCAAAACAAGCTAGAATTTCTTTCTTGAAAGACATCATAGACACATCTTTATCAAATCACCACACAACCAAACAAAAACTTCTGTTCAATTGCAATGTCTTCAAGTGTCGCTACGGGAAGCGCAGATCTACTTTCAAATGAAGAGCTTTTGGGTCTAAGAGATACCGGCACAAAGTTGGATCCAACAAGTGCCGACCTTGGTTTCGATGAGCCGCTACCACAACCTAAGGAACGTCGAACAATGTATAAGCTTACAACTGAAATCATGCTTGGGCCAAGAGGACTCCCGGCATTGGAGAAGTCTCTCAAAAAGTTCAAATTCAAAGCTAAAAAGCACGTGTCAAGGGGGAACTCAAAATCTTCGTATGATAGGAGAAACGAATACAGAAACTCACATCACTTTGATAACCTGACGAGGTTACTCCATGTTTATCAATTGTGGGGCCATGATATTCATCCCAAGTATAAATTTGCAGATTTCATACCTGTTCTTGATCGCGCCATGAACTTTGGTGCAGTTAAAAGCTATAAGAGGTCACTCATAGAGAAAGAGATCCATGAAAAGCTCAATATCGGCAAGGATACAATAGATGTTACTGAGGAACAGAACTCCATGCCCACAGCTTCTTCCTCAGTATCACAGCAAGAAGACAGGATTGATAACTTTCCAGTTGGAGCCGAGAGTTCGTTATTTGTTGGTGACGAAGATTCTGACGATGATCTTTACACAACACCTACAGTGCCGATGACAGTCACCCCAGTGGTGGAAGAAACAGATGGTGCATTCATTGCCAGACTGGAACACATGCTCGATAAAAGCTCAACGTTTACCTCAACCACAGAGAAGATTGAACTTGGGGAGAAGCAAACTGGCAGCGGTGTGGAGGATGTGGATGATGTATTTAGTGATGATGGTGATGATAATCTGCTGGATTCTGTCATGAACACTGCGTCAAGGGGAAACGGCAAAGCTACAGTGGAAGAAGATAATGATAATGATGATGACCATGATACATTGCTAACAGAGCAATTGAACAGAAGGCAGCCAAACGAGGAATACGTTGAAAATGAAGACGAGATGGCTATATTGAGAGAGATGGGTATGTGAAGTGCTGCTCATATGGATAAATGGAAAATCCATTTCCAATAAAATCAGTTGAGATAACTATAATTTAAGAGGTCATAAGTATTAGACTTTTCACTATTATGCAACAACAAAACCAGAAAATTATTACGAAAAACAAGTGATTAAACTGACAGGAAGCAAAAAATGGTAGCTCTCATACCTTTGGTTTCGTTCATAGCGGGTCTTGGATATCACAGTGAGTATCTGAAATCCTTATTTTCCTTATCAGTCAAGTCTTTGAAACCGTTGATAACACCTGCATCCTCGGAGTTACCCTCAACAACACCATAAAGTTTGTCTCTACGACGGTTTTCCCAGATTAGACCAAATCCGTAAAAGATACCAAGAAGAATCATTCCTGAGAAACAGGTGAGGAGACCAATAATACCACTGTAGTATCTTGGCGATTGAGAAGCATGGAAGATGTTTGCACCAATAATATTACCAGATGCGTAGAAGGTGAACCAAATACCGTTGGTGATAGTACGCTTAGTTTGTCCAGCAACGTTAGCATTCAAAAAAATCCATGATAAAATGACAGGACCTCCAATGATAAACTGCAACCAGGTGCAACCAACTAGAGCCCACTTGTGTTCCAACGGTATGACGTGGATACCAATAAGCCCAGCCATTTCTGGAACACAGAGCAAGCAAAAGATGATGCAACGAGTATTCTTGACCTTGACAGCAATGACACCTGCGGTAAACACGACAACCCATTCAATAGCACCGGATGGTAGTTGAAGAATAGTTGCATCAATTCCAGAGAATCCAAAACCAGTGATCAACGCAGACTGGAAGTTTGATGAGCCACCATTGATAACACCACAACCTAATGCAATCAAAGCGTAAATGGCAGTCTTGTAGTCAAGCAAAGCTTCGATAATTTGGTAGTTCTTGTACTTCTTGTTCTTAACACCCATCATGTTTTGAGACACTCTCTTGACAGCAATTGCCTTCTCAGAATGAGTCAAGAATCTTGCATCTTCAGGCGAGCTTGGGCAGAAGAAGAAGAATATAGCCGACCACACAAGGTTAATCAAGCCAATTGTCAAAAAGATCAATCTCCATGGCTTCAATGATGAATTCGTAGCATGTCCTAAACCGTAAGAGAGTAAGGCACCAACCATTGTAGCAACACCATTAAAAGATAAGAATGTGCACATTCTAAGTGGTTGTTCATCCTTGGTGTAAAACACTGAGTTAATCAACATACAACTTGGAGAAATGCAACTCTCGAAAATGCCAAGCAAAAATCTCAACACCAAGATACCACCATAGTTGCTAGCACCAATGTGACCAAGCAAAAGAATGGCCCAACAGAAAATCATGACACCTGTAAACTTGGCAACTGGGTACTTTTGAATTAGGTAGTTTGCTGGAATTGCGCCAGCCATGTAACCAAAGTTGAAGATGGCAGCCACCCAACTGTATCTTTGTCCAGTTAAACCCAAATCATCCTTGAAAGAATAAGCCGCAGCATAATTCAAAGACAATTTATCTAAGAACTGTAGAGTGTAAGTGATACATAGCAATGGGATGATCCTTTTATCGATCTTTCTCAAAACCCTTTTTTGGTTTGCTTCATATTCTTCTGTAGACATATCCTGTGCCTCACCAAATAGCTCTAAACCTTCTGCGCCAACTTTTTCGTTCTCATCAAATTCTTCTAGTTGGTGAGACATAACGTTACCGACATTCTTGGAGTTTGTCGATTCAACGCTAGCGACTAGCACCCCTTCATTTTTGATCGAGTCAGTGGATGAAATTGCCATTCTGTTTTTCTATCTGTTTTATTTACTGGTTGATTTGATTTGCTTTTGCCTAGAGGCAACACTATTGTGGAAAAGCTCAGTACGAAGTGGAAAGAGACGTTCTTATATAGTCGACCGAGAGACTATGATGTAAGCCTCCATCCAATTTGACGATAAGAAGATGGATTATAGGTCAGGGAGACATAATATCATACGTTATCGGGTATTCTACCATCTTCTACCATCTATATCGATACGGAAAGCAGAGTAGGTGTGGTATATTGGCATGTTATGCAAGGGCCTCGAGACTCCCGGAAGCTTTGAGTGCTTTACTTACTGGGCGGCGCAAAGTCTTATCGTATGTATGTCGGGCATGCGTTAAAAAGTTGCCGGTATCTACTTGGCAGGTGTCGGGGAAATCAGTAAGCCTAGCTGCACTATCGAATTTCCGTCCTCAACCCTTGATTACGCCAGTTTCTTAATTCCCAATTAGGAAGCTAGAATCCCAAGTACTAAGTCTATCTTGAAAATATCGCTTACAACAACCCATTTTCAACCTGAACCATGGCCCCACCGGGCATAAAAGGGGCGGGGCGTATATGGTGAAGAAACTGTTTTGACATATATATGGCTATTCCTGTATCATAGACGCTATAAATGGCTAAAGCCCTGGTGATAATAATTTTTTGCCGCTTTGATGATGGTGCGGATATAAGAGTCTAGAACAGATCAATAGAGCTTACAATAAGGAATATATAATCAAATTGCTCACGCCATCTTGAAACTAGTACAATGTTTAGAGAATAAGTGTTAGTTCACAGCAATTTATAAGTCTTGCAACTGATAGCTTGTAAATACACGAAATATTTTTGAGAAAAGGTTAGAGCCGGTCAGGATCGAGCAGATTAGATAGTCTCTATCTCACCTGCAGGTGTTTAGTGTTCGGCATTAACTGTAACTTTAAAATTCTTATTGCCTAATATGGAAGTAACAATTGTACTCTTTTTAACCTCGGGGAAAGGTACGATCTTCGCGATGCCTGAATGAAGAAGAATCAAAATCGAAACTATATCAACTACTGATGATTCAGCTTTGTATAAGTATATGACAATGACACCCACTAACTCATCTAGGGAAATTCTCTTGGTGCTTTGAAAAAGAGTACCCTTTGCAAAATAGACAAAAAACCAACTACCAAAAACAACATGCCTGAAAAAGAACAGATTTCTCCCTTTTCGATTACCCCTGGCCGTCTTGTTGACACCATCCATGAAACCTCGGATGCATTTGGAGCCAAGTTTGCCTGGGGAAGTCGCCCAACAGATACTGGTGTGTGTCGTTTAGCTCTCAGTGATGAAGATAAAGGTGTTAAAGATTGGTTCGTGACTGAATTAAAGTCACTTGGTTGTGAAGTTCGTATTGATGAGGTTGGTAACATTTTTGGTATTTACCCAGGTAAAAGCGAGGGCCCTCCGACAGCCATTGGGTCACACTTGGATACCCAACCTACTGGGGGAAGATACGACGGAATCCTCGGTGTCTTGTCGGGTCTTGAGATTCTACGTACTTTCAAGGACAGCGATTACGTTCCAAATTATCCTGTTGCGGTCATATGCTGGATGAACGAGGAAGGTGCGAGGTTTCCTATGAGCACCATGGCTTCATCTGTGTGGGCAGGCTTGACCACCAAAGAAGACTGTCACAACTTCAAATCCATCACTGATACCACACCTGTCACTGTCAAAGACGAACTTTTAAGAATTGGATATCTAGGACCAACTCCAGCATCATATATAGAAAACCCAATTGCTGCGCACTTTGAAGTTCACATCGAGCAAGGACCAATATTGGAGCAAGAAGGAAAAGAAATTGGAATTGTGGAAGGTGTTCAAGCTTACACATGGTTCGATGTCTTTGTAAAGGGAAAGGCTCAGCACACCGGTACTACCCCACTATCTGCCCGTAATGATGCCATGTTGACAGCTTCAAAAATGATAGTCAAGGCCAATGAAATTGCCCATAAGTATGGTGGTCTATGTTCAATCGGTACCATGACTGTTGAACCTGCTTCTGTCAACGTTATCCCGGAATTGGTCCATTTCACCCTAGATACAAGGCATAAGCTGGATGAAGTCAACGCGCAGATAGTTGCAGAGTGTAAGGAGCAATTTCAACTCATAGCAGAAACACCTAATGGTTCATCTACCAAGACGGGGTCAGTCAAATTTGAACTGCTTCAAGTTTCACCAGCAGTGCACTTTAACGATACGTGTGTTGAGTGTGTGGCTGATTCTGCAATTGAACTATTTGGTGAAGGTCTCGTGAGAAAGATCATTAGTGGTGCTGGTCATGACTCATGCTGTACCTCTCAACGCGTTCCAACCGCAATGATTTTTATTCCTTGCAGAGATGGTGTCAGTCATAACCCGGAAGAGTATAGTACCCCAGAGCAAGTCGACAATGGCTTTAGAACATTATTGGGAGCCGTTGTTAGATATGATAACCTACGTGGAGCAGGGAAAGGTTGAGTAGATTCTGATATGGATCAACATTGCTCTTGATTAGCGCTTTAACATGAACGGTCATTGACATGAGTTTGGTTTGGATACCATTTCGCTTCACCCAATTGTAGCTCTTAAGTTTCCCCAAAGAACGACACGGCGATTTGTGATATCTATCTCTGATGATGTAACTCTTATAAAGATACTTTTGAAAGTATTAGTTCAACAGCGTAAACTACAAATAAGCGCCTTTCAACATTGTCACCGTAAAACGCTTTATAATCAGCCAAATTAAAAAAGAATGGTGAGCCGCATGCTGCATTGCCGTTGCGCCCCAGAGCCGGCTCTTATTAAATTGTCGTGCTGCCACTCAAAATTTTGATTAGAAACCCCATATCTGAGTATGTTTGAGAGTACTTTGACATCATATGTTAAATCAGGAGTTGGGGGGACACAACATCAGATCGACGATCAGACTCTGAAGTTGCCCGCTTCAAACTTACCTAATTGAGAAGACTGAGTTATGGATAGCAGTGAAGACAAAATAAACAGCACAGATGATCAGAATCTCAATGTGGGCCCTAGCTCCGGACCACCCAAGAAGAGGAAATACGTTCGAAAGAGAGCTGTTGGGGTGTTTGAATTCGTTGGTCCTAGTGCCCGCTCGAAAAGTGGGTGTTTAACGTGCCGACAGCGCTCGTAAGTATATATAATAATGTCCCGTTTATTAACGTGTCGATTTTGAAGGAAGGCCCCTCATACTAACGTTTCAATGCTGGATCCAAATAGAAAGAAGTGTGATGAACAGAAGCCCATCTGCGGCCTTTGCAAGTCCAAAGATCGAAAGTGCATATGGCCACCCACTTCTAATAAGATTCGGGATTATAAGCCAGCTGAAGGCTCTAAAATGCATAAAAATGAATCCAGTCATGTGGTTAGAGGTGAAGCAATCATGGTTATTCCCGTGCCCTCTGCCGGTACAGCAAGTCCAATAATACGCCCTGAGGATCCAGAGAAATCGTCAGCCAAAGCAAGAGCGCATCTAATGGGTGTTGATATGCTGAATCTGGATACCATCACTCTTTCTTCTAACCAAGAGCTGACAGGTCTTGAAAATCTACGTCGATTTTTAAACAATGCTGATGGGATACGTGCTACCACGCAGAATCTCTTGAACAATCGGAAACATATCAACGATGGAGAACAGGAGAAAATACTAGGCAACAATAGAAAGCTTGATGAATTTTATCGATTAATTGGACCACAGTTACCTGCTTTGGAATCCTTTTTCCTGAAAGAGTTCTGTTTGGTTTCGAAAACGATTTCCACGTTTGACCCCCGCCATGCTGTATTTCTAGATGTTGTGTTAACTATGGTCCCATCCAGTCCCTTAGTTTTAAACGCTCTGATACTCTGGGGTGCCGTTTGCAAAAGATCTCAGCTAGACGATATGCTGGGGCAGATCAAGATGGGAATTTCCTCCTGTGTCTCGTCCAAAGAAGATAGCAATTTCATGCATGCGCTGACAGCTTGCATGATCGTTGTTAGAGCATTAATATCAGACGGCGATCAATCAAGTGTCTGGTATGAATATCTTTCACTGGCTCGCACAATTATACTAGAGGGAGGTATGTTAATGGATACTCATTTCACACCAGAGAAACAATTTTTGCTGTCCGCCTTTTGCTTCCAAGATTTGCATTCTTCACCTTCATATTTTGGAGGCACTTTACTTGAGTCTTCGGTCTATTCTCAGATTCTTTCCAGAAGTCATGCTAGCTTTTATCCCCCATTTGATTGCCTTGGACCAATGTTGCCGTTCATTGCAAAAGTCGTTGAACTTGCAGAGGAAGCAAGACCAATTTATGCACTTCTTGAGGATCCCAATAAGATAAATAACTGGCAGTATACCGAGAAGTTCAACACAATTGTATGGAAAGCTGTTAAACTTGACCAAAATATTTCTTCAACGTATCCTTTGAAGCGCGATCTTAGACTTATCAAGATTGAAGAGTTTGAGATACATCTATCACTCTATGAGCTCTATCAATTCTCTATCCAGCTGCACTTGAGAATATACGTCAAACAATCTCCTCCAGCGGTACCGGAAAATCAAATATTGGTGGTGAAACTTATCAACTTGTTAAGATTTTTGGTCAATTCATCTGTGGGGAACTCTCTATCGTATGCATTTTTAATAACAGGCACATCATGCGTAAGGGAAAGTGACAAACTGGAGATCAAGGCTCTTCTGAATAAATATAAGAAGGTGGTTTACAACACTACCAACATTGAAAGGATTGAGATAATCGTTGAGCAGAGTTGGTCTGCAAGTCGAGAAGGGCTGAAATGTATCGAATGGTACAAGGTTGCGAAAGACCTTGGCTGGATCATATTTCTTGGCTAATTTGCTCTACAACAGCAAGCGGGAGTAAGTAGATCTCCCCCAAGCAGAGCAGGACTGTGCTTTTGATGATATTATACTTTACCGTGACAATAAAAGTTTTGTATATTCTATGCTACTTGTAATAAAAGAAGGATGATTTTTAACGTGATGGCGGGTGGCCTCCTCTCCGTGCAAGAAAGACATCGCACCTCACCGGGGGTCCGCAGGAAAACTACGCGGTGATCCACCACGGACAGGACAGCGCAGGGCAGGGAAAGAAAGAAGTTCACCGCCACAGGGCGAGTGGTGAAGGTGAGTAAAAGTTCGCATGGTAAGTAGTACGCGTGTGGGTAACGTGACATGGAAGAGTGATTGATTGATACCTTGCCAAAGTGTACTCTCGACCCTCCTGTTGTAACAACGTCGTTTCAATTGCGGACCAACAAGTACCAACTGTCCCCTTGTATTGAATGTTCAATTATTGGCGTTTAGCGTAGCACCTGAAGCATTTCTTAAAAGACATCAACAGCTGCATTGACCCGGCTTCAACAACATCCCCTCGGACCCACTTACATATCCATTGTTAGACTTTTCGGAGATTCAGAGTTGGAATCAATGCACAGCTTGAGTTTCTAATTTCCCGTTTATATCTCATCTACAACTTTATTCAGAAATATCAGATAAGGGTTTGTGTTTACTGGATACTTGACAGAATTATTCTAGACGAAAGCACCAAAACAGAGCTGAGAAATTTCAGCAAAAAGATACATAGCCATGGCACGTGCAACAAGAAGGGCCACCACAATACACCACGAAGACGACGAGGACGACAGTTTTTCCGAGGACGATATAGTGGAAGAAGAAGACGTTTCCGAGGAATTCGAACCAATTGATGCCCCCCAACCATCACCACCATTACAATCGAAGGCTGTAGACGCCCAGGAACTTGCAGATGGAAATGATGATGATGTTGATGATGACGATGAGGAAGACGGAATCAGATCACACAGAAAAAGAGCCAGAAGGGCCGTTAATTATAACGAAGATGCTTTACTAGCTGATATCAATGATGAGTTGAGTGATGACGAAGACGGTGGCGATCCAGACGTATCCTTATTCAGAAGAAGAAAACGCAGCAATAGAAGAAAGAGAAAGAACAACGCTGACGACGATGATGATTTTGGTGAAGTAGATATCAAGGATGATGACGACGATGAATTCAACGACGATGATGATGCATTTGAATCCGATAACTCTTCGAAACCTAGAAGAAGAAGACAACCAGGATTCATCGTGAAAGATGAAGATGATGCCTTGGATGAAGACGATGAATTTGAAGAGGGTATAGAAACATCTAGGAGAACTAATGGAAGAAAACTCAGGACCAAAAGACGCAGATCCCAAAGGCACGACGATTCTCTGCTTGAGGATAGCACGGCAAATGGAGACGATGGTGCATTGACACTTCAGGACGAACTTAAAGCTTTGCAGGAAGATTCCCCACTGAACTCTCCTGTGCAACGTAACCTACGTGAGCGTAAGGCAATCAACTATACACTTCCACCACCAATACTGAACGAGCTCCCAGTGGACGATACGCCCGCTTCAATGGGAGCAAGTCCAAGACGTGGCCGTAATGGAGGGCGTTTTGGTGGATACGGAGGAGGGTCCGGTACAAACGTATCGACAACGAGTATGCAATTGAGAAGGCTATTCCCAACCGTTGGTCCATTCGGTGGTGGCGATGTCCATGCGCTCTTCCAGAACGGTGGAATTCCTGATGGGTTGACCGCTTTGGGGAATGTTGAATCTAGTGATTCTGATGATGACAACGACTTGTTCAAACCGACCGATCCTAATGATACATCCTCGAAACTGAACGTTATCACCGCTGATATGACTGGTGCCATTGGTGTTGGTGCTGCTGGTGCTGCATCTTTACAGAAAAAGAAAAACACGTTGGCTGATACTGATCCGTTGGGGATTGATACCAACATTGACTTTTCTGCAGTTGGTGGTTTAAACAACTACATTGATCAGTTGAAAGAAATGGTCACCTTGCCATTGCTGTACCCCGAAATATACTCCAAGTTCCATATCACCCCACCGAGGGGTGTATTATTCCATGGTCCTCCAGGAACAGGTAAAACTCTCATGGCACGTGCTCTTGCTGCTTCATGTTCATCTCAGGATAAGAAGATTACATTCTTCATGAGAAAAGGTGCTGATTGTTTGTCCAAATGGGTTGGTGAAGCAGAGAGACACTTAAGATTACTCTTTGAAGAAGCAAAGCAACAACAACCTTCCATCATATTCTTTGATGAAATTGATGGGTTGGCCCCCGTTAGATCATCCAAGCAGGAACAAATACATGCTTCCATTGTTTCCACGCTATTGGCTTTGATGGATGGTATGGATAACAGAGGCCAGGTTATAGTCATTGGTGCCACCAATAGACCTGATTCAATTGACCCAGCTTTAAGAAGACCTGGTAGATTCGATAGGGAGTTCTACTTCCCATTGCCAGACATTGCTGCTCGTGAGGAGATCCTAAGAATACACATGCGTAAATGGGATCATCAGTTGAATGAAATGTTTGTCAAAGAATTGGCTAGACTCACAAAAGGGTACGGTGGTGCCGATTTGAGAGCTTTATGCACCGAAAGTGCATTGAATGCAATCCAAAGAGCATACCCGCAGATCTATAAGTCCAACGATAAGTTGAAGATCAATATCAACAAGGTTAAGGTCAATCCAAGCGATTTTACAAGAGCTTTGAACAAGATTATTCCATCAAGTGCCAGATCCACCTCACTATCTTCCAATCCACTAACCGAGACGATTGAACCATTGTTGGCTAGACAGTTGAATAAGATTGTTGCCAAGTTAGAGTTAGTGATTCCAAAAGACAAGCAGCCTTCACTATTGGAAGAGAGCGAGTATGTGGATCTAACCGCTTTACATGAAGACGGTGGTTTTAAGCACCAGCAGTTGCTAACAACGTTAAACCAGTTGAGAGTCTACAAACCAAGACTTTTGGTTTCCGGTGGTAAAGGGGCGGGCCAAGATTATATTGCTAGTGCGATCCTGCACAATTTGGAAGGTTTCAACATTCACGTTTTGGACTTTGCGAAGATGCATTCGGACTCCTCTATCTCATCTGAAAACATGATGATTCAAATGTTTCAAGAGTTAAAGAGACACAAGCCTAGTGTTCTTTATGTGCCTAATCTGATTAGTTTTCTTGATAATATAGCACCTTCGATGAAGTCTACCCTCGCTACTTTGACGAGAAATTTTGCTGTCAACGATAGGATCCTAGTCTTTGGTATGATTGAAGATTCAACGAGGATGGAGGCTGAGCTTCTAGATGAGCTTGAGGAAATATTTCAGTTTGAGCAGGATTCAATCATCAACATAACCCCTTGCAACGATGAGGAACGTTCCAAATTCTTTCAAAATGTGTGGAAAGCGTTACATCTAACACCTATTGAATTCAACGATCTGCAAAGCAGACCAAAGAGAAAGTTGAAAAAGTTAAAGGTGATCAAGGAAACCAAGTCCCAAGAAGACTCCAAGACGCGTGAAAAGTCCGAAGTGAGGAAGCTCAACGAAGTTGCACGAAGTGACATGCGCTTGAAGAACTTGTTAAAGGTCAAACTATCAGGATTGATGGAAGTTTTCAAAGTTCGTTACAAACGGTTCAAAAGGCCAACCATCGATGATGGCTACTTAATCCATCTCTTCGATACCAACCCTGATCCTGAAGCTCCGTACCAACGAAGCGGCGACATGATTCTGGAGTTGGCTACAGGAAGATTATATCATAACATTGATTTAGAAGTCATTGAAGAAAGACTTTGGAATGGGTTCTATTCAGAACCAAGGCAATTCTTGCGTGATGTTGAGATGATCCTCCGTGATGCAAACACCTCAGGTGAGAGAGATAGAATATTGAAAGCCAACGAGATGTACGCAAATGCACAAGTGGGCATGGAAGAAATCGAACAGCAGTCACCTCAGCTGGTTTCTCAGTGGAAGGAAGTCAGACAGAGAGAAAGAGCTAGGGAAGCAGCGCACCTAGAGAGACTCAAGGAAGAGCAGGAGAAGCAAGAAATTGAGAAAAGGGAACAGAGTTTGCTTGGTGAAAAGGCCGATGCAGGAAAAGTGTATGAGAGTAATGGCGACCATGTGACCCCTGTTTCAGCTATCACAGAAGATGCAATAAATTCTCAAGAGCAGCTACAAGCTCAGGCTCAACTAATACCGGGTCAATTACCTACTGCAGCTGCCGAGGGTGAAGGTGCCGTTCAACCTGTTCCCGTTGAAATTGAGCCTCAAGTTTCAAAGATAGAATTGGAAAAGAAAGTTGAGGAGGCAGAGTTGAAGGCAGAGACGGATGCAAATAAAGCTGCAATCACTTCTCCTCAGGAGGAAGATGCAGCTATTCCCACCTTGTCGTCTTCTGAAGATGATGAAGATGATGAAGATGAAGAATTAAGTATTCCTGAGAAGCAGCAGTTGATTATTGACGATGAAAAATTAGAATCGGTGAAGTCCTTATTGTTGGAATCTTCCAAGGATATGAGCGTTTCGCAGTTAGAAAGATTGAACTCGAGGATGATCGAGCTTGTGTGGATACACAGATGGGATCTTGATAAGAACGAACTGTTGGATGACTTGAAGGCATTGCTACAGTGAGTTGGTACGTGTGGTTGTCGAGTTGTATGTGCAGTAGTGATTCTATGTATATTTTTGATTTAGGTGGGTCTTTTACCTTTTTCGCGTCTACTGTTATTATTAATAAAGGTTTTATTCACCTTTAGCTACTCTAGAAAATTTCAAGTGAGAAGAAGCATTGTCTGATGGTCAAATGTAAATTGCATGCTCTCGATACATGTCGCGCACAAACTTAACACAAAACTGTCAATCTAAATTCAATTGCTGACCGGCAATCAATGGCAGTTGTTATCAGAGCTGGATGTAGATCCCGATGGGGCCTTTTCATCAAAAATAACGTTTTCATCCTTTGCATTTTTATCGGTGTTTTCATGATGAAGAGAAGTGATCGACTGTCGCAACTTTTGTTTCAACTTTCTGCTCTGCCTTGACCTCTTCAACTTCTTCAATAACTTTAGCTTTTCGCTGCTTTTCTCATTCATCCTCCTTCCATAAAACTTCATAGTAAATGGCAATAAGATATGCATTAGGATCACCCATGCAAGTAAGACCAATATGTTCCTAACAAGATTGGCCATCTTGTACGTGTCAAACAGAAGAATCTTAAACAACTCAAACCCATTTTTGATCGGCAGAGCATATCCATACCTGTAGAAATGTGGGGAGAGAGCCATTGGGTAGTACGTTGGAGCAATGTTGGCAATCATCCAAAAGAACATCCACGTTGGTGCCAAATTTGGCCACATGCATTGAATCACAAGCACAACGTTCTCATTCACACCGCCAAGGGAAGACAATACTAAGTAGGTGACCAACCAAAAGATTAGAAACCCGGTATGACCCGAGTATGCCTCATAGATATCAATTCCAAATGAAACGTTGACCACTGTGTATGCCAATGCCATGACGAGGTATGTGATTTGAGAAGATATGAGTCGATAGATGATAAATGAACGGTCAGTCAGTATCTTGGCCATCTTCATGTGGAACGGTGAAAAGAATGCAAATTGCATAAGGGATAACAAGTGGAGATACACTAATCCAAATTGTTGAGGTCCGGAAACGATTGACTTCAACAACCTTGCATCAGTGAGATCACTTAATTGCATTTGCAATGGTTGAGCCAACGTTCCCAGGTTCGCAATCAGTTGAGAATCAGTCAAGTGGGAAGCCAAGGGTAATGTGATATTTGATGCTTGTAAGCTCAATAATTCTGTCTCAAGTTTCTGAATTGATTTCGTCAAGTATGAGCCAATACCAACGTACTCACGACCGGTTTCATAGAATGCCGTTAGAGCAGCGCTTAAGTTTAAATTTGAGGTGGATGCAGTGAGAAAGTTATATAGGTCCACCGTTGTGTTCGGTTTGAGATAGATGCAGCCCCAAATGTCCTGGTGGTAAACTTTCTGCACTAAAATATCTTCCAACAATGTTGTGTCATTTGTGATGTCTGTATAGGGGACCAACTCCCAGGTTGCATATGTAGCTAATGTAGGTTGCTTGGTAGCAAACTCTATAGTGTTGCTAAAATAATCCTCATACTCCAAATTGGTATAGGTGCTGGGGTCATCCAAGACAACCAATATTTTGAAATTAACAAATCTGGTCTCTCTCTTGTACATTGCTCCCCAGTACAAACTAAAGATGGCCATCAAGACACACACCAAGAATAAGTAGCCTCTCAAAAACTCCAACACTAGCTTGATCCGTTCGAACCTTGGATCAAAGAATCCAAATCGATCAAGGGTATCCTTGACTTCTGTTGTCATTTGTTTCTTAATCGATTGGATTCTTGTTAGTGTTGTACTCTTGCCCAATGGTGAAAATCCCGTGACAGACTCAGATGTTATTCCACTATTGTTGGTGTTGGTCGTGTTGGTTCTGCCTGGTGCATTTCGAGAGGAAATTCCCTCCACATCATTCCCTCGATCAAATGTATCTGAATTGATACTGGATCCCTCGTGTTCGTCATTCTCGCCTCCACTACCATCATCATTGTCGTCACCGTCACTGAGAAGCATCGATATCACGTCTTCATCATTGTGCGTTGTCAAAGAGCTAGGTAGAACTTCATTAATGACAAATGGTGTCGACTCTTTGTATCCCAAGGAAAACTGTCGGCTTGGTCTTCTACTGTTGTTATTGGTGGCCGCTTCTATATTGCCATGTTCAACAGAGTTTGACCGTTGAAACCAATTTGACAATGTTGACGCTCTACGCCTGAGCCCTTGAGAAGTACCAACTGTATTCGATCTCCAAATTCTGGTGTTCATAGGTTGAGACCCGTTCTGTCCAGTAGATTTTGGTGTAGATAGATGCGGTTGAGAATCGATCGAATCTTGTATTGACAAATTAATGGAGTTTTTTCTTCTGTTGGTTGCAGTTGTTGAATTAGGGGATGTCCTTCTGTTTAATGTTGCCCTGTACGGTTGCACCACCCTGTTGAAATCAGAAACCACGGAAGAAGATAAGGAATTGGTGTCATCTTCGTTTCGGCCATGAGGTTCATCGGCATCTGTATCATCCGTTTCCTCTATTTCCGGCAAATACGAGTCATGAAAATGATTATGATGGTGGCTGTGATGACTGTTCGTAAGGGTAGGACTTCCAGATGGTGATGAGGATTGAGTTTTGGTAGTTGGTTCAGGAACCATGACATCTACAGAAGGCGGCAGCGGTGATACCAAATTGGTATTCACTTCCAGTCTTGGAGATCCAGAACTAGGTGTAGACAGATCATTAGTATTGGTATTTTCCTGGTTTCCGTGACGGTCTGGTTGGTCAGCCATACTTAGTGGTTGTTCTTGTTTCGAATTCAAACGAAGAGGGAAGGGGGTGGTATGTTGTGAGGCAAAGGATATCTTATCTTACATCACTTGTAGATGAGAGATTAGCAAAAAGGTTAGCAAATGTTGCAGCACCACGGGGGCAGTATACTATTCTGTCTCAAAGTTAGAGTTAATTCCGAAAATTTGGCTGAATTATAAAGGATTAAATTGGTAATTGATAAGAAACAAAGAAACAAACATGTTGAGCTATGCGTATCTATCATCTAGTGCGGCAGGTGCACAATGGAGCAGGACAAAATGGCGGAAGCGCTGCGATCACCAACCTCAATTTACCCCACGCAAATTTGCGCACTGTTGAAAGCCCCAGGAAGGAAATTTCCACCGCCAGATGCTTCCCCCGATGTAAAAAAAAAACATTTTTAAGGCGGTGAAAACAGAAAATTTAAGCATAACTAAACCAGATGATGGCTTGAATGAAGACTGAGCATCCGTCTAACCAGATACAAGACTCAAGAGGCCACTCATACTCCAGATAGCATCGTAGCCGAGCTGAAGACAAACCAATCTTTGAAGACAACGCTATGCCTCCGCTGAGTAATAGGGAACAGATCAAAAAGAAACAGCTGCTACAAGCACAATTCCAGCTTTCTCTATCTGAAGTGAATTCAAAGATACTGTCATGGTTGCCCAAAGAGACCTCTAACGACTCCTCCATCTCTTCACATTCACCACCATCATTATCTTCAATAACCACCCCAGCATCAACAGCGGCAACGACGGCGACGAATTTGTTTGAATCACTACCGATAATAAAATCTGGATCTGGCCTAAACCTATCATGTAATTCAAACACCTCCTCAGCTGCAGACCCAGCCTCATCAAGCAGCATCGGCGACTTCATAAATAGATCAGGTACAACAAATCTAGCTAAATCTGCAACGGGTGACAGCACAGCGGACGAATCTCCAATTCTCAAGGCATTAAAGAACAAGTTGAGGGTGGAAAGCAGGCAACGAGCAAAGAACAATAGGGTGTCGAAGGAGCAGTTCAATCCAAGGCGAGGGGTGTCTCCTCAGAACAGTGTCAATTCGCTGTTGCAAAACAAGAGATTACAGCAGCAGCAGCAGGGCAAGAATGGTGGGAACCCACGGTCAAAGACGAACCAGGGCGGTGCTACAACTAGCAGTAATGCCCACAATAATGCTGACGAAGATGACGATGACGAAGAGGAAGATGAAGTGCTATTGAGGAAGAGTAAGAGTGGAGTCAAAGGTAAATCTGTGAACCCGAAGAGGCCGTTTTAATCAGTGTTTCCTGTATGACGAAGGGATATTGTAATGTACAGCATAGATTCAAATTTTGAACAAGCGATAAAAGACTAATACACAAAAAAAAATAGCTAGAAGCTGGCAAGGAAGCATGGATGGAAAGTAGAAGCAAAATGGGTTGATCAACGAAATCAATGTGTAAAGAAAAGTAATGTATCTTACAGATCTGATAAATTAGGGTAAGAGAGCACTCGAAAAAATATAAAATCGAAAGGGCACAGGGAAATAAAAGGATATTAAATGAATGTATGAACGAGTCCCAGAAAAAGCCGATTAAACGGGAATTAGAAGTAAGAAAAACAGCATAACATGAACAATAGCACCTAGGAGGAAAAGAACGGCGGTAGCTAAAAAGCACTCGATTAAGGAAGCAATGGGAAAACATGGATATGAAGACAATCCATGAAGCCAAGTAAGATTCAACTGTCCACCAACGAACTCATCTTCAGTTTTTTTCTACCGTTAGTCAAATCATCAGCAGGTGGACTAACCTCGCGTTTTGAAATATCAGGGTTGGTGGACGCATCCTGGTGGTTCTGTAAATCACCGCTTCCATCGAACGGCCTCTTTTGAGGGCCTGTATCGCTTGGGGATTGACTACTCAACATAGGTTTCGTTGTCGATTCGTTCTTCGTGTTCAACTCGATCGATGGTAACAAGGCAACTGTAGCCTGATGGTTCTTCAAAGGTGCCGACATCATGGCAGACGGATTGGTTGATGGCGAGAGGGAAGACGATGTTGATGTTGTAATCACTGCTCCCGCTAGAGCTGACGTTGTGGCATTTGGTTGTGTTCCACTCAAGCCCTGCAACTTTGTTTGGTTTTCGTCGTTTAATAAGCCTGAGATTGATGAATTCCTGTTGCTACTCGCACCATTGCTTGTAGTTGGTCCTTGAGCAATGGCTGCACCTGATGTGGATCCCACACCGAAAGAGGACGCCACAGATGCCCTGCTAAAAATCGAGTTGGATCCTGCTGTTGATATCGAAGATGACACAGACTGCTGTTGCTGTAACTGCTGTTGTTGTTGAAGCTCAAAGACAGAAGGCCTCAATTGTGTCTTTAGTTGCGAGACAGGGGTGGTACGCTGGGGCGTCAAAGGCCTTTGCATGCTGGAAGGTTGTTCGTACTGCGCATTCGGCGACTGAGGCATTGGAGCAGTCAGTGGCAGTGCTGACGGACCCGGCACTTGACGTTGAACATGATGTTGCTGCTGCTGTTGCAATTGATGATACTGTAGTGAGTGACGTTGAGGCTGCAGTTGGGACGGATGTTTACCCTGGGAATGATTCTGTGTATACTGGGAGCCGTAATGAATGTATTCGTTAGGAATCGATCTTGGTAGTCTACCCTCAGAAGCACCATTGATCAGACCAGGACCTGTGGAACCAAGAGGGAACGAGTTTACACGTCTCTGTGTAACATTTCCTATTGGGAATGCCGCTGGAGGAGGAGGTAGAGGTGGATATTGTCCCTGATGTGCGTAAGCCTGTTGTTGCACTTCTGTTATGTATGGACTCGCAAATTGTTGTTGATTATGTGATGGAAAAACGGCAGAGCTTTGGGACTGATGGAGTAGAGAAGAAGCGGAAGGAACCGCCACAGGAGAAGAGTGTGATGGTAGACCATCATGATGATGATGTTGGTGGTGGGGGTGGGGATGGTGAGGAAGAGGAGGGGGTGGTGCAGAGCGATGCTGAAGCTGAGCCGGTGGCGGGTGGTGGTGGGAGTGAACAGCATGAGGGTGGGATTGTTGTGTGCCATGACTTGCTGGAACAGCAGCCAAAGGATCGATAAAAACGGATGGGTATCTATTTCTCGATGAGGATTGAAAAGAAACTTCTGTTGCTTCATTTATAGAGGATGTCACAGACGTATTTCGCGATTTGTTCATATCGTAGTCATTAGCAGGAGGTAACCCGTTTCCAGTGTACTCAAAGGACTGTTGGTATTGCGTTTGTGAAGGAGGAGGAAGAGGTGGTTGTTGTTGATGTTGAGGGCCATGATACTGTTGATGTGGGCCCTGTTCAGGATGTGATGGGGGTATATCTTGAAATGGGGTATAAAATTGAGGCTGATACTCAACAGGCTGATAGAAGTTACCGTATGGGGGCTGTTGATTGTCATGACTGGCACCATCTGCAGGATATTCTTCGTTAGGCAGATGAGCCTGCAGATATACATCTGTAGTATGAGCATGAGCTGATTGTGACCGTTGGTCTGAGGTCGACCGTCTCTTTATAAAATGTAGCATGTCTTCACCTCCATTCTTGAATTTTCCACTTGCGTGCCTAAACTCCCATATTGCCTGTTGTGGGTTCCCATTTGTGTTAGGATAGTGACCAATATTTGGTGGCAAAGGTGGAGAATTACTATCACAAACTTTGTGGAATCCATACATGTGTAACTGCCTCACGAATGATGCGACATTTCCATGTTTGAAGTAGTTTGTTAGGCAGTTTGCAAAGTCAGCCCCAGGTAGCAGAGCAAAGGTTATATGATCGTTCTGATAAGCTCTACTCCACCAAATCAAATGAGACAAACTGGAATCCTGTAGCATCGCATACAGCTTCGTAATAAATGCGGATACCTTGGGAGGTGTTTTAGAAGCTGAACCTTTTGAGTGTGATGCTGAATTTTTCTTCTTTGATATTTTCACTGGCACCGAATCTGAAGATACAACGGAGGCAGAATGCGCTGTTCTAGACAGACCTCTGGCCCGTTTTGGTGGCGAATGTTGCCGGTGATGTTGGGACTGAAGTTGTTCGTGCTGCTGTTGCTGTTGCTCGTGTTGTTGTTCGTGTGGCGACTGTTGCCCATATTGTGGTTGTGGGAATTGTTGTTGGGCGACTTGTTGATAACCCAAGTAGTGTTGATGCTGATAATATGAATTTGGAGGCTGAGACATCTTCTATATATTATATGTGTATGTCGAGCTATTATACAGAACCAGGTAGCGGTAGCTGAGCTTGGAATGAGGTCGAGGTGAGTAGTCCTGTTGGAGGTATGATCGCTTGAATGTGCTGTTTATCTTGATGTTTTCAATCTAGTGAATATTAGAACTGTAGGCGAGATTGCTAAAAGTGCGCCTGTATTGTGGTCTGACGTTATGTGTTCGCAAAACAGTGTTGTTCTTTCACTATCAAATGTTAAAAGAGGGAGGTTGGATGTGTGTTGAGAGGGTAGTGGTTCAGTGGTTGTAGCTCTTGTTACCAAGGAGCAGATGAGTTTCCCTTTACAAACAAAAGAAGCTTGACTCCAGTAACCTAAGTGCGTTTGTTAGCTTGAAAACAACTCGTGCAATCTTGACAGGCAATAGTTGGAAGGAATAGATAAAGGAAGGAGAATGTGACTGTTGGAACAAAACAGAAGAAGGTCTCTAGATTTAAAGAGTTTGTATGAGTGTCTCTCCATATAAGTTGTACATGCCATATACTCACTGCATTTTATTGTATGGGATGAAACTTAGGTGTGTGAAATGTTGTTAAAATCGGGAACCTCGCCGTCCACTGTCCGTGCCGTAATGCGCTCTGCTTTGCTTTGCTGTGCTCTTTGCATACACAATACGCCACCGGCATGCATACACTCCTGCAGATGCACGTCGCTGCCATGAATTGAAACCAATTCCTCGAAAAATAGCACATATTTACCTGTTTATGTACTCTTTTCCAACACGATTCGAAGAAACAGAAGGTACATTTTGTTCTTTTTCAACTGTTGAAACAAACGTCCCCCCAGAAAAAGACACACTTGAAAAATTAGAATAAGCTACATTCTGCAACCTCAATTTTGCCAATCCTCCTCAAAAGCATCTTTCCACTGGCATTTGAAAAGGCTTAGATTTCAACAGGTCGAAAGGCCGAGATCGTCACCAGCAGCTAACTCCACCCTGTAAAGAAAAGGTTGATTTGCCGCTCCCACTTAGTGGAGATTGGTGCACTCCATCTGCAGGAAGGGAAATCAAAATCAAGATCATTTTCCCACCTATTCTACGAGCAAAACGCTCTTATCAATGTCTAGAAGCAAACTGAGGTTAGGTAGAGGGTCATACGAAGGAGCAGACTCTCCGCAACTTCTTCACAATCAAGTCAGAAGATTAAAACTCTAAGAAATACAGAGGCAAATCTACAACAGTTGTTCCTGGTGGCGGTACTTCTTGGAATTTTATGACTCTTAAGCTGTGGTTATTGATAAGCCGTCGAGGGTGGTGCAAATCGCAGGTTGTCACGGAACCGTTGGTTTGATGCATGTGGGGGAAGGATGGTGGCCAAGTTGAGTAGCGTTCAAGAGCTCTCTCGACTATCTTCAACATATAGTGAAACCTCTTTTTAGTCCAATGTCTCTCTAGCTCTCCAACTTAGTCCTCCTAAACAAAAGTGGAGAGTGAGTTAATGTTTCTCTAACCAGTATTTACACAAACGGTTTTATACAATGTTGAAATATTTCAACTTCTCACAGCGCGATGGTTTACAACACCTTAGAGCTTGCAACAAAAGAATAGGCTGGACAATGCAGAAAAGCATATGCATGCATGTACTATATCCAGAAAGTTTAAAAGTAAAAGTTAAAAAGTTTCTGAAGTGCGGCTGTTTTTTGTGTGTAAAAATATAATAAACCAATACTTTAAGATTGCTTCCCAAGCATGCATATATAAATGCAGTTTTAATTTTTCTGTTTATCTGTTATTGTTCATATTTTCTCAGATGGGAAGCTCACAACTTCAGCGTGCATATCGTTCCACATTACCACCATGCATGAGGAAAAATGTTGCACCGCATCTCGGAGCTAAAGTCCACCGTTAATCTAACAAAGAATATGCGGTTATGCGGCTTCTGCAGCTTTTCTACCGGTCTTATCCACAGATGATGGTAATCCATGTAGATGAGAATGCACCGTGGAAGGTGGTGGTGGTGGTCCTATACTTGCCACTCTACTCATGAAGAAAGTTTACTTATTATCAATCGTATTATCAGTATTCAACAGTTAACCATTTAGCAATACCGCTCATTCAACAACCAGAGTTTTGTTCGCCGACCCTAACGCCTTTTTCTTTGGACACCCCGACGTACAAAAGCCTTTTGAAGTTATTCTGGAAGGGGAAAGAGGGGACTGTTTCCGGATCTCACCTCAATAAAATCCACGGCTAATGCGTTCACCACCGATATGCATGAGCATCTGCTCATACCCGCTAGTACATAATGTACATATATATGGTGAGGATTTGAGCCTCTAGCAGATTATGTAATATTTATATAAAGAAAAGCTGATATGCAGCGCAGGTGAATATTTTGTTGGCTTGAACATCATGAGATTAATAACCCCTAGACGTTAGCTTTCCTTCCTTCTTCTCTGGGTTTTTGATGCAGAACTCCGCCCATACGTTTAAGTTTCTTTCTATTCTCCAGCGAAGAAACAACGTGTAGGTTCTGTGGAGTATCAAATGTTCTAGCTCAACAGTTTGAATCTTGCGAGGGTCATGTGCCAGGGAGTGCCTCATGGCGTCGTCCACTATAGCCGTGCCTGACCCATAACGGTAGACCTCTTGCAGTTCGGAACTGCACCTTTCTCTATCTATTGTGTGCTGTTTATTAGACCGGGGCAGTTGAGTTGAAAATAGTTCATACCGCACGTTGCTTGGGTATATATATCAGGGCGTAATAGCAATGAACACTATTTTATACTGCAAACAGTGAAGCCGTCAATGTAAGCACTCACAATTATGTGTAATGTTGTCTTGGAGAGAACAATTGTTCTCGAACACAGAATAAAGTTTGTAAGCGGAAAAGCATTTCGTTGCTTCCTGCTGTACGTTATTGACGAAATATGATCTCTACAGAGCCTAGCTAAGGCTACTCCGGTTACATCAATACAAGTGCAGAACTACTTCACTTACTCCTTGACTGTCTGTGTGACTGACCGTTGTGGTCGCCAGCCTGCCTGCCTGCCACCCAGTAGTAGAATGCTTGCGTCCCTATTCATTCCACATAAAGCCGCAGGGCAGGTCACAGAAAACCCCCCTGTTAAAATCACAAAGCTTCAAGATGGATGGTATTTGAACCCACGGTTGTAACCTAATATACTTTTGAGGCGGTGGTTTGCATGTTGGGAATTAGACTTTTTAGAAAAGTTAAAAAGCGTGTGAAATGGTATCAGTAGATTCTTTAGTAAGAGTCCCTCAAACTAAACTCACGGTATATTAATGTCAAAGGAAAGAAGAAATATTGGCCATTGAGTTCATCATCAGTTCATCTTTGAGATTGAATTGTACATATGCTATTGGCCAATAATCTGATTCAACATGGAGAGCTATAGCAACACTGCAGTGTTTTCTTTGTAGAAGCCGGTCGTAGCTTGCTGATGCTGTGAAAGAATACTACTTATGGATCTTACCAAATCACGCACTAAAGATCACGCCTTGCCGCCACACGCCGTACAAGAAAACCTGCATTCAAAGTCGAGGCGGTGTGCATGAGGTAGTGGATTACCGAGAGAGGCGCTTCCTCGCGTTTACACAAAACCAATACAGTTTGTCAATCAATAGCATACAATTCAACGTTTGCAATGTCATGGAGGCCTTGTTTGCTCAAGGAGAACACATACATACCACTAGTGCTTTAATCCCAGGGAATCGTAGAGCGAAGCAAAACGTTTCTTTCATACCAATCTCACCAATCTCGCCAATGGCTGCTGTAAGTAAAGTCAGGACGAGGCTGACAAACAGAACTGGGAAAAGATTTATCATAATTTGCACGGCGATAGCACTAGATGCGAAGAATAAAAGTACAGGCGTTGTTGTTGGTAAGCAGTAAGGGATAAACCAATTACAAGATGCGTCTTCCCACCTTGAACATAAGACTCCTCCTTTTTAACGCTCTTCAGCAAGGGCCAAGAGGGCAGTCTTCTTTTATGGCAGCTCTTTTCAATTCCTTTTTTCTCTAAGGTAGGGAAAATGCATTTTCTGTAAAGGTTGTGATTCAAAAAATAATTGCTAGATGATAAGTTTTTCTCATGCCTACGTCAGAGATAGCTCGCATTAAATTTCAATTGTCTGGCTTATTTGGCCATCAAAGATACGCGAACTCTTCTGATTATCTTGAGCAATGTCCGATTACTGACTGGAAATGGGAATGAGACTTTAAAGTATAAACACATGAAGATAGGATAAAGAAAAGCTAATGAAGCCCCATACAATCTGGAACCCACGCAAAAGATAATAAGAATTCGAAAAAAAGTACATAAACATCATAAAGGTAAAAAAAAAGAACAAAATCAAAATCAAAATCTAATCATCGCAAATGACAATTCACACATTTACTGAAAACATCAAGTCTTTTCATTCCTCAAGTTTGACCTTCCACTCAAAATAGTGTTGACTGAGTTCATCTCATGCCAATGAACCTCCGTTCCCTTTCTCAGTTCAACATTGGTATCGTTATCCCATAACTTGTCAACATCCTTAAACATGACACTAGTACCGTGGATACCCAACACCTTGGCATTATCCAACCCATCGACTGTCTCCTTTTTACCATGTTTGTAGATAAACTTCAAATCATGTTCCGAGTGCCCCTTTGGCGTTTCGTTGGAACCAAAGCCTTCCTTGAGGAAGATGCTTAACTCCGTATTAATAGTAGCGTTGTTCTCCTCAATGAACTGACAAGCCTTGATGGCAAACCTAGCGGCGAAACATCTGTCCATTGATGATGGAACCTTACCCTGTTGAACATGGCCAGGAATGGCAGTACGCGATTCGTACTTACCCTTGGCTGATTCCTTTATGATTTGGGCGATCAATTCGGTGGTGTAAATATCGGAAGCATTTTCGTTCCTGATGAACATCTTTCCTGACCTGTTGTCACCTTGATCGTTCTCAAAGTTCTTGTTTAGTAGTTCAAGATCTTCCTGTAGTGATCTCAAGGTAATCTTATCTTCGGGAGTATAAACGGCAAGAGCACCAGTGACTAACCCAGAATATGAAGCGATGTATCCTGAATTTCCACCTTGAACTTCAACAACAAACACTCTTCTTCTAGAAGCAGAAGCAGACTGCTTGACGGCATCACAGTAATTCACCAACGTGTTTAGACAAGTATCTGAACCCAACGAATATTCTGTGCCTGGAACATTGTTTGACACGGTTGCAGGTAAGCAAATCATTGGCATGTTGAATATAGGATAGTTAGATCTAGCATCAGTCAACTCCTTCAAAGAATGGAATGCTTCAAACCCACCAACAATGATTAAACCATGGATTTCAAACTTTTGGAAGTAGTAAGCAACCGCACCAATGTCTTGAGATGGTAGGGATCTGTTAGTACCCAACTCTGAACCACCTGTATTATGCCATTCTTCAACGTCTAGCCATGTCAGCTTTTTGAAAGCACCATGCCTGATTAGACCAGAGAACCCGTTCTGAATACCGTAGGCATTATGACCTTTAGAAAGACAGTACAATGCTGCTGATCTTGTTGCTGGGTTCAAAGCTGCCGTTGGAGCACCAACATGAACGATTGCAATGTTCAATCTTTGATCCTCAGGTAGGATCTGAGAACCATCGTCATATTTGGACAATGACAAGAAATTTTGGTACGATTCTTTGAAAGTAGAGTCTCTCAACGCCATGGCATCGTCAAACCTCTTGGATTCGATGGCAGTAGCAACAGACTTGGTCAACCTGACAGCCTCAACCAATGGCTTTCTAACAATGACACCGTCTTCGATACCTATCATTGGTGAGGGTGTCTCTGGAGTGTTTTCCAAAACAGCCTTGACAGCATCGACACCTTGTAGTGTGGCTAGTAGCCTGTCGAATGCAACGGCAGATCCACCTCTTTGAACATGTCCCAATGTGGTGATTCTGGTATCTAGACCAATCTCAACTAGACAGTTCTTGACCTGTTCACTGGTGATAGGGTTTAGCTCATCGTCGAGGGCACCTTCGGCAACGATGACTGTTGTCTTTCTTCTTCCCTTTTCTCTGTGCCTCTGACAAACCTTCTTCAACTCGTCCTTCCATGATTGGGCACTTGGTGGTCTCTCTGGAATGAAGATGAAATCGGCACCACAGGAAATACCAGCCATCAAGCCCAACCACCCACAGTGTCTACCCATAACTTCAACGACAAAAGCTCTAGAGTGAGAGGATGCAGTGGAATCGATGTAGTCAACCATCTCACAGATTCTCTCCAATGAGGAGTAGGCACCAATCGTGTTATCAGTGGAAGCCATATCATTATCGATGGAACCAACCAAACCAACAATGGTTAAATTTTTGTATGGTCTCACCTGCTCAGCGGACAATTCACCTGTGGAAACAAGCTCTTCGACCAAAGTAGGCCATTCGTGTCTGAACAAATCAGCACCGGTCAATGAACCATCGCCACCACAAACAACTAGAGCATCGATACCTTTCAAGATCATGTTCTTGGCACCTTTCAATCTTCCCCATCTCTCCTTGAACTCCATACATCTCGCAGTACCAATCAAAGTACCACCTAACGAGAGCCAACCCCTGACATCCTCCCATTCCATCTTCTTCAACAGGTCTCCACCTTTGACGAGACCAGAGTAACCCTCGTAACAGCCGTAAACGTCACAGCCATAGTGAATACCTGCACGAACGACGGCTCTTACAGCGGCACACATACCTTGCGAGTCACCACCGGATGTCATCACCGCAATTCTTTTCTTTGTCGATCCTGATCCAACCTCCTTTGCAATCTTCAATGCTTGTCTTTCTGATGAGCGATCGATCTTGGTATCGAAGAACTCTGCAGGTGATGCAACTGCTTCATCAGAGATTCCGTTGGGGTGGCTAGTGAATCCAATCTGATTTCCAGCTGGGTCTCTAATGAAGAATTTAACCTTTGAATTTGAGCTGCTAGGTGGGATCACCTCGTAGTTGTTTCTCTTCACCAACTCTTCAACCTTGGCCATGTCTGCGGTGAAGAAGACAAGTTCTCCTGGCATCTCTGCATTCTTGTGGACGTCATGGCTGACCAATCTCAACTTAATCATCACACCCTTGTTGAAGTTGTTTGTCTCGGCCTGTAGTGCTGGTTTCTGATACTCAATTGTCTCTTGGAAAGGAATAATGGAACCTGTGGAGTCTAGACGTGAGATTGGGTAGCAAACTATCCAGCATTCTTTTCTGGAGTCGTTGGATATACCGTTGAGGTTGATGCCGGTGGTATTCGCATCCTTGGCATATGTCTTAATGATATCAAAGCCGAACGACTTGTAAAATTGAATCAGGCTCACATAGATCTCAGTCTTTGATGTTGTGAAGGATGTAAAACTGATTGATGAAGCAAGTTTATCGGTCGTCATTTTCCTTTGTTTTTATAATAATTTCTTGGTTTGTAATAGGGTAGTAAGTGTTTCTAACTGATGGTGTATTTAGGTATATAGTTTGAACTCATTGATATCTCATTGATAGTGACAGAAAGAGATCCAAAAAGGAGCAACCAAGATGTGTAAGAGTGTTGTTATTGTAATTGAACGACTTCAATTGAGGACTGATAGTGTTTATATACAGAAAATGGGGAGTTGGATGTGAAAGAGAAGAAATACAGGACAAGAACAAAGAGACAAGGAGATTAATGAACCTAGAGGACAGGCGGCCTGCTCCTCCTGCTAACAACCCATTAACAATGGTTCGGATTAAAGATTGCCTTGTTTCATGATCGATCTATGGTGTACAGCACAGTGATCAACTGATGTTTTCGCTGTGGGCTGCTATGGGTATGGCGTGTACTGTTCCAACACTGGTTTATCCGTGTGGGCTGCACGGTATGGCACGGCCGGCTGTCGGCCAATGGGGGCTGCCACAGGGCATCACCACACCGCAGAAAGATATACGGAAAGATTGTATATATCACGTGCACTTTTAGCACGTGCTTTTGCTTTAATGCTTCCATCCAACATTACCTAGGTATACAGCTAGCTAGATTGGGTGGGCGCAACAGCCACCACCACCACCTCAATACTCCCCCTGGTGCTTCAGACTAGCCAGCACGGCGGCTACCGAGAACCACCACGGTCGGACACACGAGCTCAAAAAAGCTACCGGGCAAAAACTAGCTCTTTCCATTTGATCCCTTCCAACAACGTTATTGCCATCAAACAAACTCCATATGAAGCAGAATGGTGATAATGTATAGAAGGATGCTTCTTGTGTATTTAGCATCACTCAGGAAAACACAAAAGCGCTCCAAAGACCTCTCTGGGCCTCAAATTGGTGTCTATAAAATTTCAGATTTCAAACAAAAGAAGGATACCACAGAGAATTAGATTTTTTGCTGATAAAAACGCCGCAAAAATGGGTTCGTTCGAAGTAAAACTGGTTGTGCTAGAGCAACAAGTAGCCAAAAAGTAGCTAAAATCCAGGAATTGGCATACGCCAAGATCTGAACCACTTAAAAAAAAACCAAAAACCTGAGCGAGCGTCATGCACATAACCACTTGGCCAGATCTCCCTTTTTTTGTCGAGCATCGTTTTGAAAAGTGCCCCACCCTGGGCGCATCTACACTCATCCAATACATCCAAAACACATGTCATTGGAAAGAGCGAGTCCTAGCCATCATGTCCATGTGTCCAAATTTCCCCAAAGTGCAGAAACACGCAAGCTATCCACATTTCTTTAATGGGTATAATTCCCGGACAGATAACACCGTATGTCAGAGAAATTCCAGCTTCTATAGGCATTGCATCGTGTGCTCCCATCAATTTCCTATCGAATGGTGCCTTCTAAAAGGCAGTGGTAACTCTGGTTGAATTATAATTGCAGATTTGGTGAAGCCACTTTTTCAAGTGCGGCCGCGTATCAGGATGATCCAACGCCCTCAACATCACCCATCACTGTGACTCACAAAGACACATTCCAATAAATGCATTTGTATAAGTTTAAACACCAGCGTCCAGGCTACACAACCACGTAAAATGAAATGCTTGGTTTGCACAGGAAGGCCCTATTCACGACGCTGAAAAACTTCACCCTGTAATTCTCAGTCAGGTGGAGTGAGGCTTGTCACCCTTATTCACCCTATCGTTGCCGTGCCAGTGTATTTCGTAATCTCTGACGTATTTGTATCAACAGAGGAGATCCAACAACGTATGACCACGGTGTTGCCGAGTGCCAATCGGTGCTGTTGTTGATGTTCCGCCGACTCTTCTGTTCATCTGTTCATTGCAAGCTTGGTGTGGCTCTGCACGTTGCTGTTCCTTTGACTAGCACATGATCAACATTGTCTAACTGATATGGCTTCTTCTACTGGAGTAATGATCATGGCCATCAACAGTATGTATATATCTACAGGAAGAAGAGGAAGAGCGGTTGCTAAGAGGTGTATGGTGCCCAAACGAGATAAGTTTGATAAGTTTTTCAGCGCGCATACTAACTCCTGCACACACCCTTTCTGTGTTTACAGATTTTGTTTCATACACACCACACCTCTAGAAGAAGTCAAACATGGGATCCCCACTAACCAGAACTCTCTCATTGTAGCCAGCAAAGAGTTAGAAGCATAACAATTGAAATGGACAGGAACAGACACAACACCGAGACCGATGTTGTTGTCAGATAAACGGTCTCGCGCAAGCATTTGAAGTCAGCTGTATCTGTTCCGACAGAAAGCGCACACCAACAGCAGCCCTGGAAATGTCCTCCCAGGATACAGAACTTTACGGCTCGGAGATTACAGCGCCGTTGAGAGGTGGAAGCTTGTTGGCCAGGAAGGGCTAGTATTGGCACTGCAAATGAGAAGGTCGCTCCAAGGGGCGAAATGGGGCTGTGGAATAACAACTATGGCCATTGTACTGACGACAGCGCTTCAATAGTGCCTGAAACACATTACCGATTGAATTCAGTCGTGAGACAATCATCACCCAAGCTGTGAAGCGTCTTGGAAGAGCTGGAGTGTGATTCATTGGCGTTCAAAGTGGATGCTTGGTTTTCAAGCGCGAAGCAGAAATTGGAGGTGGAGGTTTGCAGGTCAGCATTTGGCCGCTTATCCTGAATCCAACCATCAATCCAAGCCTAGGAGCTAGCGCTCCGTCCAATGGGCTTCAAGATGGGTATTTGTTGGGATCAATTGCTATCTGATTGCGGCGCCAGGAAGTTGTGATAGAAAGAGGGGTCAAACGCGCATTTTTGGAAAGCTGCAACATCAAAAAAAGAAGAACTTTTCAAACGCCAATTTGGACACCTTCTGGACCAATCAGAGTCCTGGAACTTTTTCCAGGATACAATTCAATGGCCGAATATTGTTCTGTGGTGCCGGTTGTTCACCACGTAAGTCTCGGGGTGGGTGGAATTACGGTTCAAAGTGTAGGTAATTACACAACCGCTTTTAAAATAGAATTACAAACAAGCCATATGTTAAAAAAACACTTCCCCAGGAACTCTAGGATTCGTAGTTGATGATTACATAAGTTGTAGACCCATTGCACCTCGCTGTTGCCGTCAAAATGCCGTTTCAAAACAGCATGTCAAAACGAAAATTTAGATTTAAAACACTTTTTCCAAACGCTAAAATGAACCCCTTGCCGACATCTCACCAACTTCAAATTACATTCATAGGCAAATTCAATAGCAGAAGTTCCTGCCGTAGCCTAAGTAACCCTTCAAAAAACTCATTGAAGCACTCTCAACAGCCTTTGAAGTCAAAAGCTAAGTTTTTGCCTGTAGCAAAACCCTTCTTTAACACCTTCACAGAAAAGGGAGCGTTTGCAAACCCATACAATCAGAAACTCCAGCATCGGCTCTTCACAATGTTATATTGAGCCACCCCATTTGAGGGCTGGAAGGGGTTCAAAATTGCGATAGTCGTTTTCTGAAAAACCGCAAACTTCGACCGGCTCTCCTGGGCTCAATTCTGCACCGATCCGGACGGTACACACCGCGATGGATTGCCTGAAGCGAGGGCTTTCCAGTGTATATCACAAAATGACCAGAATCAAAGATTTCAAAAACGCCAACAAATTTTTTTTGGCGCCTTTTGTGGCCACCACAGGACAGCGGAAAACACCAAAATATCTCTACCGGATAGCTCTTTTCTTGCTCCATCGACTGAGTATGATTGACGGCTATCAACTAGTCTAGAGTGCTCACAAACGGCCTTGGAAGAAATTGCCCGGTAGCGGCCCATGGTAGAAAGCAGTCGTTTTCGCGGTGGCATCCCGGTACTCTAGCGGTGTGCAATCGCAGATTTGGTAAGGTCAATCTCTCTTAGTGTGGGTCGTGTACGTGTAACAAAAATAGGTGGGGGGGGGGGGGGGGGGGGGGGGGGGGGGGGGGGGGGGGGGGGGGGGGGGGGGGGGGGGGGGGGGGG